>CM030179.1:2327132-2342132 GCA_017639675.1 Aplochiton taeniatus | reverse complement strand
CTGGACAGGTGTATGTGTGTAGCGTGCAAACAAAGAAGACCACACCATGAAAATACACAGAGTAGACCCTTCGTATAACCCTGTGCTTAAACCCATTGCTGCAAGAGAGGGTCAAATGCTGCTAAAACATCTTATGTGAGATAGAAAATAAGATATAAGCTCCATCAATCATTCTTTGACGTTTGTCTTTCATATAGCATAGGTGCATGCAGTGTGAAGTATGAAACCAATGTATGATTTGCAATAAATAAACATCCTTCAGGGAATATCACTACCACCCAACTACTCCCTCATTTTCATTTCTTCAGAACGCACAAACTCACTCACTAGTCCTACCCCCTATCTCCATGACGACAGAGGACAACCCCCGTTGGGTCGCCAGGTAGCAGTCCCACTATCTCCATGACAACCCAGGTAGCAGTCCTACCCACTACCCACTATCTCCATGACAACCCAGGTAGCAGTCCTACCCACTACCCACTATCTCCATGACAACCCAGGTAGCAGTCCTACCCACTACCCACTATCTCCAGGACAACCCTGGTAGCAGTCCTACCCACTACCCACTATCTCCAGGACAACCCAGGTAGCAGTCCTACCCACTACCCACTATCTCCAGGACAACCCAGGTAGCAGTCCTACCCACTACCCACTATCTCCATGACAACCCAGGTAGCAGTCCTACCCACTACCCACTATCTCCATGACAACCCAGGTAGCAGTCCTACCCACTACCCACTATCTCCAGGACAACCCTGGTAGCAGTCCTACCCACTACCCACTATCTCCAGGACAACCCAGGTAGCAGTCCTACCCACTACCCACTATCTCCAGGACAACCCAGGTAGCAGTCCTACCACTACCCACTATCTCCAGGACAACCCAGGTAGCAGTCCTACCCACTACCCACTATCTCCAGGATAACCCAGGTAGCAGTCCTACCCACTACCCACTATCTCCAGGACAACCCAGGTAGCAGTCCTACCCACTACCCACTATCTCCAGGACAACCCAGGTAGCAGTCCTACCCACTACCCACTATCTCCAGGACAACCCAGGTAGCAGTCCTACCCACTACCCACTATCTCCAGGACAACCCTGCGCCCCCCTATATCAAGAACAATTATGAACAATCTACCAATTGAATCCTATTGTGCACCCAGGCAGCATTTTGTTGTCCCGAGCATACCCTCAACCCCCCCCCCCCCCCCCCCCCCCCCTCCCCAGAACCTCTCCATGGCTGCTGGACGGTGGCTGGTGTGAGGAACAGGTGGACATAGCTGCTGTCAGGGGGACATAGATTGATGTGGAGGGTTGGCACGCTGTGCGAGGGCGGGCGGACAGCTGGTCGAAGAAGTACACACGGGACTGTGTGTGTGTGTGTGTGTGTGTGTGTGTGTGCGCGTGTGTGTGTGTGTCAGAGGGGGGGTGCAGTTTGAGTATATGTGATTGTGTGAATATGAGAGAGAGAGAGAGAGAGAGAGAGAGAGAGAGAGAGAGAAAATTATTCCCATAGGGAATAATTTGACAACCTAGACTTAAATTGATTATTTGTAACATAAAAATATACTATATTATTTTGATCAAATTACTAAATAGAGACAAAAACTAAATCTTAAAAGCAAGAGCAAAAGACTAAAAAAATATTACAGTCCTAAACCTTCCTCTGAAATAAATGAAAAACGTAATCCAAAATGGCATTTATCCATTACTTCAAGATACCTCAAATGATGTGATGACTTTATTACTCATCTACTGCAGGAATGTGTTGCTGTGTTTGTAATTGTCTTTTCAGTAGCAGCACCTAAAAAAGGAAAAAAAAAGTTACGGAAAAGATTAGAGAACTATTCATAAGAGTTTCTTGCCATCAAAGTTTCTTTGCAAAAACCACCTTTTGACAAGGTCAGATCTATGTCTATGTTTCTCTATGTCCTGCCGGAAGGCCATACTCACTATCACAGCAGGGTTGGTGGTTGGCTATGGTAGCCATTATCGAGGTTCCAACGCCAAAAAAGATCATTAAGATTTGCCCACCAAAACCTCCCATCAGTTGGTTACGCCACTGCAATAAAATTTAAAAACGAATGCGAACTTTTGGTGTGCTAACTTTTATTCTCTTTTTGGTTACTAGTGTTTTAAACAGGTATCTTGGAGGTGCGTATTTCTTCCTCCCACTCTAGGTTCCAAACAGGACAACGTTCAGCTTCAGCCACTTAGACTACACGGTAGCTCAGTGGGTAGCATGACTCATAGCCAGAAGGCCCTGGGATTGAACCCCCCTGTCCCAGGACCTTTCTGTGTGGACGTCTGCACGTTCTCTCTGTGATTGTGATGGGTTTCTGATAGGTGCTCCAGCCCACGCCCCGCCCAGTCCAGGCCCCGCCCACCAACCACCATCTTAAAAATATGTTAGGGATTATGCCCCTGTCAGTGCTTTGACCAAGCCACTGGCTTAGACCGGAAGTTGGTCACCGGGCGCTGCACTGCAAATAATCATGTTAAAAAGTGTTCCAACTCTTTCACAAAATAAATTTGTTTTTAACGAAGGAGGTTACATGACACAGTAAAAAGGCTTAATGTACAGGATTCGAAATCCTTCATTAAACTGCATATGGACTTGCTTTGTTGCTTTGGCAAATTGTTGAATTGCCCCTAAAATTAAATATTCAAACTTATCAATTCCAATTCCCAAAACACAGCTCTGGGATCAAATCCTACCGCACCTGCCGTTTTAAACGATCGATACGCGCTAAATAAACAGGCGCCCAGTGTCCTTAATAGAGTGAATACATTACTCTAAGGTAACCTCTTTTCTGTTTTTATAAATGCCTTGAATCCTTGAGTAGGCTATGTGGCCACAGCGGACAAAAATGTCTCAACCGTCCTTTTCAATTTGTAAAAAAAAAGAAAAAAGAGATCCCCAGACTGTGGACTGAAAATGGGATATTGATTTAGCAAGCACGGCCCTCTTCACCTCTCCTGGAGCGACAGGAAGAAAACTTTAAAGTTTAAATTCAATCTATTTTCCTCACAGACAATATCACTGGCCTTAAACTTGGTGAACTGCGACAAAAATCGAAGCTGTTTTCTTTCTTAAAAATAAATAAATACAAAAATTCTTAAGACAAGTTCTATGCAGATTATAGACTGTTATACAGACTCCTAAATTCAAGGGTGCAATACAATCCCTCTTCAAAACAATAAATACTGAATAATACACGTTTTAACTACACATAGTACACATCTGCTTCTATACATTTCTTGTGATAGATCCATTCGTTCTGCCTCGTCGCTAATAAATCCATGTTTCTCATTCGAGCACGAGTGATTGTGAGAAAAAGAGAAGGAGCGCCCTCTAGAGTTGAAAAAAGAAGAAGTTACACACGTTCATGATTACACAGATTTACTCTCTCTGCATCTCTCTGTTCTCTTAATTCTGGTATCTTCTCTTTCTTTCTTTAGATGCCCCTCCAATGTCAACCCATCTACCATCTCCAAGTCCAACTCTTCTTAAAGTCCCTCTGACCTAATGGGACAGGTGAAAACGTGACCATCAAAAAATAATTTGTGATACAAATCCGAACAAAAAAATGAGCCCACATTGATATTTATTAACATGAACATTTATCCTGATTGAGAACAAAAATGAAGCATCACGTTATAAAAGTGGTAAGCAAATTTCGGCCATTCCATTAATGATTCCAGGAGGCAAGTAGCCTCCTCAAAGTGAACCCACTATCCAAATACCACGGGCAAACAAATTGTTGAAATAAAATTTACTTCTCAGAATGTTAACATTTCCAGGCCCTCTGTGAAGCTGCCATTTTGAAGGTGTTATTATGGTGACTTGAGTAATAGTTCATTTTTTGCGATGAAAAGTATATGGTTACAAAGAGCCCTCAGACAAAATCAATAATCAACAACATAATCTGTTGGACATTTAACAACCTTGATTATTAACATGGGATACATCATTTCGTTTCCTTTGTGGTTGGAGCGCTGAGAGGAGTATGGACGCTAACATGTCTTTTTTTGTTATTAAGCAGAGATGTGGGGTAGGCTACAGCTGCATTCGATCCTGTCACAACAGTTAAACCCCCAGGTTCCTTGCTCTCTTACTCCACGTATGTCACATTCATTATTAGATATTGAATAAATATAACTTAACAGGAATCAACTTAAACCCCAACAGCAAAAGAAAGTTAAACGATTTTGGGGGGCTAAAGCATCTACCAGGCGAACATCCTCTCCTCAGACTTAAGAGTTTAAAAAAACGTTCAAGTGTAAAAACAGCATTAAAAAAAGCATGAATTGCACATGTTTAAGACTACAGTGGTTACATGTTTAAGACTACAGTGGTTATATGTTTAAGACTACAGTGGTTATATGTTTAAGACTACAGTGGTTATATTGCTTAAAAACTACAGTGGTTGTCAATGATCAGTTCCTTTGAGGGGGGCTCAGTTTGTTTTGGGATGTTTGCTATGGAGGACGTTGTCCCCTTTTAGCTGATCATTAACTATACGGATTGATCTAAGGATCATCTGCAGCACTAGGAAAATGCAATATCTAAAATGTGTACTTTTATGTTATACAGATGAACTACGATTAGTCGATCTTGCACCAGTCAGTCTTACCCATTTTAGTCGACTCTGCCCTTCCTTCAGTCTGAGGCAATGATCCTACACAGTTGTCGGATGTTTGTTATCCAGATATCTACTCCAACTTGAATTAGTGGCCAGTTAATCGGTAATTTACGATGAACATGGTATTGTTTGGCTAATTTGTATGGAAAATAACATACCAATGAATAGGCTAGATGTTAGCTAGCTGCAGTACATGCACGTTTGAGTGGACAGCTATTTTCAGTAACGTTGATGAGTTGAGTAAGATCCGTCTGGAAGTAGAATTTACCTCAGGTCCCACAGGTCCAGCTCCATCATTGTTTTTTGGACAATTGTTAATATTTTGAAACAATTTTCATCATATGAGTTTACACAGCAATGGAAATGAAGAACTGCGGATCTCTGTTCTTTACCCTCCAGTTCAAGATGGAAGCCTCTGTCCGCTTGGCTCACTCAAGTTTGGCATGTACAAGCATTGATACTATTATGGACTAATTTGTCAACTTTGCATGTAGATTTGTGTTGTTATTTTGTCCACGTTTGTATGATCCTGGCCTTTATATACGTCCCTATTACTTGAATAAGTTCAAAATTAACGTGCAATGAGACACGGCAGTTGTTTGGTATGGTGTAGACAATTTATTTAAACGTACAGTGCTACAAAGTTTACCAAGATCTAATTGGAGGCAATGCCAAGAATGGGTTGTTTTCCCTCCAAAAGAGCACGCGCCCTAGACTAAACGAACGTTGATGGACGAAAAATAGGTTTTTCCAGGAACTTATCCCCCGCTTATCTCAAGGTATTGCGGTAGACATGCTATTATTAAAGTAAGTATATTACTACCTATTTTGGTTCCATGTAATTTTATCTTATGAATACTGAACAACGTACATCCTTATTTTTCATGCCTGTTACAGGTTTGGGGGTATTGATGAGATGGGGCTCTGTTTTCCAGCCCCCCCCCCCCCCCCCCCCCCTCATTGTAACAAACAAGGTTTTCGACCCTTTGCTCCTTGCCCCCCCCCCCCCTCCCCCTTGTCCGGACAATGATTGACTGATGACAGACTCCGTTAGTTTATTTGTCTTTTTCTTTTGGACAAAGGTTAACTGAGTTTGAGGGTACCACTGCTTGTCAGTGCCTCCGCCATGGATCGGTACAGCACAGCCTTTCTTCTGGTCTTCCTCCTCTCAACAGGTACAGTAGCACTCTTTTCTTACAAAAACGAAGAAGAGGGACACTTTACAGTTCTGTATGAGTAAAATGGGACAGCAGTTAAATTCAGCCACGCCTTTTTTTATACACCTTACAAAATCGACTCTCAATCCATTCATCTTATGCTGGTTTCTCTGCTGGTGCCATCTGTATGGTGGCATTAAGATGTCAGATTCTAAAACTTGGAAAAGCTCAAATGTTTTAATTTGAATACCCAAAACATTTTGAAGTCAATCTGAATAAGGATCGCGCCACTGAGCTTTGACAATCAGTCCACACTATCAGTCATGTCAAGCATTTAAATCAGGTTGGCACATTCATCTCGGTAAGTTTCTCAACACCAGGCATTTCCCAAAACGTGTTCCAATAGGCAGTGCTTCATTTCTAAAGCCCCGCTCTGACATTGCTGCCTGTGAGACTGAATGTTAGAACATATCTAGTCTAATGGCTGTGGTGTTTTTTTGCTCTGGTTGGGCATATCGACTCCTAATCACACTTACTAATCACCCTCACAAGCAACATCGTTGCTGTCAAACAGATATACGGACAGATCTGAACCTCCGAAACAGATATACGGACAGATCTGAACCTCCGAAACAGATAGACCGGACAGATCTCAACCTCCGAAACAGATATACGGACAGATCTCAACCTCCGAAACAGATACGGACAAAGATCTACGTTTTCCAAAAAACAGCAAGAACATGTCATTCACATTCACTACTGGCCCACATAGCTCTTTAATAATTAGGTCGACGTCCAGATCAAGATGCTGATAACAGTCGTTATAACTGTCCTCTTTAACTTGTAAACAACTTACAACATAAAGCCGCGGGCCTGTACTTACTGCCCACTAGGATGACACCAGCCTGACTTATCAAAGTGTCACAGAAAGACACTGTGTCGTAACAAATCTCTCTGATGGTGTGTTTGATTCTTTGGCCTGTTGGTGTTGCTCCACTGGCTGTGTCTTCCAAACCAGCATCGTTGTTGATACTTTTGATCTGAGCTAAAACAAAACGTTTGCTTTTGTTACTGAACCTTACTTACAATGTGGTTTGATGGCATCCAGTGCTTTAGTTCAAACAAAACTGAAAATGTGACGTTAAACATTTACTAGGAGTAACATTTTGTACCCAAGTTTATTTAATAGAGGGGAGACCGTGTTTATCAACTAACCAGTTGCAGAACACATTTAACTTTTGTTTCTACTCTCTCTCTCTCTCTCTCTCTCTCTCTCTCCCTCTCTCTTTCTCTCTCTCTCCCTCTCTCTTTCTCTCTCTCTTACTCTCTCTCTTTTTCTCTCTCTCTGTGACAGTGAGTGCTGCTGTCTTGGATGAATATGCTAAAACCGAAGGGGCCTGGATCCTGTCCTTAGTGAAGAGGGAGTACATGGCCAGCACAGTGGAACAGTGTGCCACCAAATGCAAAGGGGAAACGGAATTCACGTGCAGGTGAGTTCACCACCAAACTGGTCGGAGCACTGGAACCCCAGGGGTCAGAATATTGATTGATGATGATGCATCCTCCACCCCCCCCCCCCCCCCCACCCACCCACACACACACACACACACACACACACACATCCCCATTAAGAGGAGTGTTAACGGGAACCAAACATTTCTTGATTCACAATTCTTTTCCCATAAAAAATGTGTTCATAAGTTGTATCTTGCTTAACAGGTCTTTTATGTACGTCGAAAAGGACCAGGAATGCTGGACGATACCAGCCAACAGCAAAACAGAACAAATACTACGCAGGACAAGCGCGTCCCTGTTTGAAAACAAAGGTAAGTCCATCTTTTACTAAAGCATGCATAATATAGGGAAACTAACGGATGTCTAAGGAACACAGTTTAACCCAAAATACAAGCTGAGGCACGCTCCTTGCGGTCCGGGTCCGTACACCGCGGTGCCCACGTTACTGTCCGTTCACGGCCTGTGTCCCTCTAGAGCTTTATGCACCTCTGCATTGAAGCTTAAATATATTTTGTCATTTAATTACATTTGTAATGAGTTACAGCGTAAAACCAAACCATCTTAAATTCAATAAATGAATGATACTTAGTTGGCTTTGTTTGTTTGTCAGATCAGGCCTCTTGAAGTCTCGATGTTTGATATTTATTTTGTTTGCCACCGGGTACGATCTCCCGCCACACTGTGACGAATTTCCTTACGGTACAAGGAAGTGCGTCACTAAACCATGAAGAGATTTATTTGGGCAGCGTCATAGTCGTTCATTGTGCTAGCGAAAGCAAATGCCCAATGCATACAAATGCACGACTTCTTTGCGAGTGTGGAAAAAATTAATTACACCAAGCAAACAGAAGGGGGCGCCAAAATCACTTCCTACAGATTATTACATAGAGCAGCTTTCATTTCCTATGGTCTGATTCCACAGGATATTTGCTGGAGTGTGTGAATGGGATTGGCTCCGACTATAGAGGGACAAAGTCCACGACTAGATCAGGGAAGACATGCCAAAGATGGGAGGGAAAATACCCACACAAACCCAAGTAAGGATCTGTCTGTATTTACCAGTAATTAGTACTATAACCTTTAGACAAAAGCTTTCTTTGTTCTCTTATTAAACCAATTGTGTGTATGTGTGTCTGATCTGTCTCTTTGCATATATTTTAATGACGGTGTTCATAATTTAAATCGGCCTATGTGTGTGTGTTTGGGTGTGCGTGCGTGCGTGCGTGTGTGTGCATGTGTGTGTGTGTGACATGTCTTGTCTTGCAGCATCACTCCACAGACCCATCCCAGGGCCGACCTGGAGTCCAACTTCTGCAGGAACCCGGACGAGGACAGCAAGGGCCCCTGGTGCTACACCACAGACCCAGACACTCGCTGGGAGCCCTGTGAAGTACCAGACTGCAAAGGTGAGGCAGAGGGAGGGAGGAAGGGATGGAGGGAGGGAGGGAGGGAGGGAGGTTAGTTAGGTAATAAGATAATGAATAGATAGCTCTGCTCTATTCCATGGTTTATTCTTTTTCTCGGTCTCTTTGGTCCTAAAGGCTGTGGATAAAAGCATCTCCTAAGTATATGTAACGTAATGTAATGTAATGTAGTCTAATGTTAAGTAACGTAACGTAACGTAAGGAAACGTAACAAAACGGATGGTTACTGTAATGCAATGTAGTTCTCTTCTATTCTGTAGTGTTTCTGAATGTAATCACAGTTGAGTGTAATGCAATGTTAATGTAATAATGGAACGTAATGTAATGTAATGTAGTTATGTGTAGTGTTTCTGAATGTAATCACAGTTGAGTGTAATGCAATGTTAATGTAATAATGGAACGTAATGTAATGTAATGTAGTTATGTGTAGTGTTTCTGAATGTAATCACAGTTGAGTGTAATGCAATGTTAATGTAATAATGGAACGTAATGTAATGTAATGTAGTTATGTGTAGTGTTTCTGAATGTAATCACAGTTGAGTGTAATGTAATGTTAATGTAATAATGGAACGTAATGTAATGTAATGTAGTTATGTGTAGTGTTTCTGAATGTAATCACAGTTGAGTGTAATGTAATGTTAATGTAATAATGGAACGTAATGTAATGTAATGTAGTTATGTGTAGTGTTTCTGAATGTAATCACAGTTGAGTGTAATGTAATGTAATAATGTAATGTAATGTAATGTTATGTGTAGTGTAGTGCTCCTGAATGTAATCACTGCTGTTTGTCTTAGAGGAGTGCATGCATTGCAGTGGAGAGGACTACAGAGGGAAGATCTCTACAGCTGAGGGTGGCTTCACCTGCCAGAGATGGGACGCACAGAAACCACACAATCACGGATACAGCCCAAGCGCGTATGTTATCCAACAAACTCACATACCCACACATAAATATTATTATATTATTTATGTATACAGTATATACTGTATATATATATTATTAAGTAGTATTACAATATAGACTGTGTTTCAGTTTTTGTTTTCAAATTTACCTCACATTTGTGGAATCTCAATTTTACATATCTATATTCGTTTTGATCATTCTTAATACATTCTATATTTCTCAAATCACTCTAACAACATAGTAAGTTCTGATTGGTTTTCTCAAACCTTACACACATTCTATTTCTCTGCAGCCTCCCAGAGAAGTACCTGGAGGAAAATTATTGTAGGAACCCAGACGGAGACCCCAAACCGTGGTGCTTCACCACCAACCCCACCAAGAGATGGGCCTTCTGCGCCATCCCACGCTGTGGTAGGAAGGGCTACCCCTTTGTCATCCCTCTGTTTTGATATCCCTCTGTCACTCCCTCCTTTTCTTCCATCCATCCATTCATCCCTAGTGGTAGTATCTGAATCCTTTTTTCACCTCTTATCTTTTCTCCCTCTCTCTCTCTCTCTCTCTCTCTCTCTCTCTCGCTCTCTCTCTCTCTCTCTCTCTCTCCCTCTCTCTCTCTCTCTCTCTCCCCTCTCTCTCTCTCTCTCTCTCTCTCTCTCTCCCTCTCCCTCTCTCTCTCCCCTCTCTCTCTCTCTCTCTCTCTCTCTCTCTCTCTCTCTCTCTCTCTCTCTCTCTCTCTCTCTCCCTCCCTCCCATTTCTCTCTCTCTCCCCTCCCATTTCTCTCTCTCTCTCTCTCTCTCTCTCTCTCTCTCTCTCTCTCTCTCTCTCTCCTCTCTCTCTCTCTCTCCCCTCCCATTTCTCTCTCTCTCTCTCTCTCTCTCTTTCTCTTCTCTCTCTCTCTCCTCTCTCTCTCTCTCTCTCTCCTCTCTCTCTCATCTCTCTCTCTCTCTGTCCCTCTCTCTCTCTCTCTCTCTCTCTCTCTCTCTCTCTTCCTTTAGCTTCACCACCGCCCACCATTGCACCAGAGCTCACCTGTGCGACCGGTGATGGCCGTGCTTACAGAGGCACGGTTGCCGTGACGACCTCGGGTAAAGCCTGCCAGTCGTGGTCTACGCAGGTGCCTCAGAAACACAACCGCACGCCAGACAACTACCCCTGCAAGTAAGACACGTTACAAAATCTCGCCTGTAATGGAAATCCTCAGGTTTATGCAGAAAACACCAATTAAACAGAGTGAGGATCCGTGCAAAAATCGAAGCACAATTTTATGAATGACTACAGAGTGCTGGTCTGTACACAGAGAAAGGACTACAGTGAGTTCACTCTAACAACATAGTAAGTTCTGATTGGTTGACAAGGAGAAAACGAGTGTATCGGTCTAAACTAAACAAATCATTCCAATGGCCAAGGAGGAACATGTGTTACCTCCCAGTATTGAAAAGGACACGTATGCCAACTCGTATTTTGATGGCTACAAACAGACAACAGTAGCCTTCAGTGTCTCAGAGAGGCCCATGTTATCTCTTTGGTGCTCTGGCCTTCACTCTGACCCTTCCCTCACATCTGAACAACAGCTCAGACTTCAACACCCATTAGAATGCTCAAATTTCGTCCTTACACACTACAGACGCAAATAACGTTTTCCCTCATAATTTAGCAGAATAGAAAAAAGTCATTTGTAAAGCTTGTTGTAAAGTCTACCCAAAACCAGCTCAAATAGGGACACTAGAGAATGTCCAGTGAACGTTTCAATAAAAAAACAAATTGGGCTGTTTGGAAAAGTAGGCACTAATAAGCAGGAAAAAATACATTACTAAAACAGTGTGCCACACCAAATATACGTTGTTGGCATATAAAAGTAATTATAAAAGGATAACCATAACATGTGTGCTGTTGCTCTTTGTCTCTCTGTGTGTGTGTGTGTGTGTGTGTGTTGCTCTTTGTGTGTGTGTGTGTGTGTGTGTGTGTGTGTGTGTGTGTGTGTGTGTGTGTGTGTGTCAGAGGCCTAGATCTGAACTACTGCCGTAACCCTGACAACGAGAGGATGCCCTGGTGTTACACCACGGACTCAGAGACACGCTGGGAATACTGCAAGGTGCCCAGCTGTGGAGACGCACCAGGACCTGGTAAACCATTTACACAGTGATCATGGTGGAAACATCCTTACACTCCCTTATAGAACTTTACTTGTGAAGCTATAACCCTAACCCTAACCATTTACACAGTGATCATGGTGGAAACATCACTACACTCCCTTATAGAACTTTACTTGTGAAGCTATAACCCTAACCCTAACCATTTACACAGTGCTTCACAAGTAAAGCTATAACCCTAACCCTAACCATTTACACAGTGATCATGGTGGAAACATCACTACACTCCCTTATAGAACTTTACTTGTGAAGGCATAAACGGACTTTTCAGGTGAAAGTTTTACCATTAGGGTTATTTTTATATTCAAGGTTCCCCCTGTTGGGATGGTCGAATATGTTACTGCCTATTACTTCCTCAGCCGACTGGTAAATGGCTGATACTGATCTTATCTAGCTCCTGTGGATGTTGCCATTTCAATGCCTAAATTGAATTGTGGATCCTTATTTTGTGTCATTTTGTTTTGTACTAAAGGTTAAAGGACTAAGGAAGTATTTTATCGGTTGTGTGTTTTTTTCTGTTAGTCTGTAAGACCGCATGACATTGACCTGTAGGGAATACTATATTGTTCTTGTTAACTGAAAGTTACAAGCCTCCTGCTTATCATACAATTAATTCATTCATTCATTAAGAAAGAAAGAAAGAAAAAATGGTCTCTAAAGCAGATCGTTTTTTTTCTTTATGAATAGTTTTTTTAATGACCCCTGCACCGTTTTCTAAGGGTTAAATACATGTCAAATAATATAATATAATCTCATTTATATTGATATAATATATTTTTCCTTTGGGACTGATACGTTTTGGGACTTTCTTAACTTTAGCTCCCTGTGTCATGGGGAATATCCCGTCTTTGGGATGTGTTCCCGTTCTTTGAATGAATCTTTGGGATGTGTTCCCGTTCTTTGAATGAATCTTTGGGATGTGTTCCCGTTCTTTGAATGAATCTTTGGGATGTGTTCCCGTTCTTTGAATGAATCTTTGGGATATGTTCCCGTTCTCACGTGTCTTCTCTGCGTTGTGTAGATGAGCCAGTTATTCCCCCAGAGGACGACGACTGTTACCAGAGTAACGGGATGAGTTACCGAGGCATGGTAACAGAAACCGTCAGTGGTAAAAAGTGTCAAGTCTGGAGTTCCATGACCCCTCACAGTCACAAGAAAACGCCACAGGCCTTCCCTCAAGCGTAAGATTACACGAAGTTATAAAATACAGATTTGAAAAAATGATTTAATTATTTCAAACTAAATCAAACCGTATATTGAAGAAATCTCCTCCAACGTAACAAAGGCTGAAATCTAGACAAAAATCAAATCTGAAAGATTAATTTGACCAGTGAGACATTACAATGATAAAATAGCAGCAATAAAATAATCGAAAATTGTACTTATGTTGAATTTAATAATAATAAATGTTATATATGTTATATAAATATATATATATATATATATATGATTATAATAATTAGTATTATTAATAAATGTTTTATTTCATTATGAATCATATAATACAGTATTCTATATATTATATTTATATTTTTTCCAATCTTCTGTCCTGGCAGGGATTTGAGACGGAACCTTTGCAGAAACCCTGATGAGGACCGTGCGCCCTGGTGTTACACCACGGACCCCAGTACCCGCTGGGAATACTGCAAGGTGGACCGATGCCCTCTCAGCCCCCCAGAGGAGACGCCACCTGGCAGCCCGGCTGTTACAGAAACCCCAGAGGTCTCCGATGCAGGTAGGACCAGGCCATCCCAGCATTCAGACAGTAGCATTTGTGGGCCTAAAACTCGCTCACTCACTCACTCACTAGCTCACTCACTCACTCACTCACTCACTCACTCACTCACTCACTCACTCACTGACTTACTTTTATTATGCATTCACTTTGAATGTTGTAATGGTGCATAATACCCTGTCTTTCTGTCTGTCTGTCTGTCTGTCTGTCTGTCTGTCTGACAACAGTAGTGAACAATGGTGTACAATACCCTGTCTATCTGCCTGTCTGTCTGACAACAGTAGTGAACAATGATGTACATTGCCCTGTCTGTCTGTCTGTCTGTCTGTCTGTCTGTCTGTCTGTCTGTCTGTCTGTCTGTCTGTCTGTCTGTCTGTCTGTCTGTCTGTCTGCCTGTCTCCCGCTCTCTCCCCAGACTGTAAGACGGGTAGCGGCGCTGCCTACCGAGGCCCTACGTCGATGACCATGCTGGGGGTAACGTGCCAAGCCTGGGGGTCCCAGACCCCCCACGAGCACAGCAGCTTCACCCCCACCACTCACCCTGACAAGGGCCTGAACGGCAACGTAGGTGGAAAACACTGCACCATCTGTACATTATTATTCAGACGGAAAACCATGTCTTAACCTCGGTTACCCTGTATATTTATATGATAATAAATAAATAAAACATAGCAAGTATAGGTACTACATTATTATTCAGACGGAAAACCATGTCTTAACATCGGTTACTTAGTATAAATAAATAATAATTATTAAATAATAAAACATAGCAAGTATAGATACTACATTATTATTTAGATTAGAAAAACATGTCTTAACATATCAAGTATAGATTCAAGTAAGGGTCATGGCAGGAAGATAATAATGCTAAATCAAGTCAGCAGGCAATTCACTCAGGAAGAGGTTGTCTGTGCAAGGCAATGCTGTGTCTCTGTCTGTCCACAAGAGGGAGACAGCTGCTGTGGAAGCTCTAACATTAACTAAAGATGTTCCTATATAGGCAACTCAAAGTCAGCGCTACAGTATGCTGTTCTAGGGCTAGCTACTTATAGAATAATGGGGAAAAAGAGGCAACAAGATAGGATACAGGTGGACTCGTTCTCTTATGCCAGCAGAAATTCTGAATCAAATATTCAATTCTATGAACGCACAATATCAAACAAAGTTTTATTTAAAAAAAAAATGATTAGTTATTATGTGATCAGTTATTATCTCAACATGGTGACAGCTGTGGAAAAAAAGATCACTGTCGGTGACCGTCCAAACACGGTGTTGTAACTGATACACACTTTATTTTCTATCAGAAACTTTCTTTTGAATCATGGATGATGTTATATTTGAACTCAGAGATGTTTGCCCGTGTCCACTCGTAGAGCTGCAGGAACCCTGATGGGGATGTGAACGGGCCCTGGTGTTACACCACAGACTGGACCAAGAAATGGGACTACTGCCAGATCCCAGACTGCGGTA
>CM030179.1:2292132-2322132 GCA_017639675.1 Aplochiton taeniatus | reverse complement strand
AACTGTAAAATAAATAAACAAAGAATCACTGATTTCAAATACATGAATTAGGTTTGATATCTTTGTTGTATTATATCCCCCTCCCCCCTCCAGGGCGACAGTGGGGGTCCTCTGGTGTGTTACGCCCAGAACAGGTATGTCCTCCAGGGTGTCACATCATGGGGCTTGGGCTGTGCGAACGCCATGAAGCCCGGAGTCTACGCCCGCGTCTCCAAGTTCGTGGACTGGATAGAGAGGACCATGAAAACTGAGTAGACCATCTTGAAACATGATGTTCACACCTACAATTAACGAGCTTAAACTTAAATTTGTTATTTACAGAAAATACCCTTTTAATATAATAGCCGTAACCTCGGGTACAGGACCCTGTTAGTATGCATGCAGCCCACATAAACACAATACTTTCTATTGCAACATGAAGTACAGGTGGCTGCTAATGTGCTCTTTAGATCATTTCATACAGATCCCCAGCACTGGTGTTAGCAGGTATATTTTGCATATATGGCTAGTAGTAATTATAACTTCAGAAAGAAATTGGAAGGAAAATAACCCTGAGCTATAAGGCAATAAAGGATGAATTGAAGTCAAACAGTTTAAAACTTCATTTCAAAACAAGTTCAAATATATTCCACTTTCATCCGTTTTTTTACGTGCAGACTAGTAATATGATATTATGCCATTCCTGGATTGTGAAGATCTATTTGTTTTTTTCGGCACTATAGATCTGAGAAAAAAACCCCGGTTTCTTAGAAGAGAATGGTCGCTCACCAATGATGATGATACATTATGTTTTGATCAGTTATGTTTACAATGTTTATAGATTCAAATAAAATGAAATTACATTTCTGTTGTGATTGAATCAAAATATTGAGATGGGGAAGTGAACTCTCTTTTTTAGTGTTTGCTGTGAGGACGCCGCTGGTGTTGGTGAACATTAACTGTTTGATCGGATGGTCCGACAAAGGACTGCCAAAACAAACTATAACAAATATAAATGAACATAAGACATCTAATGATAATAATTCCATTGCGTAATTTCTCATACTTTAGAAGGCTAATCTCCGGGATTCTTCAGGAGTTTTGTTATCTGATCCTTACAAAATAATAATATATATTAGCGCTCAAAAGTCTGGGGTCACCCAGAAAATGTCGTGTTTTCCATGAAAACCCACACTTTTATTTATCAAATGAGTTGCAAAATGAATAGAAAATATAGTCATGACATTGACATGGTTACAAATAATGATTTTCACTCAAAAACATAATTTTCTAGCTGTCAATTTGTTGAGGTAATCTGAAGAGGTTTCCCCCCATGCTTCCTGAAGCACCTCCCACAAGTTGGATTGGCATGATAGGCACTTCTTACAGACCACACGGTCAAGCTGCTCCCACAACAGCTCAAAAGGGTTCAGATCTGGGGACTCCATTATTGACAGGATACCAGCTGACTGCTTCCTCCCTAAATAGTTATTGCATAGTTTGTTGCTGTGCTTTGGGTCATCGTCCTGTTGTAGGACGACATTGGCTCCAATCAAGGGCGGTCCACAGGGTATGGCATGGCGTTGCAAAATGCAGTGATAGCCTTCCTTATTCAAGATCCCTTGTACCCGATCCAAATCTCCCAATTTACCAGCACCAAAGCAGTCCCAGACCATCACATTTCCTCCACCATGCTTGACAGATGGTGTCAAGCACTCCTCCAGAATCTTTTTATTTGCTCTGTCTCACAAATGTTCCACAAATGTGATCCAAACACATCAAACCTAGATTTGTCTGTCCATAACACTTTTGTCCAATCTTCCTCTGACCGACGTCCGTGTTCTTTTCCCCAATCTTAATCTTTTTCTTTTATTGGCCTCAGATATGGCTTTTTCTTTTATTGGCCTCAGATATGGCTTTTTCTTTTATTGGCCTCAGATATGGCTTTTTCTTTTATTGGCCTCAGATATGGCTTTTTCTTTTATTGGCCTCAGATATGGCTTTTTCTTTTATTGGCCTCAGATATGGCTTTTTCTTTTATTGGCCTCAGATATGGCTTTTTCTTTTATTGGCCTCAGATATGGCTTTTTCTTTTATTGGCCTCAGATATGGCTTTTTCTTTTATTGGCCTCAGATATGGCTTTTTCTTTTATTGGCCTCAGATATGGCTTTTTCTTTTATTGGCCTCAGATATGGCTTTTTCTTTTATTGGCCTCAGATATGGCTTTTTCTTTTATTGGCCTCAGATATGGCTTTTTCTTTTATTGGCCTCAGATATGGCTTTTTCTTTTATTGGCCTCAGATATGGCTTTTTCTTTTATTGGCCTCAGATATGGCTTTTTCTTTTATTGGCCTCAGATATGGCTTTTTCTTTTATTGGCCTCAGATATGGCTTTTCTTTTATTGGCCTCAGATATGGCTTTTTCTTTTATTGGCCTCAGATATGGCTTTTTCTTTTATTGGCCTCAGATATGGCTTTTTCTTTTATTGGCCTCAGATATGGCTTTTTCTTTTATTGGCCTCAGATATGGCTTTTTCTTTTATTGGCCTCAGATATGGCTTTTTCTTTTATTGGCCTCAGATATGGCTTTTTCTTTTATTGGCCTCAGATATGGCTTTTTCTTTTATTGGCCTCAGATATGGCTTTTTCTTTTATTGGCCTCAGATATGGCTTTTTCTTTTATTGGCCTCAGATATGGCTTTTTCTTTTATTGGCCTCAGATATGGCTTTTTCTTTTATTGGCCTCAGATATGGCTTTTTCTTTTATTGGCCTCAGATATGGCTTTTTCTTTTATTGGCCTCAGATATGGCTTTTTCTTTTATTGGCCTCAGATATGGCTTTTTCTTTTATTGGCCTCAGATATGGCTTTTTCTTTTATTGGCCTCAGATATGGCTTTTTCTTTTATTGGCCTCAGATATGGCTTTTTCTTTTATTGGCCTCAGATATGGCTTTTTCTTTTATTGGCCTCAGATATGGCTTTTTCTTTTATTGGCCTCAGATATGGCTTTTTCTTTTATTGGCCTCAGATATGGCTTTTTCTTTTATTGGCCTCAGATATGGCTTTTTCTTTTATTGGCCTCAGATTTGTCTTTTTCTTTTATTGGCCTCAGATATGGCTTTTTCTTTTATTGGCCTCAGATATGGCTTTTTCTTTTATTGGCCTCAGATATGGCTTTTTCTTTTATTGGCCTCAGATATGGCTTTTTCTTTTATTGGCCTCAGATATGGCTTTTTCTTTTATTGGCCTCAGATATGGCTTTTTCTTTTATTGGCCTCAGATATGGCTTTTTTCTTTTATTGGCCTCAGATATGGCTTTTTCTTTTATTGGCCTCAGATATGGCTTTTTCTTTTATTGGCCTCAGATATGGCTTTTTCTTTTATTGGCCTCAGATTTGGCTTTTTCTTTTATTGGCCTCAGATATGGCTTTTTCTTTTATTGGCCTCAGATATGGCTTTTTCTTTTATTGGCCTCAGATATGGCTTTTTCTTTTATTGGCCTCAGATATGGCTTTTTCTTTTATTGGCCTCAGATATGGCTTTTTCTTTTATTGGCCTCAGATTTGGCTTTTTCTTTTATTGGCCTCAGATATGGCTTTTTCTTTTATTGGCCTCAGATATGGCTTTTTCTTTTATTGGCCTCAGATATGGCTTTTTCTTTTATTGGCCTCAGATATGGCTTTTTCTTTTATTGGCCTCAGATATGGCTTTTTCTTTTATTGGCCTCAGATATGGCTTTTTCTTTTATTGGCCTCAGATATGGCTTTTTCTTTTATTGGCCTCAGATATGGCTTTTTCTTTTATTGGCCTCAGATATGGCTTTTTCTTTTATTGGCCTCAGATATGGCTTTTTCTTTGCTACTAGGCCTAGAAGGCCAGTGTCCAGGAGTCCCCTCTTCACTGTTGATGTTGAGACTAGTGTTTTGTGGGCACCAATTCCATCTAATTCCATCTACTTTTTTCCCCTATCCCCTCCACCCTTCCATTCAAAGTAGCTTTATTGTCAATTTCTTCACATGTCGAGACATACAAAGGAAGCTGCCAGTTGAGGACCTGTGAGGGGTCTGTTTCTCAAACTAGAGACTGATGTACTCGTCCTCTTGATCACTTGTGCACCGGGGCCTCCCACTTCTCTTTCTATTCTGGTTAAAGCCAGTTTGCGCTGTTCTATGAAGGGAGTAGTACACACCGTTGTATGAGATCTTCAGTCTCCTAGCGATTTCTCGCGTGGAATAGCCTTCATTTCTCAGAACAAGAATAGCCTGACGAGTTTCAGAAGAATGACCAGTTTCTTGGCCATTTTGAGACTAGAATAGAACCGAAACACGCTGATGCTCCAGATACTCAACTAGCCTAAGGCAAATTTGATTGCTTCTTTAATCAGCACAACAGTTTTAAGCTGTGCTATCATAATTGTACAAGGGTTTTCAAATGATCAATTACCCTTTTAACGTGATGAACTTGGATTAGCTATGACAAAATGTCGCTTTGGAACACGATTGATGGTTTCTGAAAATGGCCCTCTGTACTCCTATGTAGATATTCCATAAAAAATCTGCTGTTTCCAGATATATTAGTCATTTACCACATTAACAATGTCTAGGCTATATTTCGGTTCAATTTTATATTATTTTATTTAAAAAAAAAAAGATTTTCTTTTGAAAATAAAGACATTTCGAAGTGACCCCAAACTTTTGAGCGGTAGTGTATATATAAATATATATATATATATATATATATATATATATATATGTGTGTGTGTGTGTGTGTGTGTGTGTGTGTGTGTGTGTGTGAGTGTGTGATAAGACATTTCACCATTGTGCTGTTTTCTGTTTTGTCAGGACCATTACTGACCTTTGTAGATCAGGGTAGTTGTCCTATGGGGCTAATGTACTTTCGACTGAGTGTAGTCAAGTGCTAGTGAATGTCAATGAAGCAGTAAAAATTGGGCCTCCTGCCCCACAGATAGCACACAGTGGTAAGGTAATGATAATTGATCATAACAATGATAAGAATGACAAGGACGAAAATGACTAGCGGAGTAGGCTAATTCATTTTCAGGCAAAGCTAGAATTTGGAAAGGCCCTGCCCTTAAGGAGTTAGGCCTAAGTTAAAAGTTCCACTTTCAGTTCTTCGCTGTTGCAAAAAATATCAACCTAAAAAAATGCACTGCCAACAAATTAATTTTATATTTTGATTTCGATGGTGACCACGAAATAAAAATGTATAGTAGGCCTACTACAACTCAGTTATATATTTTTAATATTATTTATATAGGCAAGGATCTCTCAGTAAATGTTTGGCCAAGTTCTTGCTCAAGCGATTTTGGTTTTTCATATTTCCCGAGGTTATTGCTAAATTCGCAGCGCCATATATCCTGCACTGAAAAATAGAGACTCGGTGTGGAAACCTGAGGAAAACGTTGGTTTTTTACCGCAAGTCCCTTCATTCTTAACCGGTTGATGATTAACGGCATATTGATTGACCATTGAGGTTATCGATCTCTCTGACTGCAATAACACAGAGGGGACCTCGTAAGAGCTCTGTGTAATAATAATTATGATAATATTAATGATAATAATAATTAACTGTATTTGTATAACACCTTTCATACATAAATGCAGCTCAGAGTGCTTGACATTTGAACCAATAAAACAAGAACAAATAACTTATAAATCAGTAGCAGTAATATAGTAGCCTATAGTATTATGTATCAGCGTCTCGGCCTGGCTCTCAAGGTCGTAACAAATCATGGCGACACAAATTAAGTAAAAAGATGCAATTTGAATTACTCCATACAACAAAGCGTGAAGAAACCTAACTGATAACTTCTGTCAGTCAGGCAGTATCAGTAGCGCATGTGTGGGGATGATATTAAACGGAATGATTCCGAAAAACACCAGCCACGGATGGCGTGAGGCAAAGAGGCTTGAGGCACTGAAGGCTTGGGTCTGGGAGCTCACTTAGACGCACAGGTATGTGGGGTGCCGTTTGTAAAATGTTGTACGTTCTGTAATCCTGCTCAATATTTGCACATTTAGCATTGCCAAAACTAAAAAAAATGTAGCACATAAAGCACTAACTTTTCCAAGAGTGATGTTCCGCAGTAACACTAGATCTAACTGTTAAATGTTGCCTAAATGTTAAGTGTAAATGTTAAATATAAATGTAAACGCTAAATATAAATTGAAATGTTAAATGTTAAATATAAATGTTAAACATAAATATAAATGTAAATGCTAAATGTTAGACGTAAATGTTACATGTAAAAGCTAAATTTTGAATCACTGGGGGCGTGGTCAAATACCGTATTTGCTGTGATCAGCTTTCAAGTCCTATACATTTAGATTAAACGTTTAGCATTTACATTTAACATTTAACATTTACGTTTAGCATTTACTTTTAAATTTAGCATTTGCATTTAGATTTAACATTTAGATTTAACATTTCACATTTACAATTACATTTAGCATTTACATTTAGATTTAACATTTAGGCCTACATGTAACAAGTATATTTTTTGTATGTTACTGCAGAACATCAATCTCGGAAAAGTTACTGAATTGACATGAATTCCTTTCTATCTCTGTGAAAAGGGGACAGTTGAAAGTTGTGCATTTTTTTTTTAGGTTTGGGATTTGTGCAAATATTGAGCAGGATTGAAAGTGCAATATTTTACAAACGGCACCCCATACAGGTGCTCCCTGTTGATCGGATGAGACTCCGCCCACGATCTAGTGACAACCATCGAACTATTTCTACAACACAGGACGACTGCCCCCCCCCCCCCCCCCCCCCACCCCCCCCCCCCCCCCCCCCCCCCCCCCCCCATTCCCTTAACTCACCCCAGGAGGGTCATCACATTCTCCACCATGGATCTCCACAGTGCAGCGTTTCTGCTGACCGCCCTGATCTCAATAGGTAAGACTCACAAAAAGATTTCTGGGGCATACACATGCACATTTACTGTTAACAGACTTGCAGAAACTCTCAGTGTCGTTAAATTTGAAGCTTGCATTTTGCAAATGCAATGTGAAAATAGTCTTAATATATATATAGGCTATATTTTAGCGCACATGCTATACTGTTCGATATCACACAAATGTAAGCATTTTTTAAAGGCGGACCTATATTCAAATTTTGTACAATTTTAAAACATTAGGTCAGTAGAGCCGTACACACACAAGCAATCGATTGCTGGTGATATTTGTTTTCGTTCACTGTTAGTTTGTTTTACAATTGTGTTCTCAACAATTGAAATATGAACCATACAAAGCTTAATAAAGACACATGATTAATCCAAAGAAAAATCATAAATCTTAATCTCCAATCATCACATCACAACCTTCCTTAACCTGAAACATTAATTTATAATGTTCATTCATTTTTGCAGTACACTACCAAGGCTATTTCTCCACACAACCTAATCCACGTCCCATAAAGTCTTCGACTTTGGGTTCTACCATCTCGTGTGGTACATTGCCACTGTCAATCAAATCTGCCAGGCTTAACACCCAATTCATTATTTTCGATAAAAACTCCACTTTTCTGTAGCTTTTTGTGGTCTGAAACGTTCCAATCCCATCCAATGAAGGCCACCGCTGTCCAATCCGAACTAGAGCTATCCCACGTAAAAACCATGAAATCATTCAATAAATAAATCCTTCTATACTTCAATAAGGCCTTCAATAAAGGCCCTATATATACTTTAAAAAAAATCAATGTATAATTCAACAAACTTTCATTGAAATATGTAATACATTATTGATTTATTGATGGATGTATTTATGATGGATTTAATGAAAGATTCATCGATATGTCACTTTCCCTCCTCCACGATGGAAGCTACTTTCAGGCATGCCCTCTTCAAGTGGTCTATGCGCTTATTTGGAATCCACTTTAACTACATATATGATTAAAAACAACAAATGTAATTATGTCTCCACACGTTTTTAGTTTTTTTCAAAACCTGTTGAATAAATATTTAAAGGGGACCTATTACGCTCATTTTCCCATCTTTTTGTTATATTCTGTAACTCCACTAGAGCAGTTTTTCATGATTCACAGATCAAAAAAATCCTTAATTATCTTACACTGGCCATTCATGTAGCGCATCATTTTATCTTCGTCTGAAACACGCCGTTTTAGCTCCTGTCTCTTTAAGGCCCCCCTCCCTAAAAGCCCACTTTCTTCTGATTGGCCAACTTCGCAGAAGCCTGCCCAGGGGCAGTTCCTAGTGTTTGTGAGCATCACCTCACTGTGCTGTGCCTGTAGAAGATGATCATATATGACTATAAATAGAAAAACTGTTAAAAACCGAGCGTTCAGAGCAGTCAGAAGACTGAGGTTTTTGCTCACAGGAATTACTTTGTACCTCATTATTGGAAACTTTGGTCTCATTTGATATGAAAATCCGACATTGTAACCTTATGTTTGTGTCAGACAATACGGAAACGCATAATAGGTCCCCTTAAAATGGCATAATTGTTTAAATAACATGTTGAAAGCTGGAAAATCTTTCATTGCTGTTTCTCTCCTCAACCTCCCTCATTCCCTGTTCCTCATTCCCTTGAATCTCTCCATCAAGTGCTACAGTGGCTTATAAAGTGTTGTAAAAGGTTTTTTTTCTTTTCCTCTAGCGTCCAAACTTCCCACCCTTGCTGCGGAGCTTTCCTGTTTCACTGATAATGGCTACAAATACAGAGGTACGGTCGCCGTGACGACATCCGGAAAAACTTGCCAGTCCTGGTCAGCCCAGTCACCTCACCAACACGACAGAACAGCAGAAAATTACCACTGCAAGTAAGTGGAAAAACAATATGACTTCTTTTTATTTTTTTCTATTGAAGAAAATCAACATCATAAGAGGAAACCGCAAACTATTAAGCCATGAAATTGACATCATTAGTCAGCTGTAGGTCTAGATACAATTATATGATCACTGCTGGCGGAACTAGCCCAGTCATTCTGGCCTAAGCTTTTACCACTGCACCATCTGTCTACTCTACTTGACATATAGGCTAGCAGTCAAAAAGTAGGCTAATCTAATGGGTTTTTAGAGGTTTGGAGAAAAATTACTGCCGTAACCCTGACCTTGAGAGGATGCCCTGGTGTTACACTACGGACTCAGAGACACGCTGGGAATACTGCGACATTCCTAGATGTGAGGCCGCACCAGGTAAATCAGGAAAATGCCGTCATGGTGGAAACGCATATCGAGTTGCCATAGGAAACTCTGGGATGTATTTTAAAGCTGAGTCACAGACCAGCGTCATTGTATCAACTCACTTCTATCCAGTTATCTTTTTCTCTCTGTCATGAAGCGCCCCATCTTTCCTCTCCTGTCTTGTACAGAGGAGCTGACCTGTTTTACGGGCAGCGGGCACGCTTACAGTGGCATGGTTGCCATGACTACATCGGGGAAAGCCTGCCAACCTTGGTCGACCCAGTCACCTCACCAACACGACCGCACGCCCAACAACTACCCCAACAAGTAAGATGGGAAACATTTCACTACCAAAAGTATTTAAATACAATCTCTGTTCCTCTATCATTATGTAGAGTGAAACCCCAGAATATGAATGGGAGAATAAGACGATATTATGTAACCCTATTGGCTGGTTTACAGTCTATCTGAAGTTATGTGCCTAAAGCAGGATCATTGGTGCAGGTGGAAGTACCTTAGACTACAGACCATATTTGGGTTTTCTTAACGTCTGAAGATTCCTCTTTGTGTTGTAAAATAAACAAAACTTTAAACACTTGTGCACACACTGTCAAATATTTGATACTTTAGACTCTCAGGGGTAAATAATGATTACATGTTTGCGTATGTTTGTTAGAGGTTTGGAGAACAATTACTGCCGTAACCCTGACAACGAGAGGATGCCCTGGTGTTACACTACGGACTCAGAGACCCGCTGGGAATACTGCGACATTCCTAGATGTGATGACACACCAGGTAAATCAGGAAAATGCCGTCATGGTGGAAACGCATATCGAGTTGCCATAGGAAACTCTGGGATGTATTTTAAACCTGAGTCACAGACCAGCGTCATTGTATCAACTCACTTCTATCCAGTTATCTTTTTCTCTCTGTCATGAAGCGCCCCATCTTTCCTCTCCTGTCTTGTACAGAGGAGCTGACCTGTTTTACGGGCAGCGGGCACGCTTACAGTGGCATGGTTGCCGTGACTACATCGGGGAAAGCCTGCCAACCTTGGTCGACCCAGTCACCTCACAAACACGACCGCACGCCCAACAACTACCCCAACAAGTAAGACGGGAAACATTTCACTACCAAAAGTGCACGGTTATCTACAACATGTTCATGTGTATAATTTAGATGTTTGGAGGAGAATTACTGCCGTAACCCTGACCTTGAGAGGATGCCCTGGTGTTACACTACGGACTCAGAGACCCGCTGGGAATACTGCGACATTCCTAGTTGTGAAGACACACCTCAACCAGGTAAATCAGGAGGATGACTATGATGATGATGATGATGATGATGATTGGGAATTATGTTAATCCCCGGTATTGTTTTTTCCAGCAGCAGAGGTCACATGTTTAAAGGGCAAGGGGCGCACGTACAGAGGCTCAGTCGCCGTGACGACCTCCGGAAAACCCTGCCAACTGTGGTCGACCCAGTCACCTCACAAACACGACCGCACGCCCAACAACTACCCCAACAAGTAAGACGGGAAACATTTCACGACAAAAAGTATTTCTCGATTCTGATTCTTTGAGGGGTCAAAACAGGTCACACCCACGTGGTTGTGTGAGTTAGGCTCATTTATTTCACAGGAAAAACATAATTCCCAAATCCAGGATAAAGATAGTCACATGCTCAATCCTGCTGTTTCCATGGCCACGACTGTACATCACAATAAACACAAATAACACTGAGCTAAAGCAGGAAACTGCTTCAAACACACTAAGGGGCTGAAGGCCCTCAAACTTTAACTTCAATCTCTGTACTGCTCAAACAATACTCAAATAGGACAAATAGACCACAGCCTGTCCTATCCAGGTTTGAAGCAGGTCCATAATGGCGTGTGGGTCTACCATCATGAACACACTCGTATTGATTTCCCCCGCGGACTTTAAGCACTTGTGCACACACTGTCATATCTTTGATACTTTAGACTCTCAGGGGTAAATAATGATTACATGTTTGTGTGTTTGTTAGCGGTTTGAAGAGGAATTACTGTCGTAACCCTGACAACGAGATGATGCCCTGGTGTTATACTACGGACTCAGAGACACGCTGGGAATACTGCGACATTCCTAGTTGTGAAGACACACCAGGTAAATCAGGAGGATGACTATGATGATGATGATGATGATTGGGGATTATGTTAATCCCCGGCATTGTTTTTTCCAGCAGCAGAGGTCACATGTTTAAAGGGCAAGGGGCGCACTTACAGAGGCCCAGTCGCCGTGACGACCTCCGGAAAACCCTGCCAACTGTGGTCGACCCAGTCACCTCACAAACACGACCGCACGCCCGGCAAGTTCCCCAACAAGTAAGACTGGAAACGTTTCACGACAAAAAGTATTTAAATAAATTCTCTGTTCCTCTATCATTATGTACAGTGAAACCCCAGAATATGAATGGAATAATAAGACGATAGTTTTAACTGAATTTACGGTCACACTTGCACACACACTCTCAAATCTTCAACACTTTAGACAAAGGAGTAAATATATATAATTATTTATATATATATATATATATATATATATACATATATATATATTTAAGTATAACATTTTTTCCTGTGTTTGTTAGCGGTTTGGAACAAAACTACTGCCGTAACCCTGACAACGAGAGGATGCCCTGGTGTTACACTACGGACTCAGAGACACGCTGGGAATACTGCGACATTCCTAGTTGTGAAGAAACACCTCAACCAGGTAAGTCAGGAGGATGAAGATCACTATGTTGTCATGGTGGAAACGCATATCTTTTACCCTCCCAATAGAGAGATTAAAAAGAGATTGAATTAGAAGAACTGGAAGAAATTCATTAAAATAAATAAACAAATAAATAAACGGACGTCATTGTTAAACAAAACATTTACCACTTAAACCAACTGATGAATTTGAACAACCCGAACCAATTCATAAAGGAGAAAAATACACACATCCCATTGATTCAGACAGAAAAGGCAATAATTAAAAGGAGAAAAATGTCAGCGAGTGGTTTTTTTTTCATTGACAAAAAAATTTAAAATAAACGGAACCAATTACAATTACGAAACAACACCGTCCATCATTCTTCCAACCATGAATCCCCTTTTCCATTGGAGTATATTTCTTTTTGAATTTAACCAATTAAGACACTGCTCAACAGCTGCCAGTGCGATTCAAGCTGTGCTGTATTCCTCCTAGTTACCGTTCCTGGTTTAGAGTGTGGCTCTCCTGTCATCAAACCAAAGAGGTGCACAGATCGTATTGTTGGAGGCTGTGTGTCCGTACCTGGATCCTGGCCTTGGCAGATCAGCCTCAGAGCTAAGTAGGGCCATTTCCTTACAACTTAAGAGAAAAAACACAATGTTTTGTTTCCTCATTATGCTTTTATAAAATACGTTACTATGTTGTAAAGCTGGTGAGGAAAAAAAGTTCAGGGGTGACTAAAATCTCTCTCTCTCGCCCTCTCGCTCTCTCTCTCTCTCTCTCTCTCTCTCTCTCTCTCTCTCTCTTTCTCTCTCTCTCGCTCTCTCTCTCTCTCTCTCTCTCTCTCTCTCTCTCTCTCTCTCTCTCTCTCTCGCTCTCTCGCTCTCTCTCGCTCTCTCTCTCTCTCTCTCTAACACAATTCAGTTCTGGGAGACATTTCTGTGGTGGAACCTTGATCGCCCCCGAGTGGGTGGTAACGGCAGCACACTGTCTCAAGAGGTCAGTGGTTACGGAAAAATTATGAAATAATCCTTTCAATGCATTTCCAGCAGTTTGTTTTTGACAGATTTAATCCACAGGAAGGAGTGAGGAGACTTCTTTGATGCAACATTGACATTGAGATTCGGGCTACTTCCACCGCTTCCAAGCTATGGCAGTGCTAAGGCTTTGTAGCATATAATAGTCTACTTGGTTCAAATAAGATTACCATTATCGTATACCATTGAATACCTAGCCAAAAAGGAATGTAGCTAATCAAGGCGTTAAAGGAAATGTTTGGGACATCAGCTATTGAACACGCCCGCTGAAATACAAAAAAATAAAATTGAACAAGTAATCTGGGGCTAAAAACAGAGCTTAAGTGTGTGTGTGTGTGTGTGTGTGTGTGTGTGTGTGTGTGTGTCCAGAGACTGGATGCCCTTCAAGGTTCTCCTGGGGATCCACAGTACGGATGGTGATGATCCCTCCAAACAGGAGAGGAACCTGCAGAACCTGATAATTGAGCCCAATGGAGCGGACATTGCTCTGCTGAAACTAGAGAGGTAGGGGCCGGGGGGAGGGGGGCCGGGGGGAGAGGGGCATAGTTATAGTATATTATATAACAGTAATTATAACTAATAGTATAGGATTATATGCCTTTGGACATTGCTCTGCTGAAACTAGACAGTTGAGTGTGCATGGGTCAGGGTGGTAGAACCTGGTGGACATAGAATTATACAACCTAGAATGGGCCTGCCGGAGGATATGACGAGAGATGTGAGTGTGCATGGGTCAGGGCAGCGATCCTGGTGGACATAGAATTATACAACCTAGAATGGGCCTGCCAGAGGATACGACTAGAGATGTGAGTGTGCATGGGTCAGGGCAGCGATCCTGGTGGACATAGAATTATACAACCTAGAATGGGCCTGCCAGAGGATACGACTAGAGATGTGAGTGTGCATGGGTCAGGGCAGCGATCCTGGTGGACATAGAATTATACAACCTAGAATGGGCCTGCCAGAGGATACGACTAGAGATGTGAGTGTGCATGGGTCAGGGCAGCGATCCTGGTGGACATAGAATTATACAACCTAGAATGGGCCTGCCAGAGGATACGACTAGAGATGTGAGTGTGCATGGGTCAGGGCAGCGATCCTGGTGGACATAGAATTATACAACCTAGAATGGGCCTGCCAGAGGATACGACTAGAGATGTGAGTGTGCATGGGTCAGGGCAGCGATCCTGGTGGACATAGAATTATACAACCTAGAATGGGCCTGCCAGAGGATACGACTAGAGATGTGAGTGTGCATGGGTCAGGGCAGCGATCCTGGTGGACATAGAATTATACAACCTAGAATGGGCCTGCCAGAGGATACGACTAGAGATGTGAGTGTGCATGGGTCAGGGCAGCGATCCTGGTGGACATAGAATTATACAACCTAGAATGGGCCTGCCAGAGGATACGACTAGAGATGTGAGTGTGCTGGTCAGAATACGGTGTTCCATTGTTGCCACCAGAGTTTGCATTTGAATTCCATTCAATTGAATTAGAGCCACACGTTTTGAATTAAGGAATAAAAAAAATGAATGCCTATTTGTCCTCTTGAAATTGAACGTCGTGAATTGAAACAATGTATTGAAACATACATTGAACCTGCAGGGTGCTATCTTAGATCTTTGTGTCATTGTGTGAGTTCATCCCAAGGGGCGAGTGAATGTTTCTCCTCGTTAGCAAATGGACTTGTAGAACGTAGAGCTATGGAATCTAGAACCAATATGTAAGTACGGTCAGAGTCTTTTTCGGCAGAATCTGTTATGCTCAGGAGGTAGAGGGTGGAGCGGGGGGCGTCCACTAGGTTGGTCCACAGGTCCAGGAGTGTCTTTGGGCGAGACATTGAAACTGTTAGTTGCTCCCGATAGCATGGCTGTACCTTGGTGAATGAAAGGCCTCAACTGCAAAGCACTTTAGGAACTGTGAAAGGTGAAAAATATCGCTATATAATTGCAGTCCATTTACCATTTACAAATCAAGGTTTAACTTTTGGGTCTTTCTTATTACTTATATATTATATAATTATGACTTTACGGGCTAAACCAAATGCTGCCTTCTTAATAATTATGACAAGGCTAAGTCCCTTTATTAGACAATTGCTAAGTTACTGCAATTGTAATATAAATTCAATGTGATTTATTGTAATGTACTGTAAAGTGATTGAATGTGTACTTTTGTCAGCCCTGCCCTGGTCAGTGACATGGTCATGCCTGTCTGTATGCCAGAAAAAGATGCCGTGGTCCCTGGTGGCACAGAGTGCTTTGCCACGGGCTGGGGTAAAACTCACGGTAGGAGCACAGACAGAAACATCCCCAAAAAGATTCTTCTCCATCACGTCACTCCTTAAATAAATAATCTGTACATTTTTAAATGTCCCTGCCGGTCTTTAATTTTCAGGCAGACTATTTTTAAAAGTCCAGGAACCCCCCCCCCCCCCCCCCCCCCCCCCCCCCCCCCCCCCCCAAAAAAAAATGTTTATATATATATATATATATATATATATATATATATATATATATATATATATATATATATATATATATATATATATATATATATATATATATATATATATATATATATATATATATATATATATATATATACATATATATATATATATATATACACACATACAGTGAAGGAAATAATTATTTGATCCCTTTCAGATTTTGTAAGTTTGTCCACTGACAAAGAAATGAAAGGTCTATAATTTTAATGGTAGGTTTATTTTAACATTCAGAGATAGAATAAAAAAAAGAAGTCCAGAAAATCACATTATATAAAATATATACATTGATTTGCATTTGATTGAGTGAAATAAGTATTTGATCCCCTACCAACTAGCAAGAATTCTGGCTCCCACAATTTGGGTATATTAGTCCCCCTCACTCTAAGAAAGTGCTCCTAATTTCAGCTGGTTACCAGTATAAGAGACACCTGCCTCAACTCTTTACCTGTATAAAAGACACCTGTCCACAGAATCAATCAATCAGATTGCAACCTCTCCACCATGGGCAAGACCAAAGAGCTGTCTAAGGACGTCAGGGACAAGATTGTAGACCTGCACAAGGCTGGAATGGGCTACAAGACCATCGGCAAGCAGCTCGGTGAGAAGGAGACAACTGTTGGTGCAATTATTCGAAAGTGGAAGAAACACAAAATGACCATCAATCGCCCTCGGTCTGGGGTTCCATGCAAGATCTCTCCTCGTGGGGTATCGAGGATCATGAGAAAGGTGAGGGATCAGCCCAGAACTACACGGGAGGAGCTTGTTAATGATCTCAAGGCAGCTGGGACCACAGTCACCAAGAAAACCATTGGTAATACACTACGCAGGAATGGATTAAAATCCTGCAGCGCCCGAAAGGTCCCCCTGCTCAAGAAGGTACATGTACAGGCCCATCTGAAGTTTGCCAATGAACACCTGAATGATTCAGAGGAGGCTTGGGAGAAGGTGCTGTGGTCAGATGAGACCAAAATCGAGCTCTTTGGCATCAACTCGACTCGCCATGTTTGGAGGAAGAGAAATGCTGACTATGACTCCAAGAACACCATCCCCACCGTCAAGCATGGAGGTGGAAACATTATGTTTTGGGGGTGTTTCTCTGCTAAGGGGACAGGACAACTTCACCGCATCGAGGGGAGGATGGACGGGGTGACGTACCGTGAAATCTTGGGCGACAACCTCCTTCCCTTAGCTAGGACACTGAAAATGGGTCGTGGGTGGGTCTTCCAGCACGCAATGACCCAAAACACACTGCCATGGCAACAAAGGAGTGGCTCAGGAAAAAGCACATTAACGTCATGGAGTGGACCAAAATCCCCCCTGAGATGTGCGCAAACCTGGTAACCAACTACAAGAGACGTCTGACCTCCGTGCTTGCCAACAAGGGTTTCTCCACCAAGTACTAAGTCATGTTGTGCTAGGGGATCAAATACTTATTTCACTCAATCAAATGCAAATCAATGTATATATTTTAAATAATGTGATTTTCTGGATTTCTTTTTTTTTAATTCTATCTCTGAATGCTAAAATAAACCTACCATTGAAATTATAGACCTTTCATTTCTTTGTCAGTGGACAAACTTACAAAATCTGCAAGGGATCAAATAATTATTTCCTTCACTGTATATGTATATGTGTGTGTGTGTGTGTGTGTGTGTGTGTGTGTGTGTATATATATATATATATATATATATATATATATATGAATCCCATTCTCCCCCAAATAAGTCTCAAGATTTGTTTCAGTCATGAACTGTTGGACTGTAGCCTCAAACGTTTCCTGCTTTATAGAAAATAAAACCCTGAAGGTTTGTGTGGACACTGTGTTGGATAGGGACGGGAGGTGAAGGCCAGCTGAAGCAGGCTGCTGTCCCTGTTGTTGACCGGGACGTGTGTAACACACCGTCCTACCTGAACGGCCAAGTCCAAGACTATGACATGTGTGCTGGGAAACCTGAAGGGGGCACAGATAGCTGCCAGGTACACACACGCACGCACACACTCTCTCTATCTCTCTTGTGCTTGTACACACACACACACACACACACACACACACATGAACTCATTCGCTCTCTCTCATACAAACACACACACACACACACACGAACTCATTCGCTCTCTCTCGTACAAACACACACACACACACATATAAAACAATTATCTCTCTGCCTCTCGTACACACACATATAAACCCTCTCTCTCTCTCTCTCTCTCTCTTTTGCAAACACACAGATACACCCATTCTTTCTCTCTCTGTCTCTCTCTCTCTCTCTCTCTCTCTCTCTCTCTCTCTCTCTCTCTCTAGTACAAACACATATAAAGCCCTTAAGCGCTGGCTGTTTACAGTATACTTTACTCCCCCTTTCATAACAATAACTGCCCTATAAATACTAATAAAAAATGTACCAAATACATGACTGTATAATTATTATGAACTATAATAACCATGTGTTTTAAGCAGGGCGACAGTGGGGGTCCTCTGGTGTGTTACGCCCAGAACAGGTATGTCCTCCAGGGTGTCACATCATGGGGCTTGGGCTGTGGACATGCCATGAAGCCTGGAGTCTACGCCCGCGTCTCCAAGTTCGTGGACTGGATAGAGAGGACCATGAAAACTGAAAAGACCATCCAGTAACAAACTGGGCTCACAAATGCAATTTCTAAGATTATTCTTTTGAAATGAGAGAACCTTTTGAATTAAATGTGAATTGTACCCTTTTAATTTCAATCATCAAATATGTCAGATATGTTTGTTGTACATTGTCTATAAGAATGAGTTTAGTAGCATTAAGTGTCGCTGCGCTGGCGAAGACTGGTTCCCGCGTGGCCGACCACGAGGTGTGTAACAGCAGACTGCCTCGTGTGGCTGGGAGTGTACATGGCACATTCAGTTGAAGGCTCATTATTTAAAAACATGGTTGGGTTTGAAACAAACATATGAAAAGAAACTATTTATTCATTATTTGTTTTATGGTAGGAACTTAAAATAGTTCAGCGATTTTTTTTTCCTGAAATTAAGAATTACAATGCGAAATGTCCTTTTTCAAGATTTTGTTATGTTATCGTGCATGTAGAATAATTACAACACTACCAGTTTGAGATGTAAACTGTAGCAAGTGACAAGAAAGATGACAGTGACTACCAAACTCTACAATAGAAAGTACTTACACCAATAAATACTTTTCATATAGTAATTTAGTGTCAAGCATAATGTACACAAATTGTTTATTAATGATAAGACAACTGACAGTAAGAGCATACAGCTGGCTGAGGGATTTGGGTGAATGTTTCATACATTCATTCATAAAAACGGGCACACACTGTAGTCCACACAGAGTTTTACAGACAGACTGACATACAGACTGATTGACACACATACACACACACACACAGTCACAGACACCCTTAGACCATTGTTGGTTCTTTGTTGTTCGTTAGATCAGATGGCAGGAGATTCTTCATCTGCTGGGACTCTTGTGTATCCTCTGTGTTCTTGGGTCTGTGAGTAAATAAAGGTACAATCCGGGATGTGAAACCATAAAAGGAAGGCTCTGGGATTTGACATAATGATAATAATCATAATCTTAATCATAATAACAACTTTCATTTAAGGACACTTAACAAAGAATGGACAAAATATATAAAAATAATTATAATTAAAAGAAGTAAAAGACTAAGCAGATTAAGAACAATGAAAATCTGTTAAACAGTGCTGTCACAGGCCCGTCATACGTAGCTTTTTAGTAGTCTTTGAAAAGTTTCAAGACACTGCATTTTGGATCTCTATGGGGAGAGAGTTCCAGAGGGCCACACTGAATGCTCGGTCCCCATAAGTCTGCAGCCTGGTGTGTGTGTGTGTGTGTGTGGGTGGGGGGGGGGGTGGGGGGGGGAGTAGTCCCAGGTGCGCAGACCTGAGGTGGCGGGAGGGGATGCATGGCAGAGGGAGGTCAGAAAGGTGTCGGCATGGAGGGATTTGTGAGTGAGGAGGAGGATTTTGTAGGTGACATGGAACTTGACAAGGAGCCAGTGAAGGTGTATGAGAGTGGGGGTGATGTGCTGCCAAGGTTTGGTGTGTGTGAGAACCCTAGCAGCTGAGCTCTGGACATACTGGAGCCTATCCAGGGTTTTGCTGGGAACCCCAAATAGAACTCTGTTACAGTAGCCCAGATGGGAGGTGATAATGGCGTGGATGAGGGTCTCTGCCACTGGGTCGTGTAATGGAAATGTTCATGCTTATGCAGAAAACAACCCATTATAGGAGGTGAGACTTCAGGCAATTATCAAACTACAATTTTATTAATGAGTACAGAGAGAAAGTCTGTTCACAGAGAAATGACTACAGTGAGTTCACTCCAACGACATAGTAAGTTCTGATTTGTTGACAAGGTGGAAACGAGTATATCGGTCTAAACTAAACAAATCATTCCATTGGTCAAGGGAGGAACATGTGTTACTTCCCAGTATTGAAAAGGATACGTATGCCAACTCGTATTGTGATGGCTACGAACAGACAACACTAGCCTTCAGTGTCTCAGAGAGGCCCATGTTATCTCTTTGGTGCTCTGGCCTTCCTTCTGACCCTTCCCTCACATCTGAACAACAGCTCAGACTGCAACATCCATTAGAATGCCCACATTTGGCCATTACAGTCGGTGAATGACATGAGCAACTAGCTGTCACCTCCACGTTCAGCGGGGATGTTTGATTCCGTCGTGTCATGATGTTAGTCTGGGGCGATCGTTAAACTACACCCGAGAGACTATTAGTCTGGGGAGATCGTTAAACTACACCAGAGAGACTTCATGTTTTGCCATTGTATGAGTAAAATCCCATTGTTCAGTATTTTAATATCTTTTTAAGTTTCTTTTTGGCCCCAGTCATCAGTGTACTGTCCTGTACAACTGGCACATGTATCACTAATTATGAAAAATACACCTGGGCTATAAGGAGCTGAATGTCGTCTGTATTCTGACCTGTCAGGGAACTCAATGTCATTGATGGTCTCAGGAAGAGGAACTCCTTTGGTTTCAGGAAGCAGCAACACCAGACCTCCAGCCACAAACGCTATGACTCCTGTTAGGAAACCAGTAAAGCACGACACCCAAGAGTGTAGGTTTGTGTTAGACATTGTGTGTGTGTGTGTGTGTGTGTGTGTGTGTGTGTGTGTGTGTGTGTGTGAGAGTGTGTAGTGTGTGTGTGTGTGGTTGTAGGTTGGGTGTGTGTGTGTGTGTGTGTGTGTGTAGGGGTGGGGTGGGTGCTGCAGTTAACCCCTAAAATCCTGTGTATGGTCATCATAGCTTGTGCCAACCATATAGTAATCATGTGTGCCATGTTCACAAATATATATAAATGAATATAAATATCTCGGGCCTAAGGTGTTGTCTCGGGTAGAGGCCCTGCCACTGTTTCTCTGGTACGCTATGCCTGGCATGCCAATCAAAACTATCTGGGTGTAACGTTCGGGATTCGCTGATTCTGACTTTTTGACTCTTGTGCGAGTGAGAACTCACACTTCCTCCCCTGTTCGACACTACCTGGGATGGAACCACGGATCTTACTGGGCTCACCAGCACTGGGGTCAGTATCCTTAAAGGTGCAGTATGCAAGCCTAGAAAACTGAAAAAAATCAAAACACTCAAAAATGCCAACCTCCTGAGTCTTTGGCCCCTCCCTTTAATAATTTCGGAATGCCTTCAACATTTCCACTGTGCACACAAGGTGACTGACAAGGAGGTAGTTGAGCCTCATTGCTAAAACTCTCCTGATTGGTTAGTATTAGGCGGGCTTCCGTAGATTTTTGAAGAGCTGAATGCGTGGGCCAGGCCGCTCATATAGATGGCACCTTGTCTCTGAGCATTTGATTTAATGAAGTCTGGGATATCATTAAATCAATAATATCCAGGAGGTATGTAGTAAATGTCAAAATTAAAAGAAAAAGTAGTTTTTGGATAGAATTTCAAACTTACATGCTGCAGCTTTAACTGCTTGACCGTGGGAAAAGGTACCTCTTCACATGATCAAGTGATCATATTTATAGAGATCATATTTATAGTGATCATATTTATGGAGATCATATTTATAGAGATCATATTTATAGAGATCATATTTATAGTGATCATATTTATAGAGATCATATTTATAGTGATCATATTTATAGAGATAATATTTATAGAGATAATATTTATAGTGATCATATTTATAGAGATCATATTTATAGAGATCATATTTATAGTGATCATATTTATAGAGATCATATTTATAGTGATGGCGAGTTTATACTGTCCGTTACATGGGAACACCCATCAAGCGTCATCACATCGGAGTGGGGCTCACGTTCCTCTTTCATTTTTTTGAAACATATTTTTTTCAAGGCCTTTAAAGCTTTTTGGGGACCCGAACCCAGGCCACGTCGTCAAGGACTCAAGGGCGCCCCAGTTCTTCATTCTAATTCAGCAGGTGGTAAAACAGAGCTAGCCACTTACACTACAACGTGCACATCGATTTAGAATGAATTAGGTATGTTCTATTTGTTGGAGGGTTATTCATTGGGGGCTTTCAATATTCGAGGGGGTTGTAGCCCCCCCCCCCCCCCATTCCCACTAACTCCACCCCCAGCCACCGTAATCTACGCCCTTGACAACACCAATTTAGAGGGGAATGTCTCTAACAGGTCTATATTCATATTAGGAAGAATGGTGCTATGGTCAGTCCAACTGTTACAAATTAAGTTGATTAGCTGAGCATTTTAATAGTCCATAACTAACAGTGCATGGCCTGTAAATGCACCTTCTAAGCTTGCTCTAAAGTGGCATCTAGTTTCCCTTGATCGCACATGTAATCAGCGGCAAGCCCAGACTTTGAAACCCATAAACAAAAGTTTGGTTTACTCATCCGACAGTTCAAACTAAGTCCTACCTCTGACAGGGCAGATAGCCAATAATAGTTTAGGATAATAGGGTGGTACCTGGGGTGGCCAATTAGATTCCAGGGGTGGCCTGTGCCAACCCCTGGACACGCCCCTGCCTGTAACACAATTCAGATATAACAATTACAAGGTTAAGATTGTCTTGGTGGGTAACAAGGGACAAGGGTGTTTGTAATAGTAGTTCTTCTATCTCTTAAATGACCAATGACACGTTATGATATCCATAAGGAGGTGTTGGTGACCCACCAAAGATGATGAGGGGCAGTTCTATCCAGATGACAGCCAGTCTGTAGAGCAGGAAGGGAGCCACGATACCTCCAATGTCACACAGAGTGGAACACACAGACACCCCCAGGTTCCTACAGAACACACACACACACATACACACACACACACACACACACATACACAAACACACACGCACGCACACACACACACACACACACACACACACACACACACACACACACACACACATAGCATCACACACACACTCAAACACTCAAACACACACACTGTGTACTGTGTGTGTGCTGTGTATATACTGTGTACTGTGTTGTTTCTTCCTGTAAGGGGTACCTGACAAAGGTTGGGTAGAGCTCTGTGTTGACAAACACCACCATCTCAAAGGCCATGGTGATGCCCAAGCGCCCAACACAGGCCACCGTTGTCTTGAACCAGAACATACCTGAGACACAGAGAGAGAGAGAGAGAGAGAGAGAGAGAGAGAGAGAGAGAGAGAGAGAGAGAGAGAGAGAGAGAGAGAGAGAGAGAGAGACAGACAGAGACAGAGACAGAGACAGAAAGACAGAGAGACAGAAGGAGAGAGAAAGAGAGGCATGGAGAGAGATAAACACAGAGAGACATAGAGAGATACAGAGGGAGACAAAGAGAGACATATAGACAGAGAGAGAGAGAGAGAGAGAGAGAGAGAGAGAGAGAGAGAGAGAGAGAGAGAGAGAGAGAGAATAAGCTTTAGTCTACTCAACATTGTGCAAAAATCCGTTTTATTCTTTAATAAGTCAGTGGAGTGTGCTCTATTGCAATATGTTTTCAAACATTGTGCAGTAAAATGTGCTGTGTGTTTGCATGCATGAATCATAAGAGACGATCGTTAAGTGGCCAACGGCTGTCCCTCCTCTCACTCTCAGGTATGAAGGGTTAGGGTTAGGGTTAGTCACTCACTCTCAGGTATGAAGGGTTAGGGTTAGGGTTAGGGTTAGGGTTAGGGTTAGTCACTCACTCTCAGGTATGAAGGGTTAGGGTTAGAGTTAGTCTCACTCTCAGGTATGAAGGGTTAGGGTTAGGGTTAGTCACTCACTCTCAGGTATGAAGGGTTAGGGTTAGGGTTAGGGTTAGGGTTAGTCACTCACTCTCAGGTATGAAGGGTTAGGGTTAGGGTTAGGGTTAGGGTTAGGGTTAGTTTTAACAGACGGTCAGTCACTCACTCTCAGGTATGAAGGGTTAGGGTTAGGGTTAGGGCTAGTTTTAACAGACGGTCAGTCACTCACTCTCAGGTATGAAGGCGGTGATGAAGCAGGAAGCTCCAGCCACAATGTTGGCTGTGGCGAAGGGTTAGGGTTAGGGTTAGGGTTAGGGTTAGTTTTAACAGACGGTCAGTCACTCACTCTCAGGTATGAAGGCGGTGACGAAGCAGGAAGCTCCAGCTACGATGTTGGCTGTGGCGAAGGGCAGACGCCGTCCGATACGCTCAATGGTGAACAGGATGAGGAACGCCGCGGGGAACTCCACCAGAGCGGAGATCAAGAAGTCCACGTAGACGTTTCCTCCTGTGATCCCCACACGCATGATGAGACCCTGGTACACCACAGCGCTGGTGAACCTGGAACAAAATGGAGGAGGTTAGGAGTTTAGTTACTTAAATAAATATATATAAATATCAATGTAATCTAAACCTGGTAAACCTGGCTGGTGAACCTGCAAGACAAGATGGAGGGGGTAAGGAGTTTAGTTACTTAAATAAATACATGAATATATATCAATATCAATATAATCTAAACCTGGTACACCACAGCCCTGGTGAACATGCAAGACAAGATGGAGGAGGTTAGGAGTTTAGTTATAAAACCTGCTGGTACACTACAGCACTGGTGAGCCTGCTGGGCGAAATGGAGATAGAAGTATTGTTTAGTTATTTTATTTCAATAAATACATAAATACTGTATATCAATATCATCTAAACAGGCTCTAAATGCCACCTTCTTTCTGGTAAATGCATTCAATGACTGGAATGTAATCTGATTTAGTGTGTTTATTGATTCAAGTATTGTTTAGTTATTTTATTTCAATAAATACATAAATACTGTATATCAATATCATCTAAACAGGCTCTAAATGCCACCTTCTTTCTGGTAAATGCATTCAATGACTGGAATGTAATCTGATTTAGTGTGTTTATTGATTCAGCCACAGGGCTGAATTAAATGTCCAGTGCTTGGGCAAGTGAAAAAATACTTACTTCCTGTATGAAGTGTACATTCCCTATATTTATTTGTATTATAACTTGCTAGCTTTATTGTGTGGGTGGGTGCGTAGGTTTGTGTTAAGACATAGTTTGTGTTGATAACACTTCATGGTGTTTTATCTTACCATCAAGTGTCTCTGCAATACAAATCCAATAAAACATATTTCTTGTTATATCAGATTAGTAGAAACAGATTTTGATACGCTCAGATTTGTCTTTAAACCTTACCAGTTTCTGGTTTTATGTGTGGTTTAGTACACAGCGTAGTAAACACTTCTCTCAACAGCTGAATAACAAACAAATAAGTAAATAAACATCCAGTCTAAATATTTTATATTTATGTGTGGTTTAGTACACAGCGTATTAAACACTTCTCTCACCAGTTGAATAGCAAACAAATAAGTAAATAAACAAACAGTGAAAATGTTTTATATTTATGTGATGTTTAATGAAATAAATAAATAAATAAACAAACAGTGTAAATATTTAGTATTTATGTGTGGTTTAGCAAAATAAATAAATAAACAGTGTAAATGTTTTATATTTATGTATGGTTTAGTAAACACTTCCCTCACCAGTTGAACATGAGGATGAAGGTGTGTTTCCTCATCTTGGGGGTTCTGATCAGATCCATAAAGGAAGTAGAGGAGGTCTCTGCGTTGTCATCCCTCAGAGTCTGACCAAAGAAAAACAAACTGTCACTTACAAGGTTTCCAAGACAACCAGTTCAAGGAGATTTTTTTAGTTTGTTGACGTTTTCAGAGATATGAGTAATGGTGTGATAAAATGTGTCCAAAAATTGCTTAAATTATAAAAATATCTTCATGTTAGAGATAAGATTATAATAACATTTCTAACTAGGGTGTGATTCTGTGTCACCGCATCGGACTTGAATAGAGACAGCCCACCAAATAGCCCGCCATAGTCTGTTAGCATAGCCACAGCCATCTGAATACACCCGTAACATCACATGGAGGGCTTTATTGGGTTGGTTTTATGTCCCTGTTGGCCAATCATCTCTCAATTTATCAAGATAGTATGAAGTCTCTTTTTTTTTTGTCAAAGGGAAGGTCCCTAGAACCACAAGCAAATACCAACTCCAGAGTAGAAGCTAGCTTAGTGCGAGGCCTTTTAGTAAGAATAATATAATAAGGTTTGAGATACAGTTTCTACTGTTCTGGGGAATAGCAAGGTGACGTTATTTGGGGGTGTCTGGGGGACATTGTAAAGTAAAGCAGAGGAGTAGGAGAGGAACTGGGAAAAATAAATATAAATTAAAAGTTATATAATTCATATAAATGAACCTGTATAAATTAAAAGTTATATCATTCATATAAATGAACCTGTATAAATTAAAAGTTATATCATTCATATAAATGAACCTGTATAAATTAAAAGTTATATCATTCATATAAATGAACCTGTATAAATTAAAAGTTATATCATTCATATAAATGAACCTGTATAAATTAAAAGTTATATCATTCATATAAATGAACCTGTATAAATTAAAAGTTATATCATTCATATAAATGAACCTGTATAAATTAAAAGTTATATCATTCATATAAATGAACCTGTATAAATTAAAAGTTATATCATTCATATAAATGAACCTGTATAAATTAAAAGTTATATCATTCATATAAATGAACCTGTATAAATTAAAAGTTATATCATTCATATAAATGAACCTGTATAAATTAAAAGTTATATCATTCATATAAATGAACCTGTATAAATTAAAAGTTATATCATTCATATAAATGAACCTGTATAAATTAAAAGTTATATCATTCAATAAATGAACCTGTATAAATTAAAAGTTATATCATTCATATAAATGAACCTCTATTAATGAATAATAATAAAAACGGATGCAAAACAAGACTTTCTCCTCCCAGGAAGTACCTGGATGTTTTTGGAGAGCACCCTCCTGTTTTCCCTGGCAATGTCTTCAGTGATTTTCACAGCTTCGCTGGATTTGTTCTGAGACAACAGCCATCTCGGAGACTCTGGGATCCACCTGAGACACATAAATATATATATTAGATTATTTGAAAGAATATACTAAAATGTGTTGTTGTCAGCTTTTCTGGATTTGTTCTGAGACAACAGCCAGTGTAAGACTCTGGGATCCATCAAGAGCCAAGAAGCTGTTTTATAACATATCCTGTTTAGTAAGATGAAAAACGATTGATATTATAATAAAATATTAGAAAACAAATATTATAATTTTAAAAGTTTGAACATCTCTCCTGGATTTGAGACAACAGTCACATAGGAGACTCTAGGATCCATCTGAGACATGCTGTATATAATATATGATATTATTTCATAGATTATAAAACACTCAGTTTAATAATATCAGTATAAATGTGTAGTTAGCTCTGTTGGATTTGTTCTAAGAAAGCAGACACCTGACAGAGCCTGGGATAACCCTGAGACATAATTCACATTCAACATCAACACATTGGTATGTCAACAAAAAGACCAAACGGATTATTCAGAGAGAGGGAAAAAAAAATGTCTCCTCTAATTTTCTGCATAACACATTCCATGAGCAGACATTTGTATTATTATGGCCTTAAAGAAATTAAATTAAATAACATAAAGAGCCTAGTATTAGCGTTGAACTAACTGGCCCATAGTCTCTCTATTACCATGAATTACTTTAGAACAGAATCTATTAGAATAGAATCTATTAGAATAGAGTCAATTAGAAAAGAATCTATTAGAACAGAATCTATTAGAATAGAGTAAATTAGAATAGAATCTATTAGAACCGCATTATTAGAACAGAATCTATTAGAATAGAGTCAATTAGAATAGAATCTATTAGAATAGGAATGTTTGTTTATGGTCTCTCTCTCTCTCTCTCTCTCTCTTACCAGTAGTAGGACAGGAAGAGGAAGTAGGGTGCGGTGATGACCACCTGCAGCCAGCGCCAGTCATGGATGAAGTACGCTAAGAGAGGGAGGAAGAGGAGGCCCACGCTGAAGAACATCTGGTACAGGACGCCGACCGTCCGTCTGTACTCCACACCCACGATCTCCGTCACTAATGCAACGAAAAGTTATCAGAAATGATTCATGTTATTCACCTTAGGTTATTCGTGTACGATGAGAGAGTTACAGTCCATCCTCAAAACATAACCTTATCACGGTATGGTTTATCATAATGTCTGTTGGATTAAATGACTGTAGTTTGGTGGATAAAACAGATCCTAATTATTTAGCTATTGCAGAGCAGTGAAGTTTACAGTTAAATGGTCGGAAATAATTTACCCAGAGTACTGTATGTGAGTGATGTTAGAGTTCATCTTTTAACTTTGGTGAATCAAAAACCAGTTACAGTTTTTCACAATTGCTAAAACACTAAACCCCATTCTCTGAACCAAATTATCGGTGACCTAAACCCATTTGTGAAATCATTCACCCATTTGGCAAAATCTTAAACACATTCTCACTCACTAAAACACATTTCATACACTGATGCACTTGTGTTGCAAAATGGTGAACACAGGCAGCCAAAGTTAAACACAACTACAGCACAGTTGTCATCGTTTACACAAAACGACTCAAAATGGTTCACACTTGTTCCTAATGATGTGATCAAACCAATTGTACAGAATATACGGCAGTTCAGAGTGCACAGGTGAGAGGAATGTTGATAGCAACATTGGATGGAAACATTCTGAAAGGCAGAGGAGGAAGAGTACATGTGAGAGGTGGTAGATGAGGAGGAAGAGTACATGTGAGAGGTGGTCGATGAGGAGGAAGAGTACATGTGAGAGGTGGTAGATGAAGAGGAAGAGTACATGTGAGAGGTGGTAGATGAAGAGGAAGAGGACATGTGAGAGGTGGTCGATGAGGAGGAAGAGTACATGTATGTGTTTTATTTGTACATGCATGTACAAATAAAATGACACTTGACTGCAAAACCAACTTCAGAACCTATTTATTGACATAGTGGCAGAGCAAGGGGGGTCAGAGGACCATGGAGTCACGGTTCCCTACAGACTGTGATTATTATTTTAACTGTTTACACAGTCCAGCTGTATTTATGCTTGCCATGGTGATGTCTGACAAATCGCACCCTGCCTTTTAGCATTGTTGGATTTTGCCATAAGGTTTTGTGAATGTAGTTTGAAGATTGGGTTTTTGTGTTTATAAAGTGTTTCAAGAAATGTGTCTTAAAATGTGTCTTCAAAACTGAAAAACTGTAACGTACTCATGATATAACCAGCCATCCAGCCTCCTTTAGTTCCAAAGCCATAGAGCGTTCTGAAAATCAGCATGGCAACGTAGTTAGGAGACACCGCTACCAAAATGCCCAATATCCCGTTCCACAGGTTGGAGACAAGGAAGCTGGTCTTTCGTCCATATCTGAGAGGAGAGGAGAGGAGAGGAGAGAAGAGGAGAGGAGAGGAGAGGAGAGGAGAGGAGAGGAGAGGAGAGGAGTAATTGCTTGTTAAATATACATCAATAAATATACAGTATATCAGTGAAAAGAGAACACACAATCTAACCAACTTAGGAAGTACAGGAAGTAGTCATACTTGTCGGCCAGGTAACCAATCACAATGCTGCCAACCAGGAAGCCCACGTTGAGCATAGCCTGGAACATGTCCACCAACCAGGCATCAGCACACACCAGGTCAAACTGGAACACACACACACACACACACGCACTATTCCGAAAGGTTCATTCATGCATTCTAAACAAGTGTTGATTGTCAAACTGCAAGCAATACTTCTCCTTGACATTTTAAACATTGACTTCAATATCTGTTAGTTGTTATTGTTTAAGGTAAAGGCTTACTTCAGTGTAATATTGTAATTTTGAATCTTAGTATTCTGGTTTTCTAGTTCCAGTATTCACCTCAGTGACAAACGACTCCCTTCCTCCATAGTCGTATTCCCAGCCATCCTTTGTTATGAGAGAAGGAAACCTAACTTGTTAAAACACGGTAACCAAGATACTAAAGCCGTAAAGATACTAAACGAGAATCATGGCAATTGGAAAAAAGGAAAAAAAAAAGGTACTTTAGTGACCCGCTCAAAGCACTTACAATTAAACTACATCTCCCATGAGTCTCACCTTGCACGCTGTCAGGAGAACCCCGCCCACGTCCACTTCCTGGTTGAGGTCACAAGTGAG
>CM030179.1:2277523-2292101 GCA_017639675.1 Aplochiton taeniatus | reverse complement strand
AAACGCACACACATGCCTGTCTTTATGTACAAGCGGGGACGCATGTCCTGCCCGTCATTTATGGGGACACCCCTTTCCAGAGGTCCCACAGGGTTGAAAAAAATCACGCAAGTTCAACTTTGGTTCGTTAACACAAAAACCATCTCAGATTCTTGATTGGATGAAAAAATGTCCCAAACCTGTCTGGAACCAGACTTCAGGGGACTGTACTATAACTTGTCATTCATGGGGACTGCATTTGCATACAAACACAGCTGCACAATAACTTGTCATTCATGGGGACTGCATTTGCATACAAACACAACTGTACAAGAATTCGTGAACCATGGGGACCTCATTAAGCTATGTTAACATTGTTTGCCCATCAGCATGGAGACTACTACTATCTTGGGGATGTGTATCAAGTTGGCTTCCTTCAATGCAAAATAACTGATGCAATTGCTAATTGCTAACTGATCAATTAATTCGTTTTACACTTAAACCAAAGAAGACTGAAAGTGGAGTTAATCAGGCAGCAGTAATTGGCTGCCATCTCCTTTCAGTCCAGAACAAGGAAGCCAAGATCATCCCCAACCACCCTGTTTCATACTCACCTGACAACCAGACTGATCAGCAGAGTTGCTTTCTCAAATATCAATACAGCTACAATCACAATTTGAAATAACTTGTTCAAAGAGCTTGAATACCTCAGATGAAAGCCTTCTGTAGTGGTGGGAGCATCTCCTTCAAAGTACAATCTTTGACTTAGTATTATTGCCTATCCTAAAGCAGTCCAATATGTAGCTCATGTTACATATGGAGTATATGGCTTCCAAAAATACTATGGATGACTTATGAGAACTGTGGGACTATTATGTAGATAAACGTATACATGTATGTGATGGAAACAAATAAAAAATAAGACAGCACAACCCATTCTCAATCTTTTAGTTCAAAAATGTTTTGCAGATTGTTTGCACAACTTATAACACGGTATTTGCACTACATTCTATAAACAATGGAGAAAAAAAACACTGCCACCGGCTATATCCAATTCAAGAGCAGGAATACTTGAAAAAAGTGTCAATATTTTGCAGGATAATTCAGAACTAAACCTTTAACTACACGATGCAATAAAACAGCGTGAGAAATGCTAAGTAGTTGAACACAAAGAACCGTGCACCCATGGCTAATTGAATTGTTTAAAGTGCAAATACCCAGAAGTGCAGAAAAAAATAGGCAGAGTTTGTAGGTAAGAACCTTTTCTCTTAAGTGCCATAATTTGGTTATGAATTCGGAATTTAAATGATTGCCAATCCTTGTCTTTTAATTTTGGCCTGGCAAGGGGCACAGAGTGATGGGATTATAGAACATAACATTTGTACTCGAATTAGCAAACCTAATAAAAAATGTAATCATTGGTACAGGTTATTTGGCCAACCGGGAACACTGCCAAAACAATTGGCACTGACAGTACTTTAAGATTGCTGTTTATAGTCAGTCAAAGGATATTTTGAAACTTAGCTCTACACTGTAAACAGCAAAAAGAAATTGCTTAACAGTAAAAACATCAGCTAACACTGAACCATTAAGTTCCAGTGCACTGAGCATTTTTGGTGTCAATAAGATGGGAACTATTCTTCCTCTTTTCCCCCTTGTCTCAATACGTGAGAAGTGTCTGCATAGCTGTTTCTCCGTCTCTGAGAGAGCCCAGTCTACATTTTTCTTGGCATTTATCAGGAGTCTTCCAAGTTCACAAAATTTCTGTCGAATGTGTTCATGCCTCTTGATGCTGGACCCACCTTTGTTCAGCATATGCTCTCCCAACTGAATGATACACTTGTCACCTTTGACAGCACGGGATATGTCATCCTGATTCATGTTAGTAATCAGCTGCCATAGCTTTTTACAGATGTGTGATGGAGCAGGTTCCATAAAAGCACACAGGGACTGGACACGAGACTTTCCAGGTTTTTGGCTTGCACTTGAAGTATGTAATATGCAACTTCTCATGTGTCGCCACAGTATATTTCTAAGGAATAGTCCCTGACGACAATAGGCACAATGCATGTAGTCTTTGCCCTTGGACTCTTGAGCTGGTAGTTTCTGTGGAACAAGCTCCCCTTTGCCGGTCTTCAATACAGCAGTATTTTGAGCATAGTTACCTCTGTTGCGAAGATGGTCAAGATGAATTCTCCTTTATTTCGAACCCTTCGGAAACATGCAAGCCCTTACAACGTCTCTCTTATTTCAATGTACTTGTTCTAGATGCCTTGCCATTTTGCTGAAAGGCTTTAAGCAGAAAAGACAGTAATGTTTTTTGTTGTAAAAACGGGACCCATCCGCCTTTTTGGTGACAGCATTGACAATTACTTTGGCTTCATCATCTTCCATGTTCACAGTGTCAGTGCTCACTCCATCTTTCTCTTCAATAGGCAGAGACCTTGTCCTGATCTGCATATTCCTAGAATCGGTACCAGTTATCTCATCAAGTTCCATGCCGAGGCAGCTGGTGCTGTCAGGCAAAGGGGGACTTGGAGAAGACCCTCTGACCATATGAGGCAGACTTGGTAGAGGCAAAACATAGGAAGTGTCACTACAGTCGGGACTACTGCCATCACCAGAAGGAGGGACAAATTCCTCCCCACTGTCTAGGGTGGAATCAAATAGTTAATCTGAGCCTTCTGGAATAATCTTGTTCATCTGTGTAAAAAGATTAAAATAAAAAAATGTCATTAAAAGCAAGCTTTATAACACAATGATAGGTTCCCCTCATTTTTGTTCCAAAATACAACCTTACATTGAGGGTGATTTCAACTGGCCTTTAAGATAATTAGTCCTATGCAGTATTATTGCTTGCTGAAAGAGGCTTAAAATAATAGCAATGAGAAAAGGTTTCCTGAAAAGACTGTGGTCATTGTGCAGTTTACCAACAGGCTTTTGGTCCTCCTCAACCTTGGTATTTGAACATCCTCTTGTTCACTGTCATCTGATGAATCGAAAGGATGATTTGAGTTCTAAAATGACAAATGTCAGGAAACGGTTAGTGAAAAAAGAGGTGGCAGACAGTAACTGTTGATACTGTTGATACCTGAAAGCATAAAGCTCATTACTGTTTCAGAATATATCCTAATGCTGTCTTCCAAAATCTGTAAACATTTACATTAGAATTGTAAAAAAGTTGAATGGTATAAGTGATAATTACAAAAAGAGAGACAGCATTTTAATCAGACATATACTTATTAATATACCGTGGCAATGGGAGTTGACATCCGGATGATCTTGCCGATAGATGTGTCTGAACTATGTACACTGGTAGGAGCATCTCCGTCTACTACACCAGGCATGTCTTTGAAAATCTGCAAAGATTTACTTTCGATTAATTATATATAGTTTCATGGCCAGAGTATGTGATTAAAAAGACAGAGGAGAAGGAATTATAATCAGACACTTATAAACTGCTTCAATACACGGCACCAGCCTACAACTGATATCAAAAGGTATCCTTTAGCTTAGCAAAACATAAACCATACTTAAGCAGTGTATCAGGTGAAGTACTGGACATTAGGATATAAAGATCTCCAAATGTTGGTATTCTATACCTTACAAATATTCCAGCACATTTGACAATGTATAAGGTAACAGGTAAGAGAGAAAGCAGAGAAAGTAACTAAGCAAAAGAGGAAGTTCCCGCACACTGTTAGGTATTCTATACTTCTCATGTTGCCTTGGTGGCTGAATGAAAAGAGGGGGTGTAGATATTTAATTTGATGTCCATAGACCAGGTCCAGTGCACAGAGAATGTAACTTTACAGACATTCCAAAATGTATCCTTTAGCTTTGCAAAAAATTAAAAAATCCTAAAGCAGTACCGCAGATACTGCAACTATCATGTTACATATGAAGTGCATGGCTTCAACATACAATTTCAGTTATGAGATCAATGAGTACTTTAGCACATTTCATGTTATCAAGAGTCAAGGGGACCTGAACACATTTCATGTTATTGTCATTCATGGGGACTTCAGCGTACTTGGAATCCCATATCCTCCCTTGACAAGCTCATATACAGTAAACACACATGTATCTTAAACATGTGGTGAGGGGACTCCGTGAGGGCTCCTAGTTCAGGTGAGATACTGGACATTAGGCTAGCAAGGTCATCTTGAAATTGTGTTATTGTTTACTTTCCAATGTTACCATAATGACTCTGTGATAAGCAAAAGTTTAGATATTTCATTTGATGTGTTTAGGCCAGGTAATGGACGCATAGCATGTAACTTCACAGACCTGTCAACCCACAAATGACTTGTGAGTTGACCTTACAATACTACTTTAATCATCCTTCACATACCTTGACAATGGGAAGTGACTTGTGAATGATCTTGTCACCAACAGGAAAGTCAGGGCATTGTGCACTGGTAAGAGCATCTCTGTCTGCTAGACCTGGCATGTCTTCCAAAATCTGTGGGATTCACAATCAATTATTGGATTAGTTTCATGGCCAGAGTTTTTAACCACAAAAAGAGAGACAAGATGGAGTAGTAACCAGACACACTTATAAGAAGCCTTAATACATGGCACCACAGTCCACTGATATCAAAAGGTATCCTATAGCTTTGCAAAAAAATAAAACTTCCTAAAGCAGTTCAATATATACTGCAACTATCATGTTACACATGAAGTGCATGGCTTCAACATACAATTTCAGTTATGAGATCAATGAGTACTTTAGCACATTTCATGTTATCAAGAGTCAAGGGGACCTGAACACATTTCATGTTATTGTCATTCATGGGGACTTCAGCGTACTTGGAATCCCATATCCTCCCTTGACAAGCTCATATACAGTAAACACACATGTATCTTAAACATGTGGTGAGGGGACTCCGTGAGGGCTCCTAGTTCAGGTGAGATACTGGACATTAGGCTAGCAAGGTCATCTTGAAATTGTGTTATTGTTTACTTTCCAATGTTACCATAATGACTCTGTGATGAGCAAAAGTTTAGATATTTAATTTGATGTGTTTAGGCCAGGTCAAGGACGGGTAGCATGTAACTTCACAGACCTGTCAACCCACAAATGACTTGTGAGTTGACCTTACAACACTACTTTCACCATCCTTCACATACCTTGACGATGGGAAGTGACTTGTGAATGATCTTGTCACCAACAGGAGAGTCAGGGCATTGTGCACTGGTAAGAGCATCTCTGTCTGCTAGACCTGGCATGTCTTCCAAAATCTGTGGGATTCACAATCAATTATTGGATTAGTTTCATGGCCAGAGTTTTTAACCACAAAAAGAGAGACAAGATGGAGTAGTAACCAGACACATTTATAAGCAGCCTTAATACATGGCACCACAGTCCACTGATATCAAAAGGTATCCTATAGCTTTGCAAAAAAATAAAACTTCCTAAAGCAGTTCAATTTATACTGCAACTATCATGTTACACATGAAGTGCATGGCTTCAACATACAATTTCAGTTATGAGATCAATGAGTACTTTAGCACATTTCATGTTATCAAGAGTCAAGGGGACCTGAACACATTTCATGTTATTGTCATTCATGGGGACTTCAGCGTACTTGGAATCCCATATCCTCCCTTGACAAGCTCATATACAGTAAACACACATGTATCTTAAACATGTGGTGAGGGGACTCCGTGAGGGCTCCTAGTTCAGGTGAGATACTGGACATTAGGCTAGCAAGGTCATCTTGAAATTGTGTTATTGTTTACTTTCCAATGTTACCATAATGACTCTGTGATGAGCAAAAGTTTAGATATTTAATTTGATGTGTTTAGGCCAGGTCAAGGACGGGTAGCATGTAACTTCACAGACCTGTCAACCCACAAATGACTTGTGAGTTGACCTTACAACACTACTTTCACCATCCTTCACATACCTTGACGATGGGAAGTGACTTGTGAATGATCTTGTCACCAACAGGAGAGTCAGGGCCTTGTGCACTGGTAAGAGCATCTCGGTCTGCTAGACCTGGCATGTCTTCCAAAATCTGTGGGATTCACAATCAATTAATGAATTAGTTTCATGGCCAGAGTTCTTAACCATACAAAGAGAGACAAGATGGAGTAGTAACCAGACAAACTTATAAGCAGCCTTAATACATGGCATCACAGTCCACTGATATCAAAAGGTATCTTATGGCTTTGCAAAAAAATATAACATCCTAAAGCAGTTAAATATATACTGCAACTATCATGTTACATATGAAGTGTATGGCTTCAAAATACAATTTCAGTTATGAGATCAATGAGTACTTTAACACATTTCATGTTATCAAGAGTCAAGGGGACCTGAACACATTTCATGTTATTGTCATTCATGGGGACTTCAGCGTACTTGGAATCCCATATCCTCCCCTGACAAGCTCATATACAGTAAACACACATGTATCTTAAACATGTGGTGAGGGGACTCCGTGAGGGCTCCTAGTTCAGGTGAGATACTGGACATTAGGCTAGCAAGGTCATCTTGAAATTGTGTTATTGTTTACTTTCCAATGTTACCATAATGACTCTGTGATAAGCAAAAGGTTAGACATTTAATTTGATGTGTTTAGTCCAGGTCAAGGACACATAGCAGGTAATTTCACAGACCTGTCAACCCACAAATGACTTGTGAGTTGACCTTACAATACTGCTTTAATCATCCTTCACATACCTTGACAATGGGAAGTGACTTGTGAATGATCTTGTCACCAACAGGAGAGTCAGGGCCTTGTGCACTGGTAAGAGCATCTCTGTCTGCTAGACCTGGCATGTCTTCCAAAATCTGTGGGATTCACAATCAATTATTGGATTAGTTTCATGGCCAGTTCTTAACCACAAAAAGAGAGACAAGATGGAGTAGTAACCAGACACACTTATAAGCAGCCTTAATACATGGCACCAGCCAGTCCACTGATATAAGGTATCCTATAGCTTTGCAAAAAAATTAAATGCATGTAACTTCACAGACCTGTCAACCCACAACTGACTTGTGAGAGGACCTTACAATACTACTTTAAACATCCTTCACATACCTTGGCAATGGGAAGTCATTCCTTTAATAACGAGATTGTAAAGCACTGCATCACGATGTTACGATGTTAGAGGGCTCAGTGGGTGATGGTTGTCGCATCGGTGATGGACGATGCCACCGTCCCTCGGCTCAACCCTACTTGCTTACATTAAGTGAAACAAACAGATGACCATCCTGTTACAAAAATGCATTCCTGGTAGCCCCACGTTCATCAACAGAGCCTTTCCTTCATGTTAATTTGAAGAACCCCCCCTTTATGTCCTGTCCTTATAGTCTATTTAGGATGGTACCCTGTGACAGTAGTTACAAAGGCACTTGCTGATGAGATCATTTTAGGTCATAGCCTTAGACATACCTTTGTAAGGGTTGATATACTTCACATCCAGCTTTGATGTCTTATCAGTCTGTGACACAGCATGGTCAATGGCATCATCCAGTGGGCTGATCCTCCAAGGCATTTTCCTGCCCAGCAAAGATCAATATTTCAATGAGCTAGTTGCATCCATAGACTGGGGGAGACGGGAAATAAAGCAGCTCGTAACTTGCAACAATCAACATCTTTTTTGTATGTGGTTAAATGGCACTATTTTTGACGCAAGTGCGCACACGTTACGCTAAGCTAATTAAATAGCTAAACAAACTATATGAAAGACAACAGCTTACTTTATCACGGGAAGTTTAATTTGACCTGCCAAAAACCAGTCGAAAATGTGCTACAGTGCTAAGATTAACATACTCGACCGGCATTTCCCCACTCAACTAGCATATCCTCCCTGTGTGTTGGACCAGTTGACTACGGTGGCCCTCACTAAAACAGACGCGACTTGATGAGGAAACTTAAACACATGTTGTCACGCTATGTAGCTGGTTGAAATCGACTATTTTGAAGAACAAAACGATGTAGTCACTTACCACAATTATGAGGGTCCAGTTAACGGAGATAATATTCCTTCAAACTTTCCTTCGATATCAGCATCAATCTAGACAGGGAGCATGCGTGAAAGTGGTGGCATTATTGGACTTGTAGTGTTCAATCGTCGATAATCAATAGTTGGTGGTTGAACGCAATGTGGGAGTAAAAACTACAATTTCAATCAGGGATGAGCCACATCCTTGGCTATCTAACTATTTTGCTAGGCTATTTATTAGGCTTGCTAGCCTAACAAATGCTAGCTGGCTACACTGACAGTGAACGACTGCTAATCCAAATGAATAAACTACGTATGAAATAAGTTAAAGTTCTGGCCAAATCTAAGTTAAGAAATGTGTCTTTGCAGCTCACTAGATAGCATTGTTAGCACTGGCCAACAATCGGCTTCACGATTTTAGTTAGCAAAATTAAATGATACAATCTTATAGTTTACTTTATTTTTTTGACTGAATAACATTTCTTGTTAATTTTTTATAATTTATATTTAAATTATACCTTCCGTATTTTGTTACTAATCTTGCAACATCAATGTTATATTATAATTAATACAATTAATACACGGCTTACCTTTGTCAAGGCGTAATCCTCCTTCCAAGTACTGCCATGTTTATGTAAATGACTTGTCAGTGATTGGCTGATTCAATTGCGCATGTCTGTGTTAAAGAGTGTGTGAGAGACTGCAGTACCATCTAACAGGTGATGGGGTCGGTATAGAGCAAACAGTTCACACACTTTTAAACACACTTTCGGATAAACATGACTTTGTGGTCAACCCCTAATTTTGGCACCAGGCATATCAGTGAGTTCTCCCCTACCATTAGAATGAATTGACTCATGGGGACTAGGTTTTAGGTACCCATGATGTTTTGGGTCCCCACGACGTGACTGTGTTAACAGGTCACAGTCCCCTGAAGTATATAAAAACAAACGCACACACACACACACACACACACACACACACACACACACACACACAATCAGTCATTGACTCACTTTTCTCTTTCTAAATACATTCTTTTAGTATTCCGAAAGGTTCATTCATGCATTCTAAACAAGTGTTGATTGTCAAACTGCAAGCAATACTTCTCCTTGACATTTTAAACATTGACTTCAATATCTGTTAGTTGTTATTGTTTAAGGTAAAGGCTTACTTCAGTGTAATATTGTAATTTTGAATCTTAGTATTCTGGTTTTCTAGTTCCAGTATTCACCTCAGTGACAAACGACTCCCTTCCTCCATAGTCGTATTCCCAGCCATCCTTTGTTATGAGAGAAGGAAACCTAACTTGTTAAAACACGGTAACCAAGATACTAAAGCCGTAAAGATACTAAACGAGAATCATGGCAATTGGAAAAAAGGAAAAAAAAAAGGTACTTTAGTGACCCGCTCAAAGCACTTACAATTAAACTACATCTCCCATGAGTCTCACCTTGCACGCTGTCAGGAGAACCCCGCCCACGTCCACTTCCTGGTTGAGGTCACAAGTGAGTCCCGTGGCGTTCCAGTCTAAGTCGTAGCGCTCACAGGTGCTGTGGACTGGTACCCCTGTGGACCCGTTGACCAGGGGAGAGGTCAGGCCCCGGGACTCCTGGAGACTCCAACCACAGCCCTTCTGGAGCTCCTTCACCACGGGGTCCCTGCACCAGTGCTCCGGGGTGAAACCCTGGGAGGAAAACATTCATTTATATATATATATATATATATATATATATATAAATACAGTACTGTGCAAAAGTTTTAGGCAGGTGTGTAAAGTAGGAATGCTTTCAAAAATCGAAGTGTTAATAGTTTGTTTTTATCAATTAACTAAATGCAAAGTGAATGAACAAATGAACAATCTAAGTCAAATCGATATTTGCTGTGACTACACTTTGCTTTCAAATTTTTGCCAGCATTTTTTCACATCTGCCTAAACCTTTTCCACAGTAGTATATATATATATATATATATACATACATATATATAAAATACCCTGCTCCACTTATTGCTTTTAGAATGAAATTTGTTTGTTTTTAGGGTGAACTTCATTCATATTGATACACTTGATGTTCATCCATATATACCGTTCAATATACAGTATGCACAGATAGAAGCTATAACACTCACAAGTACTCATTTATATATTATTATTATATATATATTATATATATATTTAATACCGCTCAGAGGTATTTGAAAAACATCCACTCATATAGGACATCAGTTTTGACTTCACATTTTACAAAACTATTTAAAAGGCCTAAAGTTTTTCACCTTATATTATCGTTGTGATATAAAGTTGAAACCAATACTATGGGGATGTTGCAGGTGCATTTTGTCCACTCCAATTGTCAACTGCTTAACGTTTTCCAACAAATCTTACCTATTTTCATAGGTCTTTTAAAATATTTTATGTGCATACAAAAATTATATAAACGGCATCAAAGTTATCGTAACTCTATCACTGGAGTAAGTGTTCATCCCATGAATCTCTCATTCCTCAACACGTAACCTGATAGCAACCGTGGTTCTTCATTAAATTCAATACTTAAACTTTAAATAACTTAGAAGAATGTAACCTGAGAGCAGTTGGCTTTTCGCCTCCTCACCTGGAAGACAATTCCCACATAGACGCCGGCTAAGGGAAAGGACACCAGACACATCAGCGCGAAGACGCGCTTCTGACAACGTCCAAAGTTTCCCGCCTCCTCCAGAATCTCGTCGAAGGTGGTCATGGTCGACGGCCACTAGATGGATGAGCGACGCTGTGGGGAGTCTGTAACTTTGATTGAAAAACGGGGTATTCCAACCCCCTTTGCAGAAAGAATAATAATACAACTAATTACTTTAATTTAAGAGCGCTTTTCTAGCAACCCAAGGATCCTTTTCAAACGAAAGGAAGTGTAAACACAAGAAAGTGAAGTACTTATAATCCGATCAAGAATGGTCAGTTCAACCCAACAGAAGTCTTTCTTATGCTCTTTGTGTCATCTCGAGACTGGAGTGTGGCTCATCTTTTCTGCCGTTGCCTCTCGGTGCCAAAGGTGGAATTGCGCGGTGCATAAGCTGCTCTGTTGTCCAGTAACCGAGCAGTCCATCGGAGAGGAGGAGGTCCCTTTTTGGGTTAGGACAGATGTATGGTGAGCCAACACATACAGTCTAAACCAAGCTGGACTTGGATCTCAGCCATCAAAAACAAACACTCATTTAGAGATTTGCAGAGAACAGTGAGGGAAAGACAGAGGATGCTGTGTAACAATTGTTCTTGGTGAAATAATCCATCTCAAAAGATGAATGTGTATTAGCATTCTTTTATTATTTACATATTAAATAACCTTATTTAAGAATCTATAAAGGCCATAACTTGACACGGGTGAGCTGCTCATAACTAAGGAGGGAATGAGGGATGCATGTAAGAAGTAGCATATGCATCTGAATTAAATAAATACAATAAATACACCATGATAGAAGTGTTTAATAATTTCATCAGTTCACCAAAACATCACAACCACAATATATACAATTATATACGATTATATTTACCAGAATATAACTAAATTGGTCCACGAAAAATCACATTTGTTTGCGATAACATTACCATGAAATAGTAACATGATTAAAAATACGTATTGCTAATATGTACAGTAGATCATTCTAAGACCAAGCAGGCCATCAGCAAAAAGCCTGTTTCTTCTCCCTTAATGGCCAACAGACTGGTAAAGCATGGCATCACACATAAGGCAACATGTGGCAGGTCTTTTCTTACAGTTTCATGATGCTCCATCAAAATTTTACTCACTGTCTCCTATCTGGGGTTACCCACCTCAAAAAAAGGATTTCCCTCGGCTTGGTATAGTTCTATTTTGAGCGCGTCTCAAATTGGTTGACAGGTTTACATTTTGACTGTCGCCATGGAGACAGAAAAAGAAAGAGACAGTGACCCTCGCAGGATACATTATTGTACCAAAATCCCAATAATAACATATAGAATACATAAATACGATACAATGTATGCGGCCAGTGTTCTGAATGGAATAACACCATTAGAAACTACAATTCCCAGCAGTGAGCAGTCATGCAGCAGTTATTCATCAATTAGACGGTTGAGGCTTCCTTATTGATGGTCACATCAGTGGGTGACAAGAGGTTCTTTAACTGTTGGCTCTTCGCAGCATTGTCCTTGCATCTAGAAGTAGGGAAAATGCAATCACAGACCGACACAGATAAATCAATATTCATCCAGAGAGATCAATCCCAGACACAGATTAATCAATATTCATCCAGACAGATCAATCACAGACACAGATAAATCAATTACATACACAGATAAATCAATATTAAACCAGATAGATCAATCACAGACACAGATTAATCAATATGCATCCAGACAGATCAATCAAATACACAGATGAATCAACATTAAAACAGATAGATCAATCACATACACAGATAAATGAATATTAAACCAGATAGATCCATCAAGACCCCAGGTTCTGTAACTTCATTGCATAATTGACTGTGTTTTTATTCTGTGGGATTGTAACGCTGATGGAAAAACATACTTCAGTATAAACAAAGTTCCAAATTAAATAGGGTGTCCAAGGATCTATATCTCATTTTGAAACACATATCCTGTTATCAAAAAAGTGATTTGACTAGAACATTTGGAGCACCATGGACTAACCTAACAAACCTTTTTTTTTTTTTTTACTAATTTAAATATGTGCATGGGCTCGTATGGTGATGAGGAGCGGAATATCATCTGTATTCTGACCTGTCAGGGAACTCAATGTCATTGATGGTCTCAGGAAGAGGAACTCCTTTGGTTTCAGGAAGAAGCAACACCAGACCTCCAGCCACAAACGCCAGTGAGCCTGCAGAGCATTAAGACCAAACATCAAAACTTAATATTTCCTGATGACATAGTTATACACACACCTGTTTCCAGGGACGTCGTTAGCCGTGGGCGTCCGGGGCTATAGGCCCGGGTGTTTTATGAATTGCCCCGGGTCTTATTTTTATAAAATAATAATAATAATAAAAATATAAAAATACAAAAATATTAGGCCAGGATCTATTCATCTGTCATTCCAATCATGCATTAAAGCCCTCATAAATGTCATGATATGATATCGTTGATCAAAAAGTACGTTTTGAGTAATCTGTGGGTCATCTAGACTGTCAATGTGTGTCATTCAAGCCGCAGATCTACTTAACACTACTTGGCATGCACGCATTTTGTGTGAGCCGGAGAAAGATATTGGGGTTACAGCACTAGTAAAGCTAGCTAGCTGATTCAGTGAACAATGGACATAGGAAGCTTTTTTTTTTTTTTAAAGAAAACTTGTGATGAGGGCAAGTTAGGTAACAAAGCGCAGGCGAGGCTAGCTGAGGTGGATGAGGAGTCAGTTATCTCCTGTTGCCACCTCCGAGTCAGAACGTGAAAGTGCCACTGTCTGGTCTACAAGCTCAGGTTAGTGAAGAAGAGCGATTGTTAGTTAGCTAGCTAATAGTTCTCAAAAGTCACAAAGCAGCAAGGCACACCAGCGATTGTTATTTCCCTGACTGAATTTGGAGCTTTTTTGAAAAGTATAAACCCCGGTCTTGAGATGATTATTCCGACCGTCATTGGAGTTAAAATTATACATTTTCATTATCCACGTCCTTTACATAACATATCTCATAGGGCAACAAAATTAACTTTTTTTTTTTATCGGACAGTAAGGGCAGCTGCTTGACCCATAGAAACCAATATGTTTGCGAGCTTGAATTGGACAGGCATACGCATTATTAGTATCTGCCTCAGGTAGGTAGCCCATGAGAAAATACAAAAATTAAACATTTTACAATGCAATGAATCTTTTACTGTGTTGCAACATTACAACACATTTTGAGTTTTGTTTTGTTTCTACTGGGAATTGAACCTGTACCGTGTGAGCAGGGAGGTTAGATTCATAATGTTTGTGTCCAGCCTGGGTATGAAACATGTACAGTATGAATAGTTAGTAACTGGCTGGCGGGAATTGAACCTTCCAATTTAGTTACCTTACCGTCTTACTATGGACGACGTATGTAACGGATCGTTCTAGAACAACACAACTCCTCTATGCCCGTGACGTAGAAAACACAAACCCCTAACCGTTTGAACAGAGTTGTTGCCGGGTTACTGTTGAGCTCCGTTAAAATGTCTGCGCAACAAAATGATTTAATTTTTAAGCTCTACGTATCTGTTGCACGAACCCGAGGGGCGCAGAAGACAACACTCTCGTTCGGGGAGAGCTTTTCTTCCAGACTTCGCTAAAACACCCGTGTTATTTTCACACCCTCCGGGAACGGTACCCGAAGCAGCCGCGAACCGATATGGTAGGTTTCCTCGTGGATTCTCTACGGCCCTTATGTGTCCCTTGCCTAAAAGTGGTCCCCTCCCCCCTCCCCCCCTCCACTCTTCACCCGAGCCCTCTGTGAAACCAATGCCTCTGAGCATAGAACCTCTAGTTCCATGGCTCCAGACCAGGCTTTTCGTTCCACACAATGACACCTTGATGGTAAGACAAAACGTTTTTCTGGTTCTACGCAATGACATGTTATCATATCCATGAGGAGTGTTGGTGACCCATCGAAGATGATGAGAGAGCTC
>CM030179.1:2262523-2275023 GCA_017639675.1 Aplochiton taeniatus | reverse complement strand
GGAGGTTAGGAGTTATATTTATCAATATCATCTAAACCTGGTACACTACAGCCCTGGTGAACGGTAAAAAGGATTTATTCATCAAAGTTTTGGGATTTTGCGCCCCAAGGACTTAAGAGAGGAATATAAGAGAGAATTTAGAGAAAGACAGGTACGAACAGTTTGCACAGTCAATGGCCTAGCTTTGTGACGACGGAAAGACGACTATGAAGAGTTTGGACAGCCAATGGTGTATCTTTATGACAAGAGAAAGATGACTATGAAGAGTTTGGACATCCAATGGTGTATCTTTATGACAAGAGAAAGATGACTATGAAGAGTTTGGACATCCAATGGTGTATCTTTATGACAAGAGAAAGATGACTATGAAGAGTTTGGACAGCCAGTGGTGTATCTTTATGACAAGAGAAAGATGACTATGAAGAGTTTGGACAGCCAATGGTGCATCTTTATGACAAGAGAAAGATGACTATGAAGAGTTTGGACAGCCAATGGTGTATCTTTATGACAAGAGAAAGACGACTATGAAGAGTTTGGACAGCCAATGGTGTATCTTTATGACAAGAGAAAGATGACTATGAAGAGTTTGGACAGCCAGTGGTGTATCTTTATGACAAGAGAAAGATGACTATGAAGAGTTTGGACAGCCAATGGTGTATCTTTATGACAAGAGAAAGACGACTATGAAGAGTTTGGACAGCCAATGGTGTATCTTTGTGACAAGAGAAAGACAGCTATGAAGAGTTTGGACAGCCAATGGTGTATCTTTATGACAAGAGAAAGATGACTATGAAGAGTTTGGACAGCCAATGGTGTATCTTTATGACAAGAGAAAGATGACTATGAAGAGTTTGGACAGCCAATGGTGTATCTTTATGACAAGAGAAAGATGACTATGAAGAGTTTGGACAGCCAATGGTGTATCTTTATGACAAGAGAAAGATGACTATGAAGAGTTTGGACAGCCAGTGGTGTATCTTTATGACAAGAGAAATATGACTATGAAGAGTTTGGACAGCCAATGGTGTATCTTTATGACAAGAGAAATATGACTATGAAGAGTTTGGACAGCCAATGGTGTATCTTTATGACAAGAGAAAGATGACTATGAAGAGTTTGGACAGCCAATGGTGTATCTTTATGACAAGAGAAAGACGACTATGAAGAGTTTGGACAGCCAATGGTGTATCTTTGTGACAAGAGAAAGACAGCTATGAAGAGTTTGGACAGCCAATGGTGTATCTTTATGACAAGAGAAAGATGACTATGAAGAGTTTGGACAGCCAATGGTGTATCTTTATGACAAGAGAAAGATGACTATGAAGAGTTTGGACAGCCAATGGTGTATCTTTATGACAAGAGAAAGATGACTATGAAGAGTTTGGACAGCCAATGGTGTATCTTTATGACAAGAGAAAGATGACTATGAAGAGTTTGGACAGCCAGTGGTGTATCTTTATGACAAGAGAAAGATGACTATGAAGAGTTTGGACAGCCAATGGTGTATCTTTGTGACAAGAGAAAGACAGCTATGAAGAGTTTGGACAGCCAATGGTGTATCCTTATGACAAGAGAAAGATGACTATGAAGAGTTTGGACATCCAATGGTGTATCTTGTTGACAAGAGAAAGATGACTATGAAGAGTTTTTACATCCAATGGTGTATCTTTATGACAAGAGAAAGATGACTATGAAGAGTTTGGACATCCAATGGTGTATCTTTGTGACGACAGAAAGACAGCTATGAAGAGTTTGGACAGCTTTGTGGGGTTGGGGTTGGGGTTGTATGCGAAGATTAGAAAGTTATTTTTTCAAGTTCAGCAGGGCTAAAAAACTGCCACTAACTGATGTGTGCTCTACAAATTGTACACCCCTCCATCCCCCGTTAACAATGTCCTGGAAAGGATAAATGATTCTCAATGTCAATCAACTACTCAATCTCACCAAATAAATAATGTGTACACTCACCAATTGAACAACAAATACATGAATAAATAATTAAACAAACAGTGTAAATGTTTGATATTTGTGTGTGGTTTAGTAAACAATTCCCTCACCAGTTGAACATGAGGATGAAGGTGTGTTTCCTCATCTTGGGGGTTCTGATCAGATCCATAAAGGAAGTAGAGGAGGTCTCTGCGTTGTCATCCCTCAGAGTCTGACCAAACAAAAACAAACTGTCACTTACAATGTTTCCTAGACAACCAGTTTATTGGCACTTAAGTTGCTATGCTGTAACGCCTAACAACTGTTGGCCATTCGATTAATTGTAGTTTCCAATAAAAAAAGTAGTTTTGTTTTAAAAGCACATGAAACATATATTTGAGGCACTCAAAAAGACAAACCTAATCTAAAACACTCTTTACATTTTAATATAGCACTAATTATGAAATATGATGTAAGCAGTAAATGGTTCTTACCTCTATGTTTTTGGACAGCACCTTCCCGTTTTCCCTGGCCATGTCTTCAGTGATCTTCTTGGCTGCTTTCGAGTTGCTTTGAGACAGTAACCATCTGGGAGACTCTGGAATAAACCTGGACACCAAGAACACTCTCTGTTTAATAACATTAAATTAATAATATTTTGTAGTTAGATTAGCGAGTTAAAACACGCCCTGGTTAATAACATCAAATTAATAATATTTTGTAGTTAGATTAGCGAGTTAAAACACGCCCTGTTTAATAACATTAAATTAATAATATTTTGTAGTTAGATTAGCACTGTGGAAGTTAAAACACGCCCTGTTAAATAACATTAAATTAATAATATTTTGTAGTTAGATTAGCACTGTGGAAGATAAAACAAGCTGTTTGATAATACTAAATTAATAACATCTTGTAGTTAAATTAGTTCTGCTGAACTTAATACATGCCCTGTTTAATAACATAAACATTTTAATATTTTGACGTTAGATTAGCTCTTCTGAAGTCAAAGCACGCCCTGTTTGATAATATGAATTCAATAATATTTTGTAGTTAGATTAGCTAACTAGATTTCTGCTAGATTTGTTCTGGGAAAGTTGCTGCCAGACTCTGAAATCAACCTGGGACAAAGATGCTGCATTATACCACACTTTCTTTTATATTTTTACCAGTAGAACAAAACAAAAACAAACTAAAAAGCATGAATAAAACACAGAAAATGATTTCAAACGATACTTTAAAAAACCAATAAAAAATACTAAATTGAAAATATGAATCTTAAAATATGTTAATTCCACTAGAAAATAAATGTTTGTTTATGGTCTCGCTCTCTCTTACCAGTAGTAGGACAGGAAGAGGAAGTAGGGTGCGGTGATGACCACCTGCAGCCAGCGCCAGTCAGAGATGAAGTACGCTAAGAGAGGGAGGAAGAGGAGGCCCACGCTGAAGAACATCTGGTAGACTACCCCCACCGTCCGTCTGTACTCCACACCCACGATCTCTGTGACTGGAGAGGGGGATGAGAGAGAGAGAGAGAGAGAGAGAGAGACATAGGGGAAGGGTAGGACAGACCGATAACAGTAGATGATAATGGTGGAAGGTCAGAGCAGTCCTACTTTTCTAAGATGGAGCAACACTGGGTCAATCTACATTGAAAAGGAGAGGCAAACGGCTACAATGAAATCTGTTTTCCAGGGTACATGTTTGGTCTCAACATTGGTAGGGACACAGCAAGATAACGCGAACGAGTTCCCTCAAATATTGGTAGGGCCAATTCTGTCCTCCCAAAATAGTGGTTGGGATATGTCCCTACTGTCCATTTGCAAACCTATGCCCTTGAGTGCTTTGTTTAAAGTATTTTTTTAGTGTCTTGTAAAAAGTATTTTTGTAGTACTTTGTTTAAAGTATTGTTTTAGTTCTTTGTTTAAAGTATTGTTGTTGTACTTTGTTAAAGTATTGTTTTAGTACTTTGTTTAAAGTATTGTACTATTACTTTGTTAAAGTATTGTTTTAGTACTTTGTTTAAAGTATTGTTGTATTACTTTGTTAAAGTATTGTTTTAGTACTTTGTTCAAAGTACTGTTGTTGTACTTTGTTAAAGTATTGTTTTAGTACTTTGTTTAAAGTATTGTTTTAGAGAAAGACAGGGATGGAGAGAAAGGGGGAGTAAAATAGATGACGAGAAAGGAGGAGTAAAATAGAAAAGATAAGGAGACAGAACGATATTAAGAGAAGAGGAAAGGAAAGATGGAGGACAGAAGAACAGAGACAAACAGAAAAAGGCTGACGGGGAGAAAAACAGAAAGGGGGTGAGAGAAAGAGACAGAAAGAGAGAGATAGATTCAACCCACAGAGGTTATAGTAACATGACACCTGCAACTTCAGACTGTAACTGCTCCTTAAATGCTTCCCTGGCCCCTATTTTAACCAAAACTGACTCAATATGTCAGTAGCTAGTGGCTAATTGACCTAATTTTAATATTTTATAGACCAATTTTAACCACAAAAACCTCGATATGTCAGTAGCTAGTGGGTAATTGACCTAATTTTTATATTTTCTAGACCCATTTTAACCACAAATACCTCGATATGTCAGTAGCTAGTGGCTAATTGACGTAATTATAATATTTTATAGACCTATTTTAACCACAACGACCTCGATATGTCAGTAGCTAGTGGCTAATTGACCTAATTATAATATTTAATAGACCCATTTTAACCACAATTATCTCGATATGTCAGTGGCTAGTGACCTCATTGTAACAGACCAATTTTAACTTCAGCTTCTCTTAAGACTTTTCGCTGAGGAGGCCGGCGGGACAAAGGGACCAACAGAACATGTCTTACTGAGGACGTATCCGCAGACCCAGCCTCCCTTCACTCCGAAGCCGTAGAGCGTCCGGAACACCAGGAGGGCGACGTAGGTGGGCGCCAAGGCAACCAGGATCCCGAATATTCCGTTCAACAGGTTAGAAACGAGGAAACTCATTTTCCGGCCAAATCTGAAACACACAACAACACAATCTAAGAACGGCACACAGGATGTCGAACGTCTAACAGGGATGGTTGTATTTTAAATATGAATTCATAAATCTTAAACACCAATTTGGTAAAATGCCCAACCACCTATACCTAGTTTATTAAAAGAAACACAGGATCAAACAAGCCACACAGGTGTCATAATCATCAACAGTCAGATAATGAATATCACTGATGGGATATATTTGATGTATTTTTATTTTATATGATGTTTTTGTTGTGCCCCTACAGCTTAACACCCTGTTCTCCTGATCTAAGTAAAAGACTCCATTGTTCCCGCCTACCACACAGACAACCAATAACATGTGTCGACCAGGTAGCCAATGAGAGTGTCACCTGTCAGCTAGATAGCCAATAGCGATGCTTCCAATCAAGAAGCCCACGTTGAGTGTTGCCTGGAACATGTCCACTAACCAGGCATCAGCACACACCAGGTCAAACTGGAACACACACACACACACACACACACACACACACACACACACACACACACACACACACTTTATCACACATAGACTTATATTTTTGGTGCCCAAAGATTAGATTATAATATAAAATGAAATCCTTAGAAATGTGAAAGGAAACCACCTAAGGCATAGTTGTGTGTCAAAACACACATAACCACCCATGGATAAACACAATTCTACCGATAAAATAATTAAAGCGTTGATCAAAGTAGACAACTTTACACAGCAAGTATTCATTAATGCACAGCCAGTTACATTTTGTACATTATTATGTACCGCTATTTTTGAAAGCTTGTGCCACAATACACACCATTTTAAAAGGTGTTTACCAGTGCATGGACATGATCTGATCTAAAGACTACATCCATACAACAAGGTCAAAGAAACACACAAGAGTCTAACATGTATTTTTTTCCATCCCTAGGCCACACAGACAGAGCCAATCAGTCTCTCTAAAGAACTCCATTGAAATAATAATAATAATAATTCATTTTATTTATGTATGTTTATGCTTATCTAAGACCCAAAGACGCTTTACAGAAAAAGAATCAGACAATAATGCTCAGACAGAGAGCAACACACTAGAGTACAACAGTTAAGACAGAGATGGACAGAAAGGATAGCAATAAGGCAAGGACAACTACAAATAGACCAAACAATGAGTTGACAAAGACATAAGTAAAAGAATAACTGTTTTAGGGTTAGCCAGGTTATAATTACGTAAATACTTAGGAGTTGGCCAGATTGAAAAGATGGGTTTGGAGGTGAGATTGAAAGATGGGTCTTGAGTTTGAGTTGCGAAATTTCAGAAGGGAGAGAGTTCCAGAGTTTAGGTGCTGCCCTGGAGAACGCACGATCACTGAAGGACTTTAGCCTGGTTTTTTGAATGACTAAATGCATTATTTGCACTCAAACACCGTTGCTGTTTTAAATTAACCTGATTTTAGATATTAATACATTATGGTATGTTTTGGGATGTATTGAGTTCATAGATTTTCCATGCATTAGCAGAAACGTTGCTATTTGGCTTGAAGCTGACTCACCTCTGTGACGAAGGACTGCCGGCCCTCATAGTCATACTCCCAGCCATCTTTACAGGAAGTGGTTGGAGCCCCGCCCACGTCCACTTCCTGGTTGAGGTCACAAGTGAGTCCCGTGGCATTCCAGTCTAAATCGTAGCGCTCACAGGTGCTGTGGACTGGTACCCCTGTGGACCCGTTGACCAGGGGAGAGGTCAGGCCCCGGGACTCCTGGAGACTCCAACCACAGCCCTTCTGGAGCTCCTTCACCACGGGGTCCCTGCACCAGTGCTCCGGGGTGAAACCCTGGGAGGAAAACATTTATTTATATTTTGTATTGATGCACAGGTAAAAGCTACAACAGTTCCCTGCAGCAGGGCACCAGTAGACAAACATTAGTTTGTATTGATGCACAGGTAGAAGCTACAACAGTTCCCTGCAGCAGGGCACCAGTAGACAAACATTAGTTTGTATTAATGCACAGGTAGAAGCTACAACAGTTCTCTGCAGCAGGGCACCAGTAGACAGACATTAGTTTGTATTAATGCTTCAGTCGTTTTATCCATGAGGTTAAAAGGGACTAAAACAAACACTTTTTCACACGACAGACAATGCATTTCAATGATCCTAGTGTGAAGCATGACATTTTATTTAGCATTTTTTTTCTCTCTAAACAGTGAACCACTATTTTCCATTCTTCCACGACTACTCTCAATGAACAATACTACTACCCCCCCACCACCACTTGTGCCCAGTGTGGTTTTACAGTTTTTAACCTGATACGCAATGAGCATTTCAATGATCCTAGTGTGAATGTTAGGTGGTGCACCTCTAAGAAAATCTTTTCGAATTCCCGTGGTGTTTTTTTGTTACCTGGAAGACGATTCCCACGTAAACGCCGGCCCAGGGCATGGACACCAAACACAACAGGCCGAAGACACGCTTCTGACTGCGGCCAAAGTTACCCGCCTCCTCTAGGATGTCGTCGAAGGTCGTCATGGTTTCGGTCAGAACTCTCAGAAGTGTGTGTCCGAAAGGTTTGAACACGTGGGACTGCTTTTATTTTCAGAGTGTGTTTGTGTGTGTTTGTGTATGGCTGTTTTGATGAATTGTGAAGTGTGTGGTGTGTGTGTGTGTGTGTGTGTGTCCAGCGTTTAGGTGAAATGTGTGTTCAGCATCTCGTAGTGTTTGTATGAGGTGTGTGTGTCTGTACGTGTGGACGCTGACTCTCAGATGTTTGAAATGTGTGTGTGTGTGTGTGTGTCAGCGCTAGGGTGTCTGATTGGAGACTAGCTCAGGTGTTTGTATGAGGTGTGTGTGTGTGTCTGTCTGTCTAGATGCTGGCTCTCTGAACAGTCTGCCATTTATAGTGTTTGTCCTGGACCAAAGTTCTGCAGAGACAATGGCTCAGCCATCACTCAAAAAGCACGTTCCCTCTCCCTGCTCAGTGCCGTCACAGAGGAGAGCAAAGACGTCAGCACTACGGGAACGTCTAGCGGAAACCACTCACACATCTAAAGAGTGAGCTGACCACTAGGGCCCCAGGGCCCCTAAAGTGTGACATTTCCTGACACACACAGACACACACACACAGGTGTGGACAGAGTGAGGAGGTCTGGGTGAGTATGGGGGCTAATAATTAATGACAAAGAACGCCAAGGTACGCTGGTCACTAACCAACCATATTATAGTCATACATGCCACACACACACACACACACACACAGGGCTGTAAATACCATACATACATCCTGTGTGTAAAAACTACAGTAACACCATATTTTAGTCAAGAGTAAAGATGCTCTCCAATGATACATGGGTGATCTTTTTTTTTTTTTTTTTTTTATTCAAATAATGCAATTTCATTTTATACATCGACATCTTTTAAATAAGAAAACAGTCAATAAAGCAGAAAGATGTTTCTCTGACCAAAAGTTAGAATACCATAACCCGGGCAACCACAAAAAGAACAGACATCACCCTCTGAAAGTACCTTTTCACTCTATAGAAACTCTTAAATCATTTTACATTAGCGTGACAAACTGCTGGCGCCCTGACCTCTTCCGTGAAACATAACCATGCCAGCACAGCTCAGCTCAGTCCGGTTCAGTTTGGCACAGCTCAGCTCAGTCCGGTTCAGTTTGGCACAGCTCAGCTCAGTCCCGTTCAGTTTGGCACAGCGGTGTGGAAACGGCACAGGAGTCTCCTTTCTCATCATTTGTGCCTGACAATGACGCACAGCACAGCTTAGCACAGCACAGCTTAGCACAGTACAGTACCGTACAGTGCAGCAGAGCATAGCACAGCTTAGCACAGTACAGTACAGTGCAGTATAGCATAGCATAGCACAGCTTAGCACAGTACAGTACAGTGCAGTATAGCATAGCATAGCACAGCTTAGCACAGTACAGTACAGTGCAGTATAGCATAGCATAGCACAGCACAGCTTAGCACAGTACAGTACAGTGCAGTATAGCATAGCACAGCACAGCTTAGCACAGTACAGTACCGTACAGTGCAGCAGAGCATAGCAGAGTGCAGCATAGCATAGCAAAGCATAGCATAGCATAGTACAGTCCGCTAGTGCGCTGACTTGCTTTGGTGCTCACAGCAGAGGCAGACATCCCAAAGCGAGCACAGTTCTCGCTCTGATAGCCGATGGGAAGAAGTCCAACCAGCCAAGGAACCGTTCCAGAGACAGGAATAGTCAGAGAGCCCTGGCTGGTGGATGCTCCGACACTTTGATGGACAAACTGTCAATGGTTCCTTAAACAGAATCCTCTCTGGCTGCTCTGCTTTCCATGAAAGGTTGGTCTAGACTTAGACCCCTAGCTCCACTAGGCCACGTTCCACTGTTCTAGAACACATCCCAGGCCATGTTCCATCTGTGCATACATTCTATTCTAGCTTCTGTTCTACTATGATTGGAACATTCCAGGCTGGCATTCTATTCCATAGGTTCTGATCACTGGTTGGAACGACCGTTCTAACATTCTGTTCCGAATGTGGACCAGGATCTGTCTTTGAGCCGTGAGGAGCAGCGATTTCAAAACAACAACACAGAGCCAAACAGCGGCTCGGAACAGCCTGGCCTGCAGTCTGGCCTCAACATATGTAGCCCCAGCAAGAACCCCAGTAATAAAATATATAGAAACTTAAACTTAAAAAAACAAGAAGCTACGCAAGACCTCATTCGAAGGGATGTCTTTCTAAATGTCACAAAGTTAAAAACATGGCACAACTGAAGTACTTGCAGTACAGGGGGGTGATCACAGGCAAAACACAGCCTTTGAAGCCATCAAATGGTGGGTGATCAAGAGGAAGGGCGAGAAAGAGGTGGAGAGAAACTTTGGGGCAGAAAACCTGATACCCAACCGTTTGAGCAAGGCCCTGGCCACTGACTGGAGCAGCTAGGGACACTCATTTCATCGATCTTATTATTAGCTCCTAAACTAGACGACACGACCTGTGCTGCTGAAGGGTCAAAATTGTGGGATTGTAATGAATGAATCATTTATTAATCATCTCCAGAAAGTAAAGTTTGGTTGACTTAGATGAAACACAAACCCATAGCATAATAAATATGTAGCGTATACTTCAAGGCATGTTTTGCACTAGAAATGATGTACACACACTTTTGATTTAGCTGACAGAGTACCTCTCAAAACCAGACCTTGTCTCCATGATACTTCACTAGAAATTATGTACACACACTTTTGATTTAGCTGACAGAGTACCTCTCCAAACCAGACCTTGTCTCCATGATACTTCACTAGAAATTATGTACACACACTTTTGATTTAGCTGACAGAGTACCTCTCCAAACCAGACCTTGTCTCCATGATACTTCACTAGAAAGGTTAATAAATACTGGTTTGTAACAACAGAAATCGATATCAAAGTCACTCTGTTCCCATTCACCAACAAGCATGGAAGTAATACTACTGTGATTATTCAGTTCCAGAGAGAAATCTGTGATACTGACAAAGCGAAGAACACCTGGGTAATCTCAACCCTTCATTTATAAAAAGGGTTGTTTTTTTGTCACCATGAATAACAAAGACAACATGGTTTTGTCAGTTTACACTTTAGAAAATGTAACTGGTTTCGTTTTTCCAGAAAACAGGATGTCATTTCAAAGTTTTTAAACCCAGGTTTCCCACTGTAACGGTTAGCATGTGCATTCAACAACAAAAAAATGTAAATTAAAAAAACGGCAGAAAGCTGTGCCTGTGTAAGAAAAAACATCGTCTTTATGATTGACACTGGATTCATGCCTCTTAACAAGGCTACTGCTACTAGATTATAGCCTACAGTCTTTAACACTGAAAGGATCTTGGCTGTGCTAACACAAAAATCACAGGATGGTGGATGAGGTGTGTGGGCGATAAGGAAGATGGTGGATGAGGTGTGTAAAGACTGGAAGAACAGCGGTTTCCTAAACAACAACTTCAAAACTTTACTGTGTCATAAAATCAATCTGATCATCAACACAAGCAATGCCATACGTTTTAATAATAACTTAGCGATAGTTTACAGCCATGAGTCTTCATAATAATAACTTAGAGGCTGTTTTCTTCCCTCCCCCCCATTTGCTTGCTTTCTTCACACCAAGTACTTCTAGAGGATGACTCGTCTTGTTAGCAGTACACAGATACAGACAAGCACCCGGATAAAATCAAAAAGAACAACAGCAAAAAAGTTGCGAGTGCATATATTTGGGGTGTGAACAAGCTGGCGGTAAAACTAAAACTTGGATGTTAATTTTCATAGACCTTCATTAGCTATGGACATTAACGCAGATCAAATCAAAACTAAATCAAATCATTGATGAAAACATATGCGTTTGTCATCAGGAAGGCATCAAACTGTTTTGAAGGGGAATAAAATGAATCAGTTCTTTATCAACCCAACAAACTGGGCTGTCTTTCCCTTTATAGACAACCAAATCCATTCCCTCATTCAACAGCAAACAAAAGCTCTACAATCAACACATTTTACTAACCCCAAGCTAACCCCGAAGCTAAGCAACTGTGGTGTTTGAGCAGCTGCAGTTTGTACTGAAGAAGTCCACCAGTACGAATAAAGGTGTTCTCCAAAATTTGGTTCCAGGTTTTTCTGATTTCAACTAGTTGCTGTGGTTGCTTCTTGTTGCTATGGAGACATTCGTCGAGAAAGAGCAAAACGTTCTGATTGGACGGAGAGCGGAAGGTAGAGCAGAAACAGGAAGTGATCTCAGACTCTCAGCAGGTCCTCGTCGCTGTCATCCTCCTCCCGTTTTCCATTGGCCCCCCTGTTGTCGTGGTTGCGGGGCGGGCGCGGCTTTCCCGTGCGGCCCCTCCTCTTCCTCTCGGAGTCGTCAAGGAGACCGACTAGATCCTCGTCGCTCTCTTCCTGCAGCAGGGCGCTGCGCTGCGCAGACGCCCCGGCTCTCCCCGTACCGTTAACCACGCGCACCCCGGGCACGCTCAGTACCTCATCCTCGCTGTCCTCCTCCTGGTCGTCCAATGAGAAGGCTCTCAGGCCCTTGGTGGTGATGGGGCCGTTCTCGTGGTTACCTCTGTCATGGCGACGGGAGGAGGACGCGGGCGGGGCTTCCAGTTCCTCCATCAGCCACTCCATCTCGTCCTCGGCCGCTTCATCATCCCCGTTAACCTGAGAGAGAGAGAGACAGAGAGAAAGAGAAAGGGAGACAGAGAGAGAGAGAGAGAGAGAGAGAGAGAAAAAGAGAAAGCTGTGTGTTATAAACTTTACTTTTAGAGGGTTAGGGTTAGAGAGAAAGCTATGTTATTTCTTTTTAGAGGGTTAGGGTTAGGGTTAGAGAGAAAGCTGTTATTTATTTTTAGAGGGTTAGGGTTAGAGAGAAAGCTATGTTATTTATTTTTAGAGGGTTAGGGTTAGGGTTAGAGAGAAAGCTGTTATTTATTTTTAGAGGATTAGGGTTAGAGAGAAAGCTATGTTATTTACTTTTAGAGGGTTAGGGTTAGAGAGAAAGCTATGTTATTTACTTTTAGAGGGTTAGGGTTAGAGAGAAAGCTGTTATTTATTTTTAG
>CM030179.1:2252523-2257523 GCA_017639675.1 Aplochiton taeniatus | reverse complement strand
CAGGGCTCCCAGGCTGAGACTAGCTCCTGTGTTAGTGTAACTACAGTGTGTGTGTGTGTGTGTGTTACCTGTAGTACAGGGCTCCCAGGCTGAGACTAGCTCCTGTGTTAGTGTAACTACAGTGTGTGTGTGTTACCTGTAGTACAGGGCTCCCAGGCTGAGACTAGCTCCTGTGTTAGTGTAACTACAGTGTGTGTGTGTTACCTGTAGTACAGGGCTCCCAGGCTGAGACTAGCTCCTGTGTCTGGGACCTGGATGGTCCCGTTGACCATCTCCACTTCCTGCTGTTTGATGGCGCAAGCCGCACGAGATTCCCAGCCCAGCGTGAACTCACAGGCGGCTTCGTTGATGCTGCACACACATTCACACAAAGGGAACACAGAGGCACCAGTTAGTTTGTGTGTGTGTGTGTGTGTGTGTGTGTGTGTGTGTGTGTGCGTGTGTGTGTCTCTCTGAATAAAAAAACACGAGTTTACATGAGGCTACAGTTTAACTTTCAGGACAAACATCGATGTTCCCTGCTTCAAGCCCGGGTTAGCCATCTGAGCCCAGCGAGGTAAATGAATGCTGAAGAGAAGTGTGTCTGCGTGGAGTGCTGACGCAGCCGGAGAGGATCATGAATACATCACGTCTGTGCCACTCTGTAATCCATTCACATGGGATCCATTATTTCATGTAATCCCTCCTATTAATCAGGACTCCAGAGCGGTTGAGCTCTAGTAACTCAAGTGTTTTGGGGTGCTGTTCTATTTGAATCGGCTCTATTACTTCAGTTGTTTGGGGTGCTGTTCTATTTAAATCGGTTCTATTACCTCAGTGTTTTAGGGTGCTGTTCTATTTGAATCGGCTCTATTACCTCAGTGTTTTAGGGTGCTGTTCTATTTTAATTGGCTCTTTTACCTCAGTGTTTTGCGGCGCTGTTCTATTTTAATTGGCTCTATTACCTCAGTTTCTTGGGGTGCTGTTCTATTTGAATCGGCTCTTTTACCTCAGTGTTTCAGGGTGCTGTTCTATTTTAATCAGCTCTATTACCTCAGTGTTTTAGGGTGCTGTTCTATTTGAATCGGCTCAATTACCTCAGTATTTTGGGTCGTCCCAAGGTAGAGCCACAGGTCAGCTGGACTACAGTCTTAGCGTGGAGGTTGTTCCCACAAACTGCATCTCCCATGGAGTAGTTCACCTGGATCCTACCATCTGTACAAAAAGAAAAGGGTGTTTACAAACTAAATCTTAATAAAAAAAATAAAGCATATAGCTAGCATGTGTATAAACTACATCTCCCAGGGTGCACCTGAATCCTACTGTATGTACAAAGGGAAGTGGTTATACTCTCAACAGTCCACTCCTTCAATACACTGTAATGATATTCCTACGTGCACGTGTCGTAGTCAAAGTTAAAGGGAGATAATGTGACTGTACACACACACCAGCGCCTCCTTAATATTTGACCTATAACCTCTGACCCCCAGCCTACACAGACACCCACCAGAGAAGGCCATCTTCTGGGTGTAGACGCGGCCCAGGGTGTGGGTCTGTCCGGCAGCGTTACGACGACACACTGTGGCCCCCTCAGGACAGTCAGTCAGGCCCCCGTGGATCCCCTGGCACAGGTTGAAGTAGTACCTACACACACACACACACACACACACACACACACACCAGGGAAGGAAAACAAGTTTCTAGAGTTTATAGACATAGTGAACTATGAGTGAGAGAGAGTAAGAGGGGGAAAGAGAAAGAGAGAAAGAGAGAAAGAGAGAAAGAGAAAGAGAAAGAGAAAGAGAAAGAGAAAGAGAAAGAGAAAGAGAAAGAGAAAGAGAAAGAGAAAGAGAAAGAGAAAGAGAAAGAGAAAGAGAAAGAGAAAGAGAAAGAGAAAGAGAAAGAGAAAGAGAAAGAGAGGGAGAGGGAGAGGGAGAGGGAGAGGGAGAGGGAGAGGGAGAGGGAGAGGGAGAGGGAGAGGGAGAGAGAGAGAGGGAGAGGGAGAGGGAGAGGGAGAGGGAGAGGGAGAGGGAGAGCTGCTAGACTCACGAGTCTCCATGGTAACTGAACTTCCAGGGCTCTGTGAGGGAGGAGAGAGTTCGAAGGTCGTAGGTCAGGTGCTGGTTGACCAGCTTACACTCCATCTTCTTGGGGGGGCACACGGCGCTCGTCGGCCAACTGAAACTGGCAGCACAGCCCCCTGTCTCCGATAGCAACCGAGGCGAACCGACGCCGGCCGACTGGTCACAGCTGAACAAGATGGAGGACTGGCGCTTACCAGAGACTAGGAGACACACACACACACACACGCACACACACGCACACAACATTGTCACAAATGACATAATACTCCATGACCAGTGTGAAAAACGTATCATACTCATAATCCATCATAATAATGTCAAATGTATTCCTCACCTTTGCCACAGAAGCCCCACTTGCGGTCGCCGTCGTAGTTAGTGGTGGTGGAGCACCACCTCCTCCCATCCGTACGGCCGTCCGTAGTGCAGTCTGTGTAGGAACGGCCCTGGAACGTGTAGGGGAACACACACACCTCCTCCTGGTCTGTCACTGGAGACACACACACACACACACACACACACACACACACACACACACACACACACACACACAATAGACGTGTTTTTAAATAAGTGAGTGTGTGTTCCAGGAGTCACAGTATGTCCCTCTATCATGTCAAGTAGTGTGTGTGTGTGTGTGTGTGTGAGACTGTGATTGTGTGTGTCTGTGTCTGTGAGTGTATGTGTGACTGTGTGTGTGTGTGTGTGTATGTATGTGTGACTGTGTATGTCTGTGTGTGTGTATGTGTGACTGTGTATGTGTATGTGTGTGTATGTGAGACTGTGTATGTGTGTGTGTGTGTGTGTGTATATGCGTGACTGTGTACCTTGTGGACAGAGGTCTCCCGCTCCATACTGCATGACTACAGCCTGGTCTTCATGTTTGTAGTCCATGGTCATGGCCTGGCTGATCCCAAACGACACAGCCGCCCCAGCAGAGCCAGAGCCAGAGGGCAGCCTGCACACAGCGCTCTTCTTACAGGCCGGCTCAGCCACAGAACCACACACGTTGATCCTGTAGGCCTCGGAGGTCTGAGTCGCTGGGACCTAAAACAACCAATCAATCAATACATAAATCAACCAATCAAACCCCCAGTTCAATGAATGAATCAATCAATCAATAAATCAGCATAACATACAACCAGTCCATTAAATCAGTTAATCAATCAAACCACCAGACCATAAATCAATATATACATCTTTGATCAATAAACAAATCCATTGTTGAACGTGTGTTCACTTCCACGTTATGTCTAATTGTGCTTCCAATTTTCACTTCAGGATCTCCTTAAATCGGCATACTTTTCTTAATCTCATTTTAACTTTATGATCGGCATAATTTTCTTTAATCTCATTTTAACTAGGATCTCCTTAAATCGGCATACTTTTCTTAATCTCATTTTAACTATATGATCTCCTTAAATCGGCACAATTTCCGTAATCTCATTTTCACTTTATGATCTCCTTAAATTGGCATAATTTTCTTAACTCATTTTCACTTCATGATCTCCTTAAATAAGCATACTTTTCTTAATCTCATATCTTTACATTCAATTGAGAGCACAAGGTCCCCCAGTTTTAGTACACAGGTCACCGGTTCAAAGGTTAAAGGTCAAGCCCACCTGCACCTCCCCCGCGAGCACCGACAGGTCAAAGGTGAACTGCAGCTGGGTGTCGGTGAGGGTGCAGCCTGTGGTGTGTGTGGCGTCGGGACAGACCACGGGCGTGGCCCACTCAAACATGTACACACACCCCTGCTGACGCAGCATCTGGGGGGAACCCTGCCAACGACACAGGAGACACACACATTCAGGATCTGGATAAGAGAACGTGTGTGTGTGTGTATCAGACAGCCAGTGTATGTGTTTGTACTAGCCCGTGTGTGTGTGTGTGTGAGAGAGTGTGTGTGTGTCAGACAGCCAGTGTGTACACGTGTTTGCATTAGGCTGTGCCTGTGCGTGTGCCTGTGCCTGTGCCTGTGTGTGTGTGTGTGTGTGTGTGTGTGTGTGTGTGTGTGTGTGTGTGTGTGTGTGTGTGTGTGTGTGTGTGTGTACTGACCAGCTCCAGCCCTTGCTGGCAGGTGAACACGATTGTAGAGGTGTAGTTCTGGGCGGGGTCAGTGGCACAGGGGGTGGGGCTACGGTACGTGATTGACACCTCATTGGTAACATTGTTGTACTGTGGACCTGATGTACTCCTTCCAATGTCCTGAAATGGAGAGAGAGAGAGAGAGAGAGAGAGAGAGAGAGAGAGAGAGAGAGAGAGAGTGAGAGAGAGAGAGAGAGAGAGAGAGAGAGAGACACAGAATCAGAGTTTGACTTTTTCATTGACAAGGAATGCATTGAACCATTTATTTTGAACACCTCCACCCCCCCTCTCATCTGCCACAAATGCAGAGGCAGCTCACCACAGGTGGTCCCTGGTCAGGGTCGGTGCAGACAGAGGCCCCTGGGGGACAGGTGACTCCAGGGATGGGGTTCAACGGTTGGCAGATGTTGATGTAGTAGTCTGGGGACTTATCTTGACCTCCAGCCACGTCCTCATCTGACGGAGAGAGGAGAGGAGAGGAGAGGAGAGGAGAGGAGAGGAGAGGAGAGGAGAGGAGAGGAGAGGAGAGGAGAGGAGAGGAGAGGAGAGGAGAGGAGAGGAGAGGAGAGGAGAGGAGAGGAGAGGAGAGGGATAATGTTACATAATCTCTTAGTTTGTTCCAACACTAAAAGCAGCCGTTGTCTTGTGTCTGACCGCGGACTGAAGCTTTACAGAGCGGTCTGCTTACCAGTGGCTGTGTAGAATCCATTCATGTGGATGAGAGGAGTCAGGTCTATCAGAGTGGACCCATTCAGAACCGAACACTTCACCTACAAAAGCCCAGGGGAGAGGACAACAACCATCAAACATCAAGCTACATCAATGAGAACTACCATCACACTACATCGATGA
>CM030179.1:2227523-2245023 GCA_017639675.1 Aplochiton taeniatus | reverse complement strand
GGTTTACCCTCCAGGCTAGCAGTGTTAGCATTGTGCATCGGCTAGCAGCTACCTTTTGGTTTACTCTCCAGGCTAGCAGTGTTTGCAGGGTGCTCTGGCTAGTAGCTAGCTTTAAGCGTGGACCTCAGGCTAGCAGAGTTAGCATGGGGCTCTGGCTAGCAGCTAGCTTTAAGCGTGGACCTCAGGCTAGCAGAGTTAGCATGGGGCTCTGGCTAGTAGCTAGCTTTAAGCGTGGACCTCAGGCTAGCAGAGTTAGCATGGGGCTCTGGCTAGCAGCTAGCCGTAAGTGTGGACCCCAAGCTAGCAGCGTTAGCATGGGGCTCTGGCTAGCAGCTAGCCGTAAGTGTGGACCCCAAGCTAGCAGCGTTTGCATGGGGCTCTGGCTAGCAGCTAGACCACATGTCGAGGTAGTGAGCTAGCATAGCTAGGTACCTGAGGCTGCGTCCAGGTCTCCCTTATAGGTCAGTGTCAGCTGACCGTCAGTGGAGTATTGCAGCGACCTGGCTTCTCCGTCCAGGCCGACAGCGCCTATCGGCTTAGAGTTCTCTATCTCACAGCCTGCCGCCGCCTTAGGGCCGCACGCAGACACAGAGCCACAGATATTCACCTGGAGGAAGACGAGGGAGAGTTTAGGGAAGAGGGAGGGAGGCAGTCAGAGGGTGAGTGTGTAGTGTCATAGACTCACTGGCTAAGTGACAGTGTGTGTGTGTGTGTCTGTGTGAGAGAGAGAGATCTGTCTGAGAGACAGGTAAGGGTCTTGGAATGTGCAGATTGTGAGTAAATGAATGAGTGAGTGAGTGAGATTTTGTGTGTAGTCAGTGAGTGAGTGAGTGAGAGTGAATATAAACTACATATCCCTGTGTGCTTTTATTTCTCACCAGGAAGGTCTTTCCGTTGCCCTCGGTCCTGTACCCAGCATCAGAGGCCAGAGGGAGGAGGTTGAACTCAAAACCGGTGTTAGGGTCAACCACGGTACAGGTCTACACACACACACACACACACACACACACACACACACACACACACACACACACACACACACACACACACACACACACACACACACACACACACACACACACACGTTATTTTTTGTCCAATACCTACTGTACATTAAAAAATGAATAGTTTCTACAATTTTCTAGTCATATAGATTTGTGAGCAAGAAAATTCAGGTCCACAATTGGTGGATATTTCAAAAACTGCCAGGTCATGTTTTGCGGAATAAACAGTTCTTAAAAACAGGAAATATCCAGTAATGCTCGGTCAGAGAAGCTTCAGGCATTGCAGATTTGGTCAAATCAATGAAGGTCATTGGGGTTTCCCAGGGCACTCAGCAGGGGCTCCTTCCTTACGTTGTTGTTATCGATGGTCCTGATGGCGCACGCTGCTTTGGTCTCCCACGCAAAGGTTGCTGTACAGTTCTGGAACTTTAGGAACCTGGGCCCAGACGACTGCACACACACAGACACACACACACACACACACACACACACACACACACACACACACACACACACACACACACACACACACACACACACACAAAAAAATTATAAAAAGACAACATCTGACGCTGGAGTGTTTAAAATACAACTAGTATGTTACAATTAAAATTAGCTTAGCTTAGCTTAGCATTATAATATGATAATGATAATGATTATGAGAATAATATGATAATGATATGTTAATATGAACCCACCACGGTGCCCTTGGAGCAGACCAGGTGGATGTTGACACTGTTAATTACTATGTTATATTAATCATAATCATAATCATAATAATATGAACCCACCACAGTGCCCTTGGAGCAGACCATGTGGATGCGGGTGGAGTACGTCATCAACACGCCTAATTACTATGTTATATTAATCATAATCATAATCATAATAATATGAACCCACCACAGTGCCCTTGGAGCAGACCAGGTGGATGTTGACACTGTTAATTACTATGTTATATTAATAATAATCATAATCATAATAATATGAACCCACCACAGTGCCCTTGGAGCAGACCAGGTGGATGTTGACACTGTTAATTACTATGTTATATTAATCATAATCATAATCATAATAATATGAACCCACCACAGTGCCCTTGGAGCAGACCATGTGGATGCGGGTGGAGTACGTCATCAACACGCCTAATTACTATGTTATATTAATCATAATCATAATCATAATAATATGAACCCACCACAGTGCCCTTGGAGCAGACCAGGTGGATGCGGGTGGAGTACGTCATCAACACGCCGTCAGAGCTGCAGGCCGAGCCGTCAGAGTACTCCAGCAGGAGGCGATCTGGAGCCTCGATGATTGGTCCACGTTTAGACACGCCCAGGTTGCTGACAGACACCGTCTCTGATAGGACGTCCTGAGGAGGGGGAGGGGCAATAAAGAAGGAGATGGAGTAGAAAGAGAAAAATAGGAGAGAAACAAGGGAAGAGAGAGAAAGAAAGAAAGAAAGAAAGAAAGAAAGAAAGAATGAAAGAAAGAAAGAGAAAGAGAGAAAAAATTGAGAAAGACAATGAAAGACAGAATGAAAGAAAGAAAGAAAGTTAACCATATCATTCTAAAAAGCCTGATCAATATTCAATGTTGGGCTGTTGCTATTGCTCAGCGCCAACAGTAGAGGGTGCTGTGTTGCTGTGCAGCTACAGTATTATGATGGGAAGCACTAAATAAAGTCACCACATTTAAAACTAAACTGCCTCTTACACGTTGTGTGTGACGCCTTCAGGATGGCCTGCTCTGCTGTTGTTATACCAGTGTGTTAGTATGATGTGAGCGCATTCTGGTTTAACATCACTCTACAAACCTCCTTCATCTCATATTTCATCTGGCAGACGGAAGCCTGGCGGTCGCAGCCCGTCACCGCGACAACGGGTCGGCAGACGTTGATGTAGTACTTCCTGAGGTTGGCGGGGTTGGAGAGGTCGGTGACCTGCCAGTTCCCGGCGCCCACTGCCCGGGAGAGACTACAAACAAAACAATAGCTTTCTCATTACCGTGGTCAGCTGTAAGCTCTATTTTAGGGTGCTGTTGCTTCATTTATTTTAAATAATAAATCAATATCATTATCACAGCACTGCAATTCACATAAAATACAAGAAGCTCATGAAATAAAGAATGTTTGAAATAATCTTTGGTGAGGTTATTGTTTGTCAGCCGGATGATGAGACTTGATGTTTCAAATCTCAGGTTAGCTGGAGTCCGAATCGAGGGTAACTAAGGTGATAGTTTTACCTGGAGACGTCGTAGCTAAGGTGATCGTTTTACCTGGAGACGTCGTAGCTAAGGTGATAGTTTTACCTGGAGACGTCGTAGCTAAGGTGATAGTTTTACCTGGAGACGTCGTAGCTAAGGTGTGTCGCGGATAGTTTTACCTGGAGAGGTCGTAGCTAAGGTGATAGTTTTACCTGGAGAGGTCGTAGCTAAGCTGACAGGCCGTGAGGGGCCGTAGCGAAGGTGATAGTTTTACCTGGAGAGGTCGTACCTAAGGTGATAGGCCGTGAGGGGCCGTAACGAAGGTGATAGTTTTACCTGGAGAGGTCGTACTGGTCCAGAGTAGTGGGGTCCGTCACAACACACTCCTGGGGTCTCTCTGGGCAGGCGTAGGAGGTGTACCACCTGAAGTTGTAGGTGTATTTGTCCTCCACCTGTTCACACACACACACACACACACTTTATTATTGTTATAGTTCTATTTTATTCTATTCAGCTAATTTCAGTTATAGTCAGTACTGTTATATTCTAGTATAATCTAGTCTAGTCTATTCAGTTCTATTATTTTAGGGTTCATTTTATTCGGTTCTATTCTTTTATTCAATTTCGGTTCCGTTCACCTGGAACTCGGGTTTCCCGGCGCCGGCGTCGCGGTCGCACAGGAAGGAGATGAGCGTGGAGCGCTGTGTGTGCAGGACGTTGTTGTACTGGGATCCGTTGGCGTAGGAGAGCTGGAGGAGGCCGTCGTAATAAGACAGACGGGAGCTGAACTCCCCCAAACTCCACGAGTTAGACCCGCTGTAAAAATACAGAAATAATCATTAATAAACTCCACGAGTTAGACCCGCTGTAAAAATACAGAAATAATCATTAATAAACTCCACGAGTTAGACCCGCTGTAAAAATACAGAAATAATCATTAATAAACTCCACGAGTTAGACCCGCTGTAAAAATACAGAAATAATCATTAATAAACTCCACGAGTTAGACCCGCTGTAAAAACACAGAAATAATCATTAATAAACTCCACGAGTTAGACCCGCTGTAAAAATACAGAAATAATCATTAATAAACTCCACGAGTTAGACCCCCTGTAAAAATACAGAAATAATCATTAATAAACTCCATGAGATAGACCCCCTGTAAAAATACAGAAATAATAATCTAAAACTCATTCCCGAGTTCGACCAACTGTAAAAATACAGAAATAATCCTTATTTAACTCCACGAGTTCAACCCGCTGTAAAAAAAATACAGAAATAATCATTATAAAACTTCCAGAGTTAGACTCGCTGCTAAAAACAAAATCCTTATTAAACTGCATGAGTTAGACCAGCTGTAAAAACACATGCCCGCCTCTCTACTACACTCTCTCCCCCCTTCATAAACACCCCCCCTCTCTCACCTCTGGTCCACCTGGCAGGTTCCAGCCTTAGCAGGACACTTGGCGGCGGTGACGGAGCCACACACGTTGATGTAGTAGTCATAGTCTCCACTGCTCAGGTTGTAGAAGCCCCCGTTCTGCTTGGACAGGGGGGACAGGTCGAAGGAGATACCTGCAGGGAGGAGGCTTGGGTTAGTGTGTGTGTGTGTGTGTGTGTGTGTGTGTGTGTGAGTACAATGTGTGTGTATGAATGTGTGTGTATGAATGTGTGTGTGTGTGTGTGTCCTACCAGCCTGGGGGTCCTGCACGCTGCATCCATCTCCTTCAGTCTTAGCCAGGACACAGGCAGCCGCCGTGTGCCACTCCAGCTCATACACACACTTATCGCTGGACTCACTCCTCAACAGCGGAGCACTCTCTAGGTCCCCTGCGTGCGCACACACACACACACACACACACACACACACACACACACACACACACACACACACACACACACACACACACACACACACACACACACACCAAACAAATGTTAAAACTAAAAGGAGACTCATCTGGTTTAAACTAGGCTTAAAGTTGACTCACCTGGTTTAAACTAGACTCAAAGGAGACTCACCTGGTTTACACTTGAGGGTAACGATGGATTGGATCTTCCTGTTCTTGCCGCACTCGCCCCCATCACTGTAGATCAGTCTGATGTCCCCTGTTGGTGTCCTCTGAGGGGGGGACTGGAACGTCCCCAGGCTGGTGGTCCTGTTCATCTGATCTATAGCAACGGGACAGAGTGAGCGGACAGGCTCTAAGTATCTATAGAAGAATGAACTATTAACTACCATATCCATCCATCCATCCATCCATCCATCCATCCACTCCCTCCCTCCCTCCCTCCCTCCCTCCCTCTATCCTTACCAATAGCACAAATAGCGGCGTCCTCAGGGCAGAGTGAGGTCGCCCCCTGCTGGATGACTTTATGACACACGTTGACGTAGAAGCGCTGTGGGTTTGAATCTGGAGCGCTGGCGTACACGGCCTCCCAGTTCTGGACAGAGTCCAACTCTAACAGAACCACAAAAGACACCACAATCCCAAACTGAGTTCAACTTTAACCCCTAAGGTTGTTGTGGACAGACAAACACTTCATAGACCTTTGATTATGGTCCATTATGATTCACATTGAAGTTGATTCATTTTCATTTCAATTCACGTTGAAGTTGATTCATTTTCATTTCAATTCACGTTGAAGTTGATTCATTTTCATTTCAATTCACGTTGAAGTTGATTCATTTTCATTTCAATTCACGTTGAAGTTGATTCATGTTAATTTATCACATTTCAATTGAAGTTGAATCAAACATTTAAAGTGTAGCATTTTTTAACATTTTAATATTGATGGCAATTCTTTTAGTCTCACCGGGGTATCGGGTCAAAGGTGAAAGGTCGTAGTGCTTCTTATTGTCCTTGACCCGACACAGCAGCTCCTCCTTCTCCTTGATGCATGCGTAGGCCGTCTGCCAGTCAAAGTAGTAGGTACAGTCTGTCTCCCCGGCAAACACAGGGGAGCCACGCCCATTGTTGCCTTGACAACACAGGAGAGAGACAGACAGACAGACAGACAGAGAGAGAGAATCTTTGTTGAAAAGCGTTGTGTTGTTGTGTGTTGTTGTGTGTGGTGGTAGTGTGTTGTTGTGTGTTGTTGTGTGTGGTGGTAGTGTGTTGTTGTGTGTTGTTGTGTGTGGTGGTAGTGTGTTGTTGTGTGTTGTTGTGTGTTGTTGTGTGTGGTGGTAGTGTGTTGTTGTGTGTTGTGGTGGTGTTGTGTGTTGTGGTAGTGTGTTGCTGTGTGTTGAGTTGTTGTGTGTTGAGTTGTTGTGTGTTGTGGTAGTGTGTTGGTGTGTGTTGAGTTGTGGTGTGTTGAGTTGTTGTGTGTTGTGGTGTGTTATGTTGTTGTGTGTTGAGTTGTTGTGTGTTGAGTTGTTGTGTGTTGAGTTGTTGTGTGTTGTGGTGTGTTGTGTTGTGTTGTGTTGTTGTGTTGTGGTAGTGTGTTGTTGTGTGTTGTGGTGTGGTAGTGTTGTGTTGTTGTGTGTTGTGGTAGTGTGTTGTTGTGTGTTGTGTGTTGAGTTGTTGTGTGTTGTGGTGTTGTGTTGTTGTGTGTTGTGGTGTGGTGGTGTTGTGTGTTGTGGTAGTGTGTTGTTGTGTGTTGTGTTGGTGTGTGTGGTGGTAGTGTGTTGTTGTGTGTTGTGGTAGTGTGTTGTTGTGTGTTGTGTTGGTGTGTGTGGTGGTAGTGTGTTGTTGTGTGCTGTGGTAGTGTGTTGTTGTGTGTTGTTAAGTTGTGTACCTGCTGTCTTGTTGCACTCAAAGTTGATGATGGTCATTCTCTGGAAGCCAGAGCTACACCTGCTGCCATCAGGGTAGACCAGAGTCAGGTCTCCATCAGAATACCTGGAGACAGACAGCCAGAGAGGGAGGGAGGGAGGGAGGGAGGGAGGGAGACAGAGGGGGAGAGAGACGGGGAGAGGGGGACAGAGAGAGAGGGGAGGGAGGCAGGGAGAGAGAGAGAGACAAGGAGGGAGAAAGGCAGAGTTAGCCACTCACTGTTTTTACTATTTGGATGTGGAGAAGAAAGAGAAACGTGTGGTGGAGACCAAGACACAGGAGGAGGAGGAGGAAGAGGTGGATGAACAGGGGAAGGAGGAGGAGGAGGAAGAGAGGGAGGAGGAGGAAGAGGTGGATGAACAGGTGAAGGAGGAGGAGGAGGAAGAGAGGGAGGAGGAGGAAGCGTAGAAAAAGCAGCGGATGAAGAGGAGAAGAAGTAGGGGGAGGAAGAGGTGAAAGTGGAGAAAAGTGGATGAAGAGAAGGAGGAGGAGGAAGAGAAGGAGGGGAAGGAAGAGAAGGAGGAGGAGGAAGAGGTGAAAGTGGAGAAAGAGGTGGATGAACAGAAGGAGGAGGAGAAAGAGAAGGAGGAGGATGAACAGAAGGAGGAGGAGGAAGAGAAGGAAGTGGACCTCACCTGAGCGTCTGGTTGTGGTAGCGGCCAGCGATCTTGCGGACGTCCTCAGACTTCTTGGCCTGACAGACGGACACAGAGCCCATGTGGTCAGCACAGCCCCCAGCCCGGACCTCTCCACACACGTTCAGGTAGTACACGTAGTCGTCCTGGCCCCCGCCGCTCGGAGACTCTGTGTAGTATGGGTCATCTGACGCTACGCACAGAGAGAGAGAGAGAGAGAGAGAGAGAGAGAGAGAGAGAGAGAGAGAGAGAGAGAGAGAGAGAGAGAGAGAGAGAGAGAGACAGACAGAGACGGAGAGAAAGAGAGAAAAAGTTTTATGTTTATTTTAAGTTCTAGTTAATTGTGCTGTGTGTGTGTGTGTGTGAGAGACTCATAGGTAAGCATGAGGGGGGTTTTATGTGTGTGTGTGTGTGTGTGTGTGTGTGTATGTGACTCATAGGTAAGCATGAGGGGTGTGTGTGGGTGTGTGTGAGACTCATAGGTAAGCATGAAGTGTGTGTGTGACTCATAGGTAAGCATGAAGTGTGTGACTCATAGGTAAGCATGAGGAGTGTGTGTGTGTGTGTGTGTGTGTGTGTGATCCTCCAGCTATTCAGAACTGACTCATTAAACTTTTAAAATCCTGTCTCAAAGCTGACTAGTTTTCCTTAGCTTACCCTCAGTGTGTTCCCTTTGTACAGTGTCCTTGAGTTACTAGAAAGGCACTTATCAATCCCATAATATAATTAAGTATGAGGTGTGTGTGTGTTACTGTGTGTGTGTGTGTGTGTGTGTGTGTGTGTGTGTGTGTGTGTGTGTGTGTGTGTGTGTGAGAGAAAGAGAGAGACTCACCAGTCAGCGTCAGGTGTGTGAGGTCGATGGAGATGTCGTGCTGTTGGCTGGTCAGTTTACAGGTGTGGCTCTCCAGGTAGTCACGGTGACAGGCGTACTCCGTCACCCACTCCACTTCGTAGCGACAGTTGGTCTTGGCCGTCATCTTTGGGTCACTACCCTGGAGACGGATGGACGCACGGACGGACGGGGGGGGGGGGGGGGGGGGGGGGCAGTCAAAACACAACGCAATACACCGTAGAACCTTCACATTTGAACCTCAGAGAACTCTGTGTGTATGTACTGTGTGTGTGTGTGTGTGTGTGTGTGTGTGTGTGTGTGTGTGTGTGTGTGTGTGTGTGTGTGTGTGTGTGTGTCTTACTTCCTGTCTGTGTGAAGGGCAGACAAAGGTGATGGTGACAGCGGGAGAGTGTCCGTTACAGAAGTCTGGAGCCGGACTGTCAGCACTGACCTCATACCGCAGACGCAACCTGACACCCACACAGAGAGGGATGGAGAGAGAGAGAGAGAGAGAGAGAGAGAGAGAGAGAGAGAGAGAGAGAGAGAGAGAGAGAGAGATGGAGATGGAGATGGAGCGAGATGGAGAGAGAGAGAGTAGGATGGAGAGATGGATGGAGGGAGAGGGAGAAGGAGAGAGAGATAGATGGGGTAGGATGTGAATATATAAAAAGATAAGCAGTGAATCAAGTAATAGTCTTCATTGATTGCCTTGGGTCCTTCTGTAAGGTAGCCTGCGAGTAACATTAAACTAATCTAAGAAGCTCTGACTGCTAGCCCTCCCTATGTGAGTCTATGGCAGTATTAGCATTGGCTAGCTACCTGGCCATTTGCCCAGGCAACTAGATGCATTACAGCTGTTAGCATTCCCTATGCGAGTCTATGGAGGTGGTAGCATGAGCTAGCTACCTGTCACTGGACACCAGCTCCAGTTGCCCAGTAGGTAAGCCCATGTTGTAGGAATCCTGACTGGTGGTCAGACAAACTGCAGAACCTTCAGGGCAGGAAGTGTCTGGGCGATCTGGAAGAGGGGGGACACAGGGAACAAGGTATGTGACAGATTAGGTCGAGGGCCAATGGGAGAGGAGCAGGGGGAATAGAGGAGAGGAAAGGAGGAAGAGAAGGAGGAGTTGTTGTAATTTACAGTACACACATATATATATATATATATATATATATATATATATATATATATATATATATATACATACAGTGGGGCCAAAAAGTATTTAGTCAGCCACTGATTGTGCAAGTTCTCCTACTTAGAAAGATGAGAGAGGTCTGTAATTTGCATCATAGGTACACTTCAACTATGAGAGACAAAAATTTGAAAAAAAATCCAGGAAATCACATTGTAGGATTTTTAAAGAATTTTTTGGGAAATGATGGTGTAAAATAAGTATTTGGTCACCCACAAACAAGCAAGATTTCTGGCTCTCACAGACCTGTAACTTCTTCTTTAAGAAGCTCTTCTGTCCTCCACTCGTTACCTGTATTAATGGAACCTGTTTGACCTCGTCATCTGTATAAAAGACACCTGTCCACAGCCTCAAACAGTCAGACTCCAAACTCAACCATGGCCAAGACCAAAAGGCTGTCGAAGGACACCAGGAAGAAGATTGCAGACCTGCACCAGGCTGGGAAGAGTGAATCTGCAATAGGCAAGCAGGTTGGTGTGAATAGATCAACTGTGGGAGCAATTGTAAGAAAATGGAAGACATACAAGACCATTGATAATCTCCCTCGATCTGGGGCCCCACGCAAGATCTCATCCCGTGGGGTCAAAATGATGATGAGAACAATGAGCAAAAATCCCAGAACTACACGGAGGGACCTGATGAATGACCTGCAGAGAGCTGGGACCAAAGTAACAAAGGCTACCATCAGTAACACACTACGCCGAGAGGGACTCAAATCCTGCAGTGCCAGGCGTGTCCCCCTGCTTAAGCCAGTACATGTCCAGGCCCGTCTGAAGTTTTCCAGAGAGCATATGGATGATCCAGAAGAGGATTGGGAGAATATCATGTGGTCAGATGAAACCAAAATAGAACTTTTTGGTAAAAACTCAACTCGTCGTGTTTGGAGGAAGAAGAATACTGAGTTGCATCCCAAGAACACCATACCTACTGTGAAGCATGGGGGTGGAAACATCATGCTTTGGGTCTGTTTTACTGCAAAGGGGACAGGACGACTGATCCGTGTTAAGGGAAGAATGAACGGGGCCGTGTATCGTGAGATTTTAAGCCAAAACCTCCTTCCATCAGTGAGAGCATTGAAGATGGAACGTGGCTGGGTCTTCCAGCATGACAATGATCCCAAACACACCGCTCGGGCAACGAAGGAGTGGCTCCGTAAAAAGCATTTCAAGGTCCTGGAGTGGCCTAGCCAGTCTCCAGACCTCAACCCCATAGAAAATTTGTGGAGGGAGTTGAAAGTCTGTGTTGCCCAGCGACAGCCCCAAAACATGTCTGCTCTAGAGGAGATCTGCATGGAGGAATGGGCCAAAATACCAGCTACAGTGTGTGCAAACCTGGTGAAGACTTACAGGAAACGTTTGACCTCTGTCATTGCCAACAAAGGTTATGTTACAAAGTATTGAGTTGAACTTTTGTTATTGACCAAATACTTATTTTCCACCATCATTTACAAATAAATTCTTAAAAAATCCTACAATGTGATTTCCTGGATTTTTTTCCTCATTTTTGTCTCTCATAGTTGAAGTGTACCTATGATGCAAATTACAGACCTCTCTCATCTTTCTAAGTAGGAGAACTTGCACAATCAGTGGCTGACTAAATACTTTTTGGCCCCACTGTATATATATATATATATATATATAAATAACAGTAGAGTGTACTAGGCCACTCACTGAGGCTCCTGCAGATGTTGATGTAGAATATACATATATAGTTTACAGTATATATATATATATATATATATATATATATATATATATATATATATATATATATATATATATATATATATATATATATATATATATATATATATATATATATATATATATATACAGTGGGGCCAAAAAGTATTTAGTCAGCCACTGATTGTGCAAGTTCTCCTACTTAGAAAGATGAGAGAGGTCTGTAATTTTCATCATAGGTACACTTCAACTATGAGAGAAAAAAATGAGAAAAAAAAATCCAGGAAATCACATTGTAGGACTTTTAAAGAATTTATTTGTAAATGATGGTGGAAAATAAGTATTTGGTCAATAACAAAAGTTCAACTCAATACTTTGTAACATAACCTTTGTTGGCAATGACAGAGGTCAAACGTTTCCTGTAAGTCTTCACCAGGTTTGCACACACTGTAGCTGGTATTTTGGCCCATTCCTCCATGCAGATCTCCTCTAGAGCAGTCATGTTTTGGGGCTGTCGCTGGGCAACACGGACTTTCAACTCCCTCCACAAATTTTCTATGGGGTTGAGGTCTGGAGACTGGCTAGGCCACTCCAGGACCTTGAAATGCTTTTTACGGAGCCACTCCTTCGTTGCCCGAGCGGTGTGTTTGGGATCATTGTCATGCTGGAAGACCCAGTCACGTTCCATCTTCAATGCTCTCACTGATGGAAGGAGGTTTTGGCTTAAAATCTCACGATACATGGCCCCGTTCATTCTTCCCTTAACACGGATCAGTCGTCCTGTCCCCTTTGCAGTAAAACAGCCCCAAAGCATGATGTTTCCACCCCCATGCTTCACAGTAGGTATGGTGTTCTTGGGATGCAACTCAGCATTCTTCTTCCTCCAAACACGACGAGTTGAGTTTTTACCAAAAAGTTCTATTTTGGTTTCATGTGACCACATGATATTCTGCCAATCCTCTTCTGGATCATCCATATGCTCTCTGGCAAACTTCAGACGGGCCTGGACATGTACTGGCTTAAGCAGGGGGACACGCCTGGCACTGCAGGATTTGAGTCCCTCTCGGTGTAGTGTGTTACTGATGGTAGCCTTTGTTACTTTGGTCCCAGCTCTCTGCAGGTCATTCATCAGGTCCCTCCGTGTATTTCTGGGATTTTTGCTCACCGTTCTCATGATCATTTTGACCCCACTGGATGAGATCTTGCGTGGGGCCCCAGATCGAGGGAGATTATCAATGGTCTTGTATGTCTTCCATTTTCTTACAATTGCTCCCACAGTTGATCTATTCACACCAACCTGCTTGCCTATTGCAGATTCACTCTTCCCAGCCTGGTGCAGGTCTACAATTTTCTTCCTGGTGTCCTTCGACAGCTCTTTGGTCTTGGCCATGGTTGAGTTTGGAGTCTGACTGTTTGAGGCTGTGGACAGGTGTATTTTTATACAGATGATGAGGTCAAACAGGTTCCATTAATACAGGTAACGAGTGGAGGACAGAAGAGCTTCTTAAAGAAAAAGTTACAGGTCTGTGAGAGCCAGAAATCTTGCTTGTTTGTGGGTGACCAAATACTTATTTTCCACCATTATTTACAAATAAATTCTTTAAAAATCCTACAATGTGATTTCCTGGATTTTTTTTCTCATTTTTGTCTCTCATAGTTGAAGCGTACCTATGATGAAAATTACAGACCTCTATCATCTTTCTAAGTAGGAGAACTTGCGCAATCAGTGGCTGACTAAATACTTTTTGGCCCCACTGTATATATAAATAACAGTAGAGTGTACTAGGCCACTCACTGAGGCTCCTGCAGATGTTGATGTAGAATATACATATATAGTTTACAGTATATATATATATATATATATATATATATATATATATATATATATATATACATATATATAAATAACAGTAGAGTGTACTAGGCCACTCACTGAGGCTCCTGCAGATGTTGATGTAGAATATACATATATAGTTTACAGTATATATATATATATATATATATATATATATATATATATATATATATATATACACATATATATAAATAACAGTAGAGTGTACTAGGCCACTCACTGAGGCTCCTGCAGATGTTGATGTAGAATATACATATATAGTTTACAGTATATATATATACATATATATATATATATATATATATATATACACATATATATAAATAAAAGTAGAGTGTACTAGGCCACTCACTGAGGCTCCTGCAGATGTTGATGTAGAATATACATATAGTTTACAGTATATATATATATATATATATATATATATATATATACATATATATAAAAAACAGTAGAGTGTACTAGGCCACTCACTGAGGCTCCTGCAGATGTTGATGTAGAAGTCGACGTCGTCGTCCGAGTCGTCCACTAGGTAGCCTCCTGACAGTTTGATCAGAGGGTTCAGGTCATGCTTCTTACCATCAGTGTCAAACACATAGCAGGGCACCTAGGACAGAAACGCACATAGAAAGGGTTAGCCAGTGGCAGTGTCCGAAACTAACTTTTTGACTCACCAGCCAAAGTGACTGGTAGATGAAAAAATCCACCGGCCAACCATATTTTTTACCGGACAAAATAGTAAATTGCCTTTATGTCAGAGGCGTCATGCCCGTTCACATTCATTGCTTGTGACAATGCTTGAAATCAAATCCGTAGTATTATATATGCTAAAGCACCATATACATATATACTGTACATTTAATTGAGATATGGTATTATCCTGGATACAAATTCAACGTATAAAATAGGTAGAGAGAGACTCTGCATAGTTTGTTTCATACATGAACATTTTGGTACAAACATTTACCCACCTGTGTGAGCGATAGTCTTCCGGGATTTACTCGGCAAACATAAATTCTACCCGCCTATGGAGCTTGGCGGGTGTTCATTTCGGACCCTGGCCAGTGTGTGTGTGTGTGTGTGTGTGTGAGACTACGTGTAACTGTGTGTATGTGTGTCTCAACCACATACCAGGGGGTTCCTGAGAGCTGTGTGAGTATGTGTGTGTGTGTGTGTGTGTGTCAGATGCAGTAACTCTTAACCACAGACCACGGGGTTTCTGAGAGCTCTGAAGGTGGTCACAGTTTCCACATGATTGACACGTGTCTGTTTCCCTAACAGAGAAACGAACACAACCCACCCCCTCGGCCCACACACTCACACACATTACTCCTTCAGCCCAACGCGCCCCCCCCCCCCCCCCCCCCCCCCATCAGTCACACACTCACACACACACACTACTCCTTCACCCCAACGCCCCCCCCCCCAACCACCCTGTCTGTAGGAGCACCATCCACCCACGCTGTCAGTCAGCCAATCAGTCACACACTCACTTGGTCAGTCAGCCAGTCAGCCATTCAGTCAGTCAGCCAGTCAGTCAGTCAGCCAGTCAGTCAGTCAGCCAGTCCCTCCACCTACCTCTTTATGGGGTTTGAATTTGTCTTTCTTGCAGTTGGCGTACGTCCTCCATTCAAAGTAATGGACACACTCTGACACCGTCACAAACTCCGGCGTTCCCTGAGGACGAACAGGAAACAGAGGAGGGAACATCTCCTTAGAATATATCACTCACGGTCATTATGGGATAGAAAAAAGGAGGGAACATCTCCTTAGAATATATCACTCACGGTCATTATGGGACCGAAAACAGAGGAGGGAACATCTCCTTAGAATATATCACTCACGGTCATTATGGGACAGGAAACAGAGGAGGGAACATCTCCTTAGAATATATCACTCACGGTCATTATGGGATAGAAAAAAGGAGGGAACATCTCCTTAGAATATATCACTCACGGTCATTATGGGACCGAAAAAAGGGAATTCCCCAATAACCCCAACCATACATTCACCAAAAGTGAAATTGTAATAAGGATGGATAATATATCAACATATATATAAAATGTGCTATGATGAGTAGTACCACTTCTATCTCACACATCATGTGATAAATAAATACTATAATAATGAAATATTTCTTTTTGGAATAGAGCTCTTCAGATGATGAGACGATATCCCACATTGTTGTCGTGACAACCTCAGAAAACCAGCGGCCTCCTATATTTTGTCTTTCGTTTTCACTTGGCCGGATGGGAATCTTATTCACATTCGGCTACCACAGAAATAACTTATGTTTTTCTGTTGCTAGTAGGGCTGGGCAATTTGGCCTAAAAAAGAAATCACCATTTTTTTCTAAGTTATGGACGATTTCGATTACGATCTCGATTTTTCTTGTTTATTCTGTAAACAAACTTCAAAATAGAACAAAGTGTTTTAAATAAGTATTTATTTTCTTTATTTATGAAATGAAAAATTAGACTGTGTTGATTACCAGTCTAGGCATATTCATGTGCACTGAAACTGACACTCCTGATATCAATTATAGATTTCTATTCAAAATTGCAGCTAAATGGGAAAATGTAATTACTCAAAAACGTTGGCGATACAATGGATGTAAATCTGGCCGAGCTGGAACACTTTCGCGAGACTTGGAAATAAGCAAACTATATATAAAAAAAAAAAAGTATTATTAAAAACGATTCCTTTAACTGTTATTACGCAACTCTCCCTCCCTTGCTTGCTTTCAATCGCTCGTGCAGCGATAGTTGTAAACCTAATTGGAAACCGAACGGAACTAACATATCCGTTTGACTTTATGTAGCCAACGTTGTGTCATTTTAGTAGCCTACCTAATATTATGCATCATGAATGAGACTTGCGTTGCACGCTAGCTAGTCCCAATGCCAGTGGTAGCTTGTAACTTGTTGAGGGCACAGGGTATAGCCTGATACACATCACTGTTTGTTAGCGGTGCAAAAAGCACAGCAACACTGATCACCAGTATTCTCTTTACTAAAGCATTAAGTTCCATTGGCGCTCGATGTAGACTTTTTACACATCATACTAACTCCCAATTATAATTCAAATTAATCGATTTAATCGTAAAATCGCCCAGCCCTAGTTGCTAGTATTCATAACAGTCAAATAATAGATATATAGTAAACTAGAGCAGAGCCTCCACGACGCTGACACCCGCCAACAAATAGACAACAGAAAATAGAGAACTGACATCAGTCTTCTCTCTCATGAGTGTGTGTGTGTGTGTGTGTGTGTGTGTGTGTGTGTGTGTGTGTGTGTGTGTGTGTGCTCATTTCAGTAGTAAACGTTTTGACCCCCTTCACACTGCCGCTGTGAGTCAATCATTTCTTTGAATTGAGAGCGAATGCTTCTGAAAGAGCAGCACCTGTTCTCCCTCCGACCTCAACCTCCCACTGGAAAAACACTTCGCACGGTTTCACCTGAGGCTCAGCTTTGGTTTCCATGAATCATCACTTTTCAGGGCCTTTCTCTAGACAAGGTCTACGATGCCGGGGACATGGTGAGGGAAGGGGAAATAGGTTCTAGTTGAAGTTCTAGAAACCACTGAGAGTCAGCGCAGTTTATAAAAACCTGCTGTGGGGGTTAAAACAGGAAAGACTTTGTTCACCCTGCTTTATCATGTGGCTCATTATCATGATTTACCACCGCCAGCTGACTTACACACACACACACACACACACACACACACACACACACACACACACACACACACACACACACACACACAGTCAGCTGACTTATACACACACACACACACACACACACACACACATACGAACACACACACACACACACACACACACACAAACACACATGTTTACACTCACCACGTATAGTGCTAGAGTCTAGCTGATTCTTGCTAGTGGTTAAGTGGTTGTGGCTTAGTTTCCATTCCCAGTCGACAATACAGACTGTGTCTCGATATGACTGTTGTTGTTTAATGGCGCTAGTAAGCTTCCACATTTCACCAAGGCTGATCTGGGACTGCTTTTACCAAGAATCACAGACATCTTTATGAGAAGGTGCTCATCTGGTGCTCATCTCAATCCAAAGTGTCATACATTCAGGCCCTTGTATTAATGACAGGGATGTTATACCCAAACTGAAATCATATATGTATATATTTATATATCATTGTTTGTGTGTGTGTGTGTGTGTGTGTGTGTGTGTGTGTGTGTGTGTGTGTGTTTATCAGTCTCATTGTATAAGTGTGTTTCAGTATGTGTGTGTGTCTCAGCCTCATTTATAAGTGTGTCTCAGTCTCTGTGTGTCTGTG
>CM030179.1:2217523-2222523 GCA_017639675.1 Aplochiton taeniatus | reverse complement strand
GACAATGTCAGCGTCATAGAGTTAGACACTATAGACAGTAACACAGCAGGAAGACAGTGTCAGCGTCGCAGAGCTAGACACTATAGACAGTAAGACAGCAGGAGGACAGTGTCAGCGTCATAGAGTTAGACACTATAGACAGTAAGACAGCAGGAGGACAGTGTCAGCGTCATAGAGTTAGACACTATAGACAGTAACACAGCAGGAGGACAATGTCAGCGTCATAGAGTTAGACACTATAGACAGTAACACAGCAGGAGGACAGTGTCAGCGTCGCAGAGCTAGACACTATAGACAGTAACACAGCAGGAGGACAGTGTCAGCGTCACAGAGCTAGACACTATAGACAGTAACATGTAACAAAGCAGGGGGAGACTGTCAGCATCATAGAGCTAGACACTATAGAGAGTAACACAGTAGGAGGACAATGTCAGCATCATAGAGCTAGACACTATAGACAGCATCAGCACCAGAGTCAAAGAGTAAGAGTAGGAAGGTGATGAGTAGATCAGTCCTGCAGAAAGTACGCCTCTCAACACAGTCTTTGTTTGGTGTAATAACCTGGGCGTTAGATAAACAATGATTCAATCACTAGGTTCCTGAACTGTGAGGAGAATAATTATATGTTGAGGCCTTCAAGTTCAAGTAGAGTAGAGCTTAAGTGTTAGGAATATTAGACCATGTTTTAGTCTGCAACTTAAAAATGTAAACAAACGTATTCATAACTAGAAAAGAGAAAATACAATACAAAAAGAATAAACAAGAACAGAGGATATTGTATTGTTTGTTTTCATGACATTGTTTACGCAATCATTTATTACCACTAATCAATGTTGACTTAGGCTAGATAGCCTACATAAAAGTTCTGTCAGTAGCTCATCGTTGCTCATCAAATAAGAGGCACATCTACGAGCTTATGTAATGGAAAAGCAAACACGCATATGATGATATTAAGTACATATGGGTTTGAGTGAAAAAAAAACTGAAAAAAACGTTTTAACTATAGTATATATACAGGTAGCACAAAATATAATTAACTATTTTTAACTATAATGCCACTGAGTCATCCGTGGGCGTTAGCTAAGAGCTTTGTCGTCTATTTTTGACAAGACAAGGGACTATTGTGGCCTTTATCACCTGGTCTAGTCTCCGAGTACCAGTAGTATTGTTGTACACCGTTCTCTCACTCTTAGAGTACGGTATAGGAAGTATGTTGCGCCAGATAGTGAGAATGCTAAAAGCTATCGGCGGAGGGAGATTTGGGTTTGTTGCAAAATATGAATGGACAATTTCGCAACTGCAGATACATATTTATTTATGATATCACCATATTACAATTATATCTAATTGCAGAGAGACTGATAGGATGTAATTTAGCTGCAGTCCGTACAGGGAAGCGGCCAGAACCTGCGTTTCTCACCTGCAAAGATCCTGATACCATGGACTGTCATCCGAACCAGCGACGCTGGGCGCGAATGCCACCAACATCGACGCGACCAACACAATTATCGTTACACTCATCTTTTGACGTGGAGATTGTTTGCATTTGCTCCTTGAATCCATTATATATTGTTTTTAAAATGTATATTCGCTAGTCTAACGCTCCGTATACGACATGATATGGCAAAGTACCTAGGCTGAAGGCAATCGTTTAGCTTGCTAGCAGGAAGTAACAAAATCACATGATACATTCAACACATGAGACATCACGTGGTATGACCTTCTCTTAGCATGAGTCATCAATAGGTTTTTAGTGATCAAAAGACATCAAGGATCCTACATACGCACTTAAAATCCCGTAATTAACTATTTTGAAACCTAATTATTTCTATTTATGCTGACGAATAATACGTACATGATAAAATTTGAAAAGTTGTTTTCACTTAGTTCAGTGAATAATTGTTTCACCCCAGGCCCTTTTAGGCCTAAGCTAAATATAGCCCTTTCGACACTGCGGAGAATTTTTAAATATCCAATTGAGATATATATCTTTTAAAAAACTGGCAGCGTAGGCCTACTCTCCTAAAACTGTTATGTTTCCACTCCTTTGCACATCATACAACGTTGACGACACTGTTTTTGAGTCACAATAGGCCTAGTCCTATGCCTATATTTGAATTAAATATAGGCCTACGTATTCACTTTTGCATTTAAACTTTTATCTACAGCTTTTTATTTACACGGATCCAACCGGACTGAAAGGTTATTTGGTTTTGTTGCTTCTTTTAAAATCGCCAAAAAGGCATTTGTAGCAAAGAAGATTGGGTTTTGCAAGTTTGGGCCTACAGAACTACACAAATATTTCAAACACCCAGTTATCCATATCATTTAACTCTATCATATATTTTTTGTACTTATGGTAGCCTATCTTATTTACATTCATAATTGGTTACATCTTCCTTATCTCTCTGTTGTATGTATTTCTGTATACATAGGCTACAGTACATCCATTGTATCAGAGTCTTAAGTTCATGTCTAAAGATCCTAGGACTTTTTCAGCTGGTGTCCCCATTACATGTTTAAACAGTTGGCCTTACATCAATCTACCACGTAGCCTATTTTCTGGAAACATTTGAATTATTCAATATTAGACTATGATGACTACATTAAACTTTGATTTAAAAAATGTATCTAAATTTACGTTTTCTTTCCAGAAGATGGCGCTATTAACCTCTGAAACGCCGTGTTTACTTGGAAACGACTGACTGCACCCACAGTAAGGAATGCGGCACAGCTGGTAACCAGCTGAAAATGGCCGCGGCTACCATGGCAGGGCTCGATGCCCATCGGATGGAGGAGAAAAAGTTAGCTTATTTCTCCTCCATCAACTCGATGGCCAGTAAAATAATGCAAGAACGACAACAAATCAAAGAAAGACACGGTTCGGCTTGGGATAAAATGACGCAGACCGAGCAAGACAGCGCTATCGACAACGGCATGATGGACCCTCAAATTCGAGCTCGCTACGCTATGCACAGGGTGGAACGCGAAGAAGTGGTCTGCTATCCTAAACTCCTTATTCAGACTGGGCAGAAAATTGTACACTTTGGAGACGAGGTACGTAGCCTATGCTGTCGTGCAGTAGACAGAGTGTGACCTATTTGAGATCCAATACAGTTCGTAGTTTTCCAAGGAAACGTGATGCTAGCCTCGAATACGATGCTGGTTTTGTTGGCACTCGTTACGTCACTCAGAAAAACAAAGAACAGCCACAAAAATGGCAACTCGATGTTACTATGAAATAGTTAATTTGATCAAGCAGCTGAATGACAATACTTGTAGACCAACGACATTTTTGGGGCCATTTGAAAATGTAGGCCATGACCTAAATCACTCATCTCACCTCTTACAAATTGAGAGAGGAAACTAATCTAGAAAATGCATATATAAATCCGTGATTGTTTTTTTTTCTTCAGGATATTACCTGGCAAGATGAACATTCCTCACCCTTTTCTTGGGAGACCAAGGTAAATATGACAGTAGTTCATATTTATGGTTTAAGTAAATTAAACATTGTATTTGATTGAAGTAGGACACCCTCATGCATTCCAGCTGTTATCAAAACACGGTTCTATTTTGACTTAACTCAACTTCATTTTATTCTCTTTGCCGTGATAATGTGCACAGATAAAACAAACTGGATCAAAATATATGCAATTAGATATGCTTTCTAATCTATTCTATTCTATTCTTGTTTTTCTCCCTATAATTATTTTCTGCTGTATAATATTCTGTTTTGTTTGTTGATGTAATTATTCTATTTAAACCTATTCTTACTCTTTCTGATTGTTCAGAGCCAGTTATATTACGAGGTTAAAAGATTTATTTTGTCAGATACTTGTTGAATCCTAACCTCTTCTTTTCTTCCCTCCCCTGTGTCCGTTCAGAGCCAGTTGGAGTTCAGCCTGAGCGGGGCGTCAGAGCAGGGCGTACCGTCCTCCATATCCGACTCCAAACCCACCAAGCCGCCCCAGGCCGGCGCCCTGAGCAAGGGCACCTCTGGCGGTAAAGTGTCCAACGGCGATGGCCCCGGCCTGGGCCGGAGGGCCGAGGAGGAGTCCTCCTTCTGGAAGATCAGCGTGGAGAGGTCCAGGCTGCTGGACGGGGAGCAGGCCGACTTCCACTCCCTGACCCCCAGCCAGATCAAATCCCTGGAGAAAGGAGAGAAGCCCCTCCCTTCCTACCTCCGGCCGGACACCTCCATCTCGTCCTCCCCCAGCCCTGCTCCCACTCCTCCCAGGGAGCACGAGGCAGACCCCCCCCTTCCCGCCCCCACCAGGTCGTCCAAACACCGGGCGACGCCCAGACCTCCCGCCCCGCCGCCCCCCGTCCCTGTCGCCGTGACAGCCCCGGTCGCCATCTCCATCACGCCGAGCCCCGCCCCCGTGAGTGTGTCATCGAGCGTGGCGGGATGGGAGCGCTCTCAGAGCACCCTGCCGTCCGTTAGCAACGCTCCTGACGACGTGTTCGCCCCCAGCCTGTCGCCCGCGGCAACCGCGAAGACGCCCAGCCGCGGAGGCGGGCCGGAGAAGGAGCAGCCTACCGCTCTGGCCACCAGCCCCACCTTCTCCCAGGTCAGTCCCCCTGCATGACACACACGCACACACGCTACAAACGTTAACAGACATACACGTGAGTGTGTGTGTGTGTGTGTGTGTGTATACATGTGTATAAATATATATATGTATACATACATACATACATACATTACAGAGGTTAACACACACAGACCCACACAGATAGAATCAATTGTACACTATGAACCTTTTGGTCTTGTGATTCTAATAGGGATCAAACTGTTCAGTTTCTGGTTGACCCCTGACCCCCCCTTCTCCCTCTGATCTCTCCGTCTCCCATCAGTTCAACACCAGCAGCAACCTGTTGAAGACGGGTTTCGACTTCCTGGACAACTGGTAACCATGGCCATGTCAACGCTGCTGATTGGCTGGATAGATCAGTGACATCACACACCAAGAGAACCACCTTTAATTCCATTTGTT
>CM030179.1:2207523-2212523 GCA_017639675.1 Aplochiton taeniatus | reverse complement strand
TTATCAAATTCTATTATATTCTATTGCCTTTTGGGGGATTATGAAACACTTTTGGCACAGTCACAACTTACCAAATGGAGCTTGGTCGGGTTGTCGTGGTGTCTGATTGTGATTCTACAGTCCGTGAAGGGCTTTGAGTCTGACTGTTGTGATCGTTTTCCCCTCCCCTCTGACCTGCAGTGTCCAGGCTGGCAGACATGGACCAGGCCATCCACAGGCTGAACGTAGGGCACTACACCCTGGACGTGAAAGTCAGCCAGCTGATGGACAGGCTCACCCGGGTGGATGGGAAACTGGGGGAGCTGGAGGATAGCGTCCAACACACCAACCAGTTCTGCTCCGACAACCGCAAGCAGATAGGACGGCTGGAGGGTCAGGAGAAACGCGTGCACACACACTCACACACATACGCACACACACTCGCACACATACGCACACACACTCGCACACATACGCACACACACTCGCACACATACGCACACTCACTCGCACACACAGACACACGCATGCACGCACACACGCGCATGCACACAGACACTCGCACACATACACATACACATATGCACACACTCACGCACGCACACACTCACACACAGGCACCCGCACGCACAGGGTTAATTATCACTGAAAACAACAAGCATGTTTTGGTCCTGTCACCACCGTCAGTAAATCACAATAAGATGACGACAGGGCAGAGAAAATGAAGCACGCTTCCCAACCCTTTCTCCTTTTCTTTTCTGTTTCCCTCTCTTCCCCTCTTCTCCTTCCTCCTTTTCCGTGGACCTTTCTATTCCTGTCTTCTATCCTCTCCCTCCTCCTCTTCCTCTCCGTCCCAGGCTGTCAGAAGGGCCGGCGTGTGGGTTACAAGTGCTACCTGGTGTACCGTAGCTACGAGCACTATGCGGGGGCCACGGCCAGGTGCCTGGAGCGGGGGGGGCCGCCTGGCCATGCCCCGGGACCGGAAGGAGCAGGAGGCCCTGGCCGACTACGTGAAGTCCTTCTTCCACCCGGGGAACTGGCCGGTGTGGCTGGGGGTCAGCGACCTGCGCTCCGAGGGCCTCTACCTGTTCGAGGACGGCACGCGCGTCTCCTACTTCCAGTGGCGCCGGCACTTCCTGTCCAGCCAGCCGGACGGCGGCCGCAGGGAGAACTGTGTGGCCATGTCGTCGGACGACGGAGACTGGTGGGACCACTACTGTGACAGGACCATGTATTACGTCTGCGAGTTCGACGACAGGGTGGGGCTCTAAGGTGGGGAAAAGGGGGGGGGGGGGGGGGTTGTGTCCATGGCGATTTGATGAGGAGGGGACAGGGTGGGTTTCCATGGCGATATGATGAGGAGGGCACGGAAGATGGTTTTCCATGGCGATTTGGTGAGGGGGGGTAGGTTGGGGAGGGGGGTAAATTGGGGAGGGGGGTAGGTTGGGGAGGGGGGTAAATTGGGGAGGGGGTAGGTTGGGGAGGGGGGTAGGTTGAATGGGGCCTTATGAGAGTCGGAGTGGGTGGTATCTATTTAACCGAAATGAGGATAAATTCCTTGGATGCATTTCATTTTCCACCACAACATTTTTATTTTTTTCTGGCTGGAGTTTTTCCAAGATCCTCCCAGCAGTAAAACAAACATTGAGCGCAGGGCGGGGACCAAGGAGGCTGGAAGAGCCAAGGTGCTTCTGGGAAAGCTCAATCCCTTTTATTGGTGGCTCAGTCTGCTCTCCTTTTGGTAAACAATGTTGGAGTGAAAACCTCCTCAGCTCCTCTATGAAAAGATCAGTTGCTTTTATCTGTTTATGTTGATGACAACTTCTATGGTCAAATTATAGAATAGCTATACATCAGAAGAATAGATGCCGCTATTTTCAGTATAGTTATTGCTGTATCTTGCATTTGCTGTTTTATTGTTATAAGGGCACAATTGTTGAAGTGTACAGTCCTTACTGTCTGTATTTTAAGCTATAATCTCTACAACTTGTCAGCTTTAATGTCAAAATGAATTCACCTTCAATATATTTACTTCATGGCAAAAATTAAGACTTTATGAAATTGCACAAATGAAAATAAATAACACCGTGCCCATAAATGTAATTCTTTATCAAATTAGTATTTTATTTTATTTCATTGATGTGATTTCTTTTAGCATTGTTTCAGTAAGTACAGTTGGTATCCAAAGCTGACATCATGTGTACAAGACAAGGCTCAGCAGAGACCATATTTCATTCACCACTAGCATTGCTGAAAATGGTAAGGCTGCTTGCATTTTTTTTTTATTCAGTAATCAGAAAGGGGAAGTAATGGGGTAACCTGAGGGTCCAGAGGTCAAAGAAGTCACTTTACTTGTTGTGATACCTAGGATGATCTCTTAGGCAAGTGCAACAGGCATCTTTGCTAGTAGTGAAAAGCCATTTGGACAGAATTTACGTCACTAACATTGGAAAAAAAAAAAAATGTAAGTAGTGGTTTTTGCTGTTTCAGTTGGGTTCATTTTGTCAGGCACTTATACAAAAGCATATAAAAATCCACATTCTGGGTTAAAATTATCCAGGGTACTTTTCAAGTTTTAAAAATAAACCAAACGTGTTAGAAAGAGTAAAAGAAAAAAAAAGAAAAAAGTTTTAAGTTCCACAACATTCACAAATCTCCTCCCGTTAATCATTTATTCATCTGGTATAAATCAACAAAGTTTTATCGACCTACAGATCATACATTAAAGATCAAGGCTCAAGGGTTACTGAGGGGAATCTAGTTCACTACTGTTTCGACAACCCCCCCCCCCCCCCCACCAAAAAAAAACACTGCTTGAACTATTCTAAATCTAAGATATATGTGATTGATTAATATTGTCTGGAGGAATAGAGTTAATTCGATAGTTTCAAAACATGCACACCCCTTTAAACTCACAGGCCAGTAAAGAAAACTATTTCTCATTAGTATTTGAATAAATTACATTAATTGTAATGAAAATCCCATTGATTCCATTCATTATAATGAGCATCACAGTGGTTACATTTTAAGCCAATCCCGATAGATCGATAGAGCTCATTCAGGAAATGACATCACAGCGTTGACAGACGACAACAGGAAGAGCAGCAGATCCCCAGCTCACTGGCTCCCATCGGAAACGCCTCTTCATGATGTCATGAATGTGAGACGTGACGTCATCAAAGCGAGCCGAAGAGTTGCTCTTCCTCTGTGGTGTCAGTGCGGTGTACAATAACACAGCCAGATAACCACATGAACTCCTGACAACTGCGCACATGTGTTTGTTTGAAAGAAACAATTCTACAGCATATAATTGCTGAGGAGAAATAAGTGCCTCAACCTCTACAGTGCTTTGTAGAAATGTTTTGGAAGGGTTTGGAGAGTGTGTGTGTGTGTGTGTGTGTGTGTGTGTGTGTGTATGTGTGTGTCTCTGTATGTGTGTGGTGTGTGTGCGTGGGTGTGCGTGGGTGTCTCTCTGTGTGTGTGTGTGTGTGTGTGTCTGTGTTTCTCTCTCTCTCTGTGTGTGTGTGTGTGTGTGTGTGTGTGTGTCTGTGTTTCTCTCTCTCTGTGTGTGTGTGTCTCTCTCTCTCTCTCTCTCTCTCTCTCTCTCTCTCTCTCTCTCTCTCTCTCTCTCTCTCTCTCTCTCTCTCTCTCTCTCTCTCTCTCTCTCTCTCTCTCTCTCTCTCTCTCTCTCTCTCTCTCTCTCTCTCTCTCTCTCTCTCTCTCTCTCTCTCTCTCTCTCTCTCTCTCTCTCTCTCTCTCTCTCTCTCTCTCTCTCTCTCTCTCTCTCTCTCTCTCTCTCTCTCTCTCTCTCTCTCTCTCTCTGTGTGTGTGTGCGTATGTGTGTGTGTCTCTGTACGTGTGTGTGTGTGTGTGTGTGTGTGTGTGTGTGTGTGTGTGTGTGTATGTGTGTGTGTGTTGCCAGGAGTAGACATGCGGTTCTGTGCTTGGTGGCTCTACAGCTTGGTGGAGCAGGCCTGCAGTATCTCTGTCAGATCCACTCTGTCCAGGGGTGTCTGGCAGGGGTGAGACAGCAGAACCTTCCCCTCTGCATCCAGGACAAAGTCACCACCCATCTGGGAAAACACACCAAACCGTACCAACTATCAGCTAGAACTACAACTGACTTCAGAAGAAAGAAAGAAAGAAAGAAAGAAAGAAAGAAAGAAAAGAAAGAAAAGAAAGAAAGAAAAGAAAGAAAAGAAAGAAAGAAAGAAAGAAAGAAAGAAAGAGCCCCAAAGCAGACCCTGCGAGGAAGGCTACCTGGAAGATGTCTCCCATGAGACTGTGCGGCACGTCGGGGAAGCCTCTGTCTGCGACCACGTACTCCGAATACTGGAGCATAGTTCCAAACCTTATCACCTTGGCATAGGACGACCCCAGACCAAAGGCTGTGTACACCTGGACATCCCATAATACTGTGTTATTAGGATACAATACATTACATACTGTACACCTGGACATCCCATAATACTGTGTTATTAGGATACAATACATTACATACTGTACACCTGGACATCCCATAATACTGTGTTATTAGGATACAATACATTACATACTATACACCTGGACATCCCATAATACTGTGTTATTAGGATACAATACATTACATACTGTACACCTATACATGCCATAATACTGTGTTATTAGGATACAACATATAACATACTGTACACCTATACATGCCATAATACTGTGTTATTAGGATACAACATATAACATACTGTACACCTATACATGCCATAATACTGTGTTATTAGGATACAATACATTACATACTGTACACCTATACATGCCATAATACTGTGTTATTAGGATACAACATATAACATACTGTACACCTATACATCCCATAATACTGTGTTATTAGGATACAACATATAACATACTGTACACCTATACATCCCATAATACTGTGTTATTAGGATACAACATATAACATAGGACCAACCCAGACCAGAGTGGCTGTATAGCTGGACAAGCCAGAATACCGTATTAGTACTGTATACTGTATTGAACAATAC
>CM030179.1:2200023-2202523 GCA_017639675.1 Aplochiton taeniatus | reverse complement strand
CCCTTAAAACGGCAGCACCAGGCTCCACCGATCAAAAAAGTACATACTAACATTGCAGGACATTATCACCCAAGGTGGCCTTGAAAAGCCCTGAAGAATTGCAGTTGTAAATATTTTTTGACTTTATTTTAAAATCTCTTTGCTAACAGACTGGAAAAAAGTTTGTGGTGTGTGTGTGTGTGTGTAGACTGTAATTGGGATTGGGGGTAGGGGCCCCTCACGCCCTAACTGGGGGTTACAAAAGAATTGCCTAGTGCCAATGACAATCCATTGAATAATCCCACTAAAATAAATGTAATACCATCTTCTGTTATCAAACTACAGGCCTTAACATGAGGAGCATGCACTACCCTATGACAGGGCAGCATCTCGTAGTATTTGTGACTATCTTAAATTATAAACCCAATTTATGAGCAAGGGACCCTTCAAATATTTGTTTCAAATGTTTCCTGTAAATAACAACTTTAATGTTTATTCTTGTAGAGCTTGTTGTCCTTGTTTTTAGCTATATGTTTGTCTATTTCCGTGTTAGTACTTGAGCAAAGAAAGACCGTACTCACATTCCTTGTATGTGTACGCATACTTGGTCAATAAAGCTGATTCTGATTCTGATTCTGATTCTGATAATGGTATAAATTATGAAATAACCCTTTCATTCTTAAATAATAATAAAATATTGTTTGCTAAAAGGTATAATGCTACAAAATGTAAAGATATTTAGCTTTTAAAACTACAAAACCAAGTCAAAGTCAACTTCCAACGTTCCATCGGGTTGTCCTTCTCACTCGGTTACCATGGCTACAGGTTTTCAAAAAAAAAAAAGAAGGTCGCTTTATTTATTGCAGTTGCAATTATTGACTTTTATTTGCAATACCTTCTTCAATGTGTCTGGTATCATGAACAGGCCAGCACCATTTTTGTCAGTGCATTTTCAAGTTTGGTGTAACCTAAAAATAAAATAAAATAAAATAAAATAAAACAGCTACGTTATCCCAAACGACAGTTTATAAAGAAAATAGAGGTTGTGCTTTGGAGTAGAAGATGAACTGGAAGAAGTAACGGAAGATAAAAGAAAGAGGGAGGAGCACCATGGCTCTCTGATGAGTTCCTGCCTTTATGTGTGTGTGTGTGTGTGTGTGTGTGTGTGTGTGTGTGCGCCACGTGGGTCCAGCAGCGGCTGTGTGCTAGGACTTCTTTGGACAGTGCGTGGAGGAGTCTGTGTTGAGGGCTTCTATCATGGTTCTGGAGGTGGAGAAGGTCTCTGCTACAGATGGAAGACTCTGGTACCAGCTGGGTAAACTACACAGGAGGAGAAGAAGAAGAGAGATCCTTAAAAAACAGGAAACAGGAACTTAAGTTGCCCTCGACCAGAAGGTTAGTTAGCTATGGGTCAGCCATTTTGGGAACTCAAGCTTCTAAATTGACACGGCTCTGGCCATTCTGCTAGGTCTACTTCTATGACAGACCTTACAGAACCAGTTTAGTGAGACAGCCCATGTACCAAGTCAATGATACGGCCAAATCATAGCAAAACAACCTGTTGTCATTAGCAACTATTTACAAAAACAGACAAACTTTGAGAGGACATTTTTTTGTTTTGTTTTTATATTAAAACAACCAGCTAATCTAGCTAAAGTTAAAGAAAATTTGTGATTAAAGTCCACTCATCTCCCTTAGATTCGTTTATCAAAAGGAAAACTTAAATAATTAAATAAGCTGTGTACAGATAATTTCATCGGGTTTTAAAACTGTCAGTGGAGTCTTACTTCTTCAAGTGCATCCAGCTCTTGGCTGTTTTACTAAAGCTGTCTGGACTGGGCGTGGTCATGGCTTCAAAATCTACCAGCTGGAACGAAACACACACACACACACACACACACACACACACACACACACACACACACACACACACACACACACACACACACACACACACACACACACACACACAACAAAAGGTCAGTTAGAACAAATAACTGTTGAGAATAACAGATATGGCTGAGTATATTAAATATTAGAGGTCTGTCAGTTATTAGTACCAATAGTTACAGTAGCTTACTATCGTTTTATCAAGGGGGTGATTTATTGCCATATTTGGTTTAGTAATACTACCACTAAAGCTGGTAGCTAGGCAAACTCTCGAAATGATTCCGATTTACTTTTCTTTTAAAACAAGCTCAATAACAAAGGAGTTAGTTTACCTTTGCCTTAAAACAAACTCAATAAATAAGGAGTTAGTTTACCTTCCCTTCAAAACAAACTCAATAACAAAGAAGTTAGTTTACCTTTCCCTTTAAACAAGCTGGATAAGGCAGGAGTTAGTTTACCTTTCCTTAAAACAAGCTTGATAAGGAAGGAGTTAGTTTACCTTTCCCTTAGGGATCCTGCCGATTACCTCTTTGCCACTGGCCATGAGAGCGCCCATCACAACAGAGTAGGCCACCACACTGGAGACAAACATAGAAGACCAGGAGATTACAGACCACAAACTCCCTCTCCT
>CM030179.1:2190023-2197523 GCA_017639675.1 Aplochiton taeniatus | reverse complement strand
GCTTGAAGTTCTAACAACCATAACTTACATTGTAATTGTTATAATTAAATGAAGGTCAATTTAACCATGAAAACATGTTCTAATGTAAATTAAACCAGGTGCTTACTGTGGCAAGTTAAAAAAGGCAACATTTTGAAGTTTTTATACCACCCCTCTCTTCTTTACCTCAATCCCTGTCTGTCTGTCTGTCTGTCTGTCTGTCTGTCTGTCTGTCTGTCTGTCTGTCTGTCTGTCTGTCTGTCTGTCTGTCTGTCTGTCTGTCTGTCTGTCTGTCTGTCTGTCTGTCTGTCTGTCTGTCTGTCTGTCTGTCTGTCTGTCTCTCTTCTTTAATACCTTCATTATGGGGAGAAGGTCTTCTACTTTGTCGACGTTCTCCAGCGCTTGTCGTACCTCCGGTAAACCTCTGGGGTTAAAGGCCCTGTTGGAGGGAGGGAAAGGGTCATAATGGAGAGATGGAAGGAGGGAAAGGGTTGAGGGTTAGTGGAGAGATGGAGGGAGGGAGGGAGGGAGGGAAAGGGTCAGGGTTAACGGAGAGATGGAAGGAGGGAAAGGGTTGAGGGTTAGTGGAGAGATGGAGGGAGGGAGGGAGGGAAAGGGTTGAGGGTTAATGGAGAGATAGAAGGAGGGAGGGAGGGAAAGGGTTGAGGGTTAATGGAGAGATAGAAGGAGGGAGGGAGGGAAAGGGTTGAGGGTTAATGGAGAGATAGAAGGAGGGAGGGAGGGAAAGGGTTGAGGGTTAGTGGAGAGATGGAGGGAGGGAGAAAAGAAAACCAGACGGAGTGCAGACGGAAGGAGAGGGAGAGAAAAAAAAGGAGGGAAGGATGTAGGTAGACAGAGAGAGAGACAGAGAGTAGGTGCCTCTCCAGTATTTAAAGTACATATTAGGAGCTTGATCAGGAAGCAGACAGGAAAGGGGCGGGTCTAAGTCTGGCTGTCACTCACCCGTGGTAGACCAGGATCCTGTCTTTGATGAAGCTGAGGATGCTGTCAAAGTAGCCCAGATATCTGATGTTGATAATCTGACCTCTGGAGAGACATAGAAAGAAAGAAAGAAAGAACGAAAGAAAGACAGAAAAAAAAGAAAAAAAGAAAGAGACACAGAAAGTAGAGACAGAGAGACAGAGAGAGAGACACAGAAAGAGAGAGAGAACACATCAGTGAATGTTCTCCTACTACATTGATAACACCACACTCCTCTGACTAAGGGAACATCTCCTGGAAGGGTGAGATACGTCCACTGTCGATTCACTGATAAAAACAAACAGAGCAGCTCCATAGGAGTACAGTCATTGGTGTAAAAAGCACAGCTACTAAGAAGTAAGTCCTTATATTTTAGTAACTGCTTTTTTCTTTGTCTAGTTTCATCCGTCTCCATGGTGATAGGTGAGACCTTTTTACTGGGCAGCATGAATCCTGATTCAAGCTAACCTCCTAGCAGCAAGCTAACCTCCTAGCAACGAGCTAACCTCCTAGCAGGAGACCCCGAGTCTCTGTTACCTGATCAGGTTGATGTGGTTGTTGAAGCCTCGACTCAGACTTCTAGCTGGCATCTGGTCCAACCACAGAACTGGCTGGTCTGGGTCCGCCATCCTAGAGAGACAGACACACAGAGACAGACACAGAGACAGAGAGAGAGAGAGAGAAGGAGGGAATCGTTTGATTTACTTTTTAAGGCCTAGAAAATATACAAACACCCTGACCAACAACAGCTTCCTCTTCTTATCTTACAAACACACACACACACACACACACACACACACACACACACACACACACACACACACACACACACACACACACACACACACACACACACACACACACACACACACACACTGACAGTTCTGTCAAACAGGGTTCTCTCTACACACACATCCACACATAGCTTCCTCTTCTTGCCACACACACACACACACACACACACACACACACACACACACACACCTCCTCCACTTGACAGCTATGTCAAACAGATCTCTCCACTGCAGCTGTCTGGTTTTCCCGTTGACACGGACTTTAGAGTTGGTCCAGGTCTTCTGCATGGCCTGCATCACCTCCAGAGTGGCCAGACCAACAGCTGCAACATTCATAACGTTAATACAATATTAATATATCTATCAATATGATCAATACCATCACCTCCAGAGTGGCCAAACCAACAGCTGCAACATTCATAACATTAATACAATATTAATATATCTATCAATATGATCAATACCATCACCTCCAGAGTGGCCAAACCAACAGCTGCAACATTCATAACATTAATACAATATTAATATATCTATCAATATGATCAATACCATCACCTCCAGAGTGGCCAAACCAACAGCTGCAACATTCAGAACGTTAATACAATATTAATATATCTATCAATATGATCAATACCATCACCTCCAGAGTGGCCAAACCAACAGCTGCAACATTCATAACGTTAATACAATATTAATATATCTATCAATATGATCAATACCATCACCTCCAGAGTGGCCAAACCAACAGCTGCAACATTCATAACGTTAATACAATATTAATATATCTATCAATATGATCAATACCATCACCTCCAGAGTGGCCAAACCAACAGCTGCAACATTCATAACATTAATACAATATTAATATATCTATCAATATGATCAATACCATCACCTCCAGAGTGGCCAGACCAACAGCTGCAACATTCATAACATTAATACAATATTAATATATCTATCAATATGATCAATACCATCACCTCCAGAGTGGCCAAACCAACAGCTGCAACATTCATAACATTAATACAATATTAATATATCTATCAATATGATCAATACCATCACCTCCAGAGTGGCCAAACCAACAGCTGCAACATTCATAACGTTAATACAATATTAATATATCAATCAATATGATCAATACCATCACCTCCAGAGTGGCCAAACCAACAACTGCAACATTCATAACATTAATACAATATTAATATATCTATCAATATGATCAATACCATCACCTCCAGAGTGGCCAAACCAACAGCTGCAACATTCATAACGTTAATACAATATTAATATATCTATCAATATGATCAATACCATCACCTCCAGAGTGGCCAGACCAACAGCTGCAACATTCATAACGTTAATACAATATTAATATATCTATCAATATGATCAATACCATCACCTCGAGAGAGAGGCCAGACCCACAGCTGCAACATTCATAACGTTAATACAATATTAATATATCAATCAATATGATCAATACCATCACCTCGAGAGAGAGAGAGGCCAGACCCACAGCTGCAACATTCATAACGTTAATACAATATTAATATATCAATCAATATGATCAATACCATCACCTCGAGAGAGGCCAGACCCACAGCTGCAACATTCATAACGTTAATGCAATATTAATATATCAATCAATATGATCAATACCATCACCTCGAGAGAGGCCAGACCCACAGCTGCAACATTCATAACGTTAATACAATATTAATATATCAATCAATATGATCAATACCATCACCTCGAGAGAAGCCAGATCCACAGCTGCAACAATCCTAATGTTACTATATTATTAACATATAAATCAATCAATGTAATCAATACCATCATCTCCAGAGTGGCCAAACCCACCGCTGCAACATGTATACAGTTATTACAATATCAATCAATCAATCAATCAAATCAATGTAATCAATACCATCACTTCCAGAGTGGCCAGACCCACAGCTGCGACATTCATACAGTTCTAAATATGAATATGTCAATCAATGAAGGAATGCACTCATCTTTTACCTCTGTGTATCCTGAGGTTGGGCAGAAAGCCTGGTGTGTTGTACTGCATCAGCGCCCCCAAGTGGTCGGCTGTACAGATCAGCTTCTGCACCTCATTGCTGTAGCTCTCAAAGTTCTGAGGCAGCACATCCCTGGAAACACAACAACAACAACAAGAGCAGGTTAACAATGTCAACACAAGACCCTGTACACCACGTCAACACAAGACCCTGTACACCACGTCAACACAAGACCCTGTACACCACATCAACACAAGACCCTGTACACCACATCAACATAAGACCCTGTACACCACGTCAACACAACACCCTGTACACCATGTCAACACAAGACCCTGTACACCACTTCAACACAAGACCCTGTACACCACATCAACACAAGACCCTGTACACCACGTCAACACAAGACCCTGTACACCACATCAACACAAGACCCTGTACACCACGTCAACACAGGACCCTGTACACCACATCCTTCTAAAACGCCAGAGGTGATAGTTCCATGTAAACAAAACCAATGAGGTTGTGGTCCTGCTGTCACGTATCGGACCTATGAGGTTCTGGTTCTGTAAATATCAGGCCAATGAGGTTGTGGTCCTGCCGTACTGTATCGGACCTACTTGATGTGCGGCTGCAGGCCCGGCTGCTCCTCGTAGTCCTCAATGAGGAAGGGCAGGTTCTTAGCCCAGTGGTTCTTGAAGTTGCCGGGCAGCTCCAAGTCCACGTTGTATTCTGCCACAGGAACGTCGAGATGGGAGTGCAGGTACCGGGAGTACTCTGGAGCACGGAGCCACAGCAGTGAGTGTGTGTGTGTGTGTGTGTGTGTGTGTGTGTGTGTGTGTGTGTGTGTGTGTGTGTGTGTGTGCCACGTTATTAAAAACATCTAAAACAAATTGTTCTTATTTAACAAAGGCACTAAGGTATTAGATGCGGGGGGGGGGGGGTTACTCACCTCGGAGGTACTTCACTTTCAGGTACTCTGAGCTGGCCTTCTGTCCCAGCAGGGGGTCATTGAGCATGACTTTGGTCTGGGCCTTGATGCCCTCGTAGAACTGGCCCATGGCCACGTGGCTGAGGCCCTTCATGTACTGACACACCTCATTGTAGGGCTCCAACTGGAGACACCTCTGGAGGAGGAGGAGGAGGGACAACAATTTAACTGGATGTTTAATTCAGAGAGAGAGAAGGAGAGAGAGAGAGGGGGGGGGGGGGGGTGACAGGAAAGGGATAGAGAGAGTGTGAAGGAGAGTAAGTGAGAGAGAAAGAGATGGAATGTAATTGAGAGGAGAAAGGGAGAGTGATATAGAGAAAAGGTCAGAGACAGAGAAAGAGACAGAGAGCGAGAGAGAAAGAGAAAGAGAGAGAGAGAGCAAGACCGAGAAAGAGAGAGCGAGAGAAAGAGACACACACACACACACACGTCTTTACTGACAGTTAAACACACACAGATACACAAACACATACAGACAGAGACAGAGACAGAGACAGAGAGAGAGAGAGAGAGAGAGAGAGAGAGAGAGAGAGACACACACACACACACACACACACACAGGCAGAAACGCGCAAACACACAGATACACACAGACAGAGATGCGCACGCACACACACACACACACACACACACACACACACACACACACACACACACACACACACACACACACACACACAAAGCGCCCTGTGACTCAACCCAGAAGTCTGAACACAGACGCTTAACCTCTGACTGGGGAACTGAGAATATCTAGAGGGTAGGGACTGTAGACTAGCCTGTGTGTGCGACTGGTCCAAATACTTCCTGTACGTGTGTGTGTGTGTGTGTGTGTGTGTGTGTGTCTATTGTGCTGTCTGCTTGAGAGAGAGAGACAGTGAGTAAAGTGTGTGCGTGTCTACACAGTGCCTACTGTGCTGTCAGTTTGAGAGTGAGTAAAGTGCAGTCTCTCCAGGCAGCCCTAGATGCTCGGTCAGTGTGTGTGTGTGTGTGTGTGTGTGTGTGTGTGTGTGTGTGTGAGTGAGTGAGTGAGTGAGTGAGTGAGTGAGAGAGAGAGCCAGGCTGAGACTGAAAACAATAGTTGCAGTAGTCACAGAATGTTTGGTTGTTTTTGCCCTGAGCCGTGCGTCCCAGCTGGGGAGGTCAGGTCTACGAGTGCTCCTCTCCCTTGTAGAAGTGGAACACGTTATTCCTACAGCTCCACTTCAAGTTCAATAACAGAAAACACTGGGGTTGCATTGAAACAATAAGACCAGGCATGAGTATTAAGGATTAGCCCAGCAGTTTGCAGTGGAAAAACACTGGCACCTCCATTTAGAATCGACCGCCCTTACCAACAACTAACCAAGACTCTGTGTTCTCAAAACCAGGAAGGGAGTGTGGTGTAGCACTGAACACCCACACACACACACACACACACACACACACACACACACACACACACACACACACACACACACACACACACACACACACACACACACACACACAGAGAGAGAGAGAGAGAGAGAGAGAGAGGTGTCACCTTAAAGTTGCCTATGGCTTCCTGCAGAGACCCGTGGTGATACAGCATCATGCCTCGGAGCTGCAGAGACTGGATGTGGTTCTGGTTCAGCAGCAGAGCCTTCTGGAAGCTGTCCATTGCCGCCTCAAAGTCCCCCAGCTCCCTGGAAGAGGAGAGGAGGAAAAAGACCGAAACATGACTTCTGTTTCAAAACATGACTTCTGTTTCAAAACATCATCTGAAAGCAGCCTCAAAGTCCCCCAGCTCTATGGAGGGAGGGGGGGGGGGGAACAACATTTTTCAACCAGAACCTCTCGTTCACTTGTCAAAAGTAGCTGTATTAAAAAATGACCCAGGCCTTTAATGTAATATCACCTTTAGGTTTTAGTATTACCTGTCAGCCTGACCCAGGCTTTTAATGTCATGTAATATCACATTAAGGTTTTAATATTACATGTAAGCCTGACCCAGGCATTTAATGTAATATCACCTTTAGGTTTTAATATTACCTGTCAGCCTGACCCAGGCATTTCATGTAATATCACCTTTAGGTTTTAATATTACCTGTCAGCCTGACCCAGGCCTTTAATGTAATATCACCTTTAGGTTTTAATATTACCTGTCAGCCTGACCCAGGCATTTCATGTAATATCACCTTTAGGTTTTAATATTACCTGTCAGCCTGACCCAGGCATTTCATGTAATATCACCTTTAGGTTTTAATATTACCTGTCAGCCTGACCCAGGCCTTTAATGTAATATCACCTTTGGTTTTAATATTACCTGTCAGCCTGACCCAGGCATTTAATGTAATATCACCTTCAAGTTGTATTATTACCTGTAAGCCTAACCCAGGCATTTAATGTAATATCACCTTTAGGTTTTAATATTACCTGTCAGCCTGACCCAGGCCTTTAATGTAATATCACCTTTAAGTTGTAATATTACCTGTCAGCCTGACCCAGGCATTTAATGTCATGTAATATCACCTTTTGGTTTTAATATTACCTGTCAGCCTGACCCAGGCATTTAATGTCATGTAATATCACCTTAAGGTTTTAATGTTACCTGTCAGCCTGACCCAGGCTTTTAATCTCATGTAATATCACCTTTAGATTTTAATATTACCTGTCAGCCTGACCCAGGTATTTAATGTCATGTAATATCACCTTTTGGTTTTAATATTACCTGTCAGCCTGACCCAGGTTTTTAATGTCATGTAATATCACC
>CM030179.1:2135023-2185023 GCA_017639675.1 Aplochiton taeniatus | reverse complement strand
TTTATGTGTAGATGATGAGAGCGGAAGCGAAGATAATGTAGTTCAACGCTGTACACGCCCCCTCGCGAATTCTTATGAGCCCAACTCGAGTCAAGGGCAGCGCAAAGCCCCGAAAGACTTCATTTCCCGGCTATTCTGCGACAAGTCCAGGAAGTTGAAACCGTCTATTTCAACTATGTAGTTACTGCCTGTATGTTTTCATCGTAAACTGATATTTCACTACGCACCATGTCAAAGGGAGATTTTAGATGTGTTGAATGTAATGAAGAGGCGACCGAGCTTTACAGAGATTACACGAACGGGATCCTAAAGATAACGATATGCGTGAGTTAATGGCTATCCTTTCTTTAACCGTTTGGTAGTTTGATTTTGGACAGGGACAACTGCGAAGTAACGTTTGCAATGTCAGTCTCCTCTTTTTCAGGATTGTATACTGAGAGACTAGTTGACTTTGATAACCTCTATATAAGCAGGCATTACTTTTCGATGACGAATGTTTTGTATCAGAAAAAAAACTGCCCTTTGATTAAACATGTTTACCAAAGTCTATGACAATCCTCAAAGCCAGCAGCAATAATTGTAGCAAGAAAATATTTGAATTAATTTCAACCTTATTAAAACAGTCTGAAAAAGTTTGTGTTTTGTTTTATTCAATAAAAAATATGATCACCTTGTTATTTCCAAGTATAGTCATTCATCCATAGCTGAGCTAGTTACGAATAAGGTAATGAAATCAGCAGCAACCTCAATGGTTTCTGTAAATTGTCCACATCTTTGCTTCTTCCAGAAATCCTGTCAAAAGCCTGTGGATAAGTACATAGAATATGACCCCGCCATCATCCTCATTGATGCCATCCTGTGCAAAACACAGGCCTTCAGACACATTCTATTCAACACCTCACTGAATGTAAGTATACATCCGCTACATCCTGTCCAGTTGTAGCCTATCATAATATAATATAATATTGTTTTATTACAATCAACACACCACCGTTTTTTTGTATTTGTGTATATATTATGTTTGTAGAACAATCAATACAGCAAGATCTTAATCCCATCCTGCTCTCGGTGTGTGTGTGTGTGTGTGTGTGTGTGTGTGTGTGTGTGTGTGTGTGTGCGTGCGTGCGTGCGTGCGTGCGTGCGTGCGTGCGTGCGTGCGTGCGTGCGTGCGTGCGTGCGTGCGTGCGTGCGTGCGTGCGTGCGTGCGTGCGTGCGTGCGTGCGTGCGTGCGTGCGTGCGTGTGTGTATATGTGCGTGTGTGTCTCTAGATCCACTGGAAGCTGTGTGTGTTCTGCCTGCTGTGTGAAGCCTACCTGCGCTGGTCTCAGCTGCAGGGTTCCGGGTCCAGCAGCGACCCTGCGGACATGATCCGATACACCAGGGAATGGGACTTCTATGGGATGTTCGCACTGGCTGCCCTCGGTAACAGCCCAGATCAACACAGTAACTTACTCACCGAACAAACCAACACACCATCCAAAACAACACTATGATGGCATATCAATCAATCAATCAATCAATCAAACCTTTACTGGATTCTCCAGATACCAGACATCATATACAAAATACATACACAGACATACAAACATATTGTGTTCCTGGCAGTGAACCCACCCGTCCCTCAAAAGTTGAACAATAAAGTTTTGTGTGTCTTGAATATGCCCAGAGCTGTCGGTGTTCTGCGGGGGGGTGCTGCTGTTCCTGTGGGTGGTGGCCGGGGGGGCCCGCCCCCCCCTGGGTTTCACCCTCCTCCTCAGAGCTCTGCTCCTGTCCAGCTACGGCAAGGTGCTCCTCATCCCCGCTGTCATCTGGGAACATGACTACTCCCCACTCTGCCTGGGCCTCATCAAGCTGTTTGTGCTCACCTCCCACTGCCAGGCTGTCAGAGGTAGGGGCTTGGCTGAGTCCACAGTCTGAATGAATAGTCACAGCCTTAGCTCTGCCTGGGCCTCATCAAGCTGTTTGTGCTCACCTCCCACTGCCAGGCTGTCAGAGGTAGGGGCTTGGCTACGGATGTCACAGCCTTAGCTGGGAAATACAGACTAATTCAACAGTCACAGTTCTGACTTGGTGATATGAACTAATTCTTACCAATACTAGTCACAGTTCTGAATAGTCACAGCCTTAGCTGGGAGATATGGACTAATTTAACAGTCACAGTTCTGACTTGGGTATATAGACAGTCAAGTCTTTCCAATGATAGCCACAGCATCAAAACGAATCATGACGTACAGACTTTGTCTGCCAATGGGAATCACAGCTTCAGACTTAATTCATTTTATATGATACATACTGTATTTTGGGGGGGGGGGGGGGGGGGGGGGCTGACTTGGCGCAATGGACAGTTAGCCAGCAGGGGGCAGCTCTCTCTCCAACTGTGATCCTTTACCCTCACACAGCAAATGTACAGTTAGTGCTTCATAGCTGGATTTGGGTTTGAGAATAGCTTAGTCCAGTAAGAGAACAGAACAGGACACAGGCTTGGCATTGTATTCACTTCAGCTATTATAGGTCAGACTGTTTCTTGGTTGCTGGGCAACGTCTTCGGATAAAAAAGTCTGATGCTGTCCGTGCTTTTCTAGCACATTAGATTTCTGAATAACAAATCAAAACGTGGCACAATTAAGGTAACTGCAGTTGATTCTCCTCTCCTCTCCTCTCCAGTCATCCTGAACAGCAGCAGGCGTCTGTCCCTCGCGGCGGTGGGCGTCGGCCTGGTAACAGAGACGTGCGTGGCACAGGCCATCCAGAAGGTTCTGTGGAGCTTCCATGGATTCCACGGTGACAGCCTCATAGAGTTACAGAAACTAGAATGAGCTCCTCAGACAGGGCTAGTGCCGAATCTGACCCCGGCACCGGCACATTGGGACGCTGAACTGTGTGTGCAAGGCACTGTGGGTAGTGTAGTATTTGATTGTAGTGAGACTGCTCCCCTCACTGTCTTTACTCACTGTGCTTAGACGACCTGGGCTAAGTTGATGTCAGACAGCATGCTGATTGGCCAGAGAAATAACCTCACACACACACACACATACATACACAGACACAGACACACACACACACACTCACAATCCACTGCTCCAATAGATATTGCTAACCATGTGTTATTTATTCTAGTAATTCATTTATTAACGATTGTGAGTGTGTGTGTGTGTGTGTGTTCAGGAGGAAGAGTTGGGTGCCCTAAACAGACAGGAAACCCCTCTCCAATAGTACAGGATGTTGAGCACACATATTTCAAACCGGACCCCAACCCGTTATGAACAGATTTATATTGTTTAAGACAAATAAAACTATATTTTTTATATACTTGTTTGGTTCAATACTTCAGGTCAGTGCCCGCTAGCTAACCTTAGCCTGATCTAAATCACCTAGCATTTACCTTTTCTTCAATGAGATCTAAACCACCTAGCATTTACCTTTTCTTCAATGAGATCTAAACCACCTAGCATTTACCTTTTCTTCAATGAGATCTAAACCACCTAGCATTTACCTTTTCTTCAATGAGATCTAAATCACCTAGCGTTTACCTTTTCTTCAGTGAGATCTTAACCAGGGGTTCTCAACAAAGGGGCCACGGCCCACTAGGGGGCCTCAGAGAGCAACCAGGGGGGCCTTGAACTGATGAGAAGTCATCATCGTAATAAGAATACTTTTTATTAATAATGAAAAATGTCACTGTACAGGGAAGCCCCGAAGTATTTTCTTGGGTCTGTGTGCGTGAGAAACAGAGAGAGAACAACTGTGTGTGTGTATTACTCAGAATGTTGGGAGAAAATGAACTCTCCTGTTCCACCCGCTGTGAAATGTCAACAAAGATTAAAACGACTGACATTTTCAAATGCAGATGTAGTGGTTCAAATTTTATGTTCCACGTTATTATTTTTTAATAGCGTGCAAATCACATGTTTGCGAAATGCCACTCACTCATGCAATATTGCATGGAACTATTAAAAAAAAATTATAATAATAAAGAATAAAAGTAGTCTACACACGATTAACTCTGAAGAGAAAAAGATAAAATTGCTAGTTTCCAAATACAAAATACCAGAGCACAAATAGCCTATGTCATAACTGAAACCAAAAACTGGTGTACGAAACCGAAACCAAAACAGTTATTTTTTCTCTTGCAATTGTGCAGTATCTGACGCTGGTTTACAGAAAGTGGTAAGAGTGTTCATATTTAAAACTTTTAAAACTTTTGTTCACCGTCCAGTACATTCAATGTGTAATCCCCTTTGATGGCACCAGCTGAACTCTTTATCAACGAATGTATAGCTTTATGGTGGAGAACAGAACAAGCTTTTTTCGGGCGTTGCCTATATAGTCTAGAAAAGTATGTTTTAGACTGAGTTGAAGTGCAAAGGCCAGTCTAGATTTATTTTGTTTGATTTCATGTTTTAGTGTTTGATATATGATCTTCGAAAAAACGTCATAAAATGTTTACTTTTTGTTTCTACTTTACTTGTTTGTATAGGTTTGCCATACCAAGTTCTGTAAGTGGCGTGGTTCCTCTTAGCAAGTAGAAAGGGGTTTATTGAAGTCTCCTTTGGGTGTGAGGTTTATTCCAAGAGGTATATTTGAGAGGGCAACCTTATAGAGAAGAGAGAATCAATATGTTTCTTTTTGGAGCCAAAGTTGGGATAGCCGTTTTCACCCCGCTTGTTGTTGGTGTCACGGCTACAGTAGTTTATGCTGCGAAAAAGATTGCTGAAACAAGGGTTCGTCATCAATATCTCGAGTGCGACTACATTGAAGATGGAGCCTTGCGGGATGAAGCCATAGAGCCGATGAGGGACATGCAGGCGGAAGAGGATGACACGGTGTCGGAGTATGACTTGGCCACGAATTACAACCTGGGAATGGTTGACCGATACCGAAAGTAAAGCTACGTTCTGATGTGATCAGTTACAGCAGTTTCGCAAAACGACCACTTTTAAACAGTTTAAGCATTGAAAGGAGGGATTTCATTGAAGTAACCCTCAATAGAACTGTAGTTTATCAAGATCAGATTGGTTGAAATAAGGGGATTGTAAATAAATACATTTTCTAAAATCTACAAAAATCTTTCAAAAATATCTCACACAGTTATAATATGACTAATAACACATGGATTCAGATGTCAATCATTGCTCTTTTTTGTTTGTTTTCCTGTCCAGAGTGCTTTACTCCAGACGCTTCTCCAGGGGCCAAGATGAAAAGAAAGGCGTGGTGGAGGCCGACCACATCCCACCTCTGCAGTCGCTAAGGGAAGCTCCTAACCAGCCCGGCTACAACCAACTGCGGTCTATCAACCCAATGCTGTATGAGATGATCGAGAGAGCCAGACTGGACCATCGAGGAATGGACCAGCTCACCGTACAGGTTCTCCGGCAGCATCACAGGAACGCGCTGTCCACGGGCCGCGGCTCAGAGTCCAGAGAATTGCGGTTAGAGCATATGAGGCCCTGTTCATGCTATAGGCTACAATATCTAGGCCTATTTGTCTAGATAGAAATAATAATGTTACAAATATAAATTAATAGCACATTTATTTTATAGCACTTTTGTTAAGATGTAGGCCTATTTAGGCCTACAAAACATCCCCATTAGGAATAATAGCAACATGGGCCAAAATAAAAAAGTGATACAATAAATGTAAAGAATATGCAAATAACAATAACAAAACTAATCTGAGTGGTATAGCCCTTCAAATAAAATATTGACGGTTAATTTGTTGTCTTTTGTTGCTAGGCTTCTCATTGCGCGCAGAATTGCCCGGGGAGAGGTGAAGACTCTGTTGAAGCAATGTTTCATCATAGCTCATCCGTTCTCCTCCCAGCAGATCAGAAAAGAAGCAGGTTAGACAATCTGTAACGCCTCCAACAGGTACTTTAACATAAATATTTATGAACACATGAATACAGCATGCGTTCATATATATTGATGTCAAAGAATATGTTGGCATGTCCTGTATTTATTGCAGGTCATATTTAGAGGTTATAGGCACATATCATACAAAATGGCAGACGTTGTGGAAGTAGGTAGCTATGTAGGCTAATGCTTAATCATACTTGTATCATTGTAGGACTTTGAGGTCTAACAATACATTTGACATAAGCCTACTGATAAATATTTAATTGTGTCCTACAGAATTAGGTAGACGACTTCAAGTCGGCAGAATCGGATTGTCTGATGACGGAGCAATGTGCGTCTACCGAGCGTCATTCCTGGAGTTGATTGAGATGTGGGTTTCCATGGGGATTCTCAGTGAGAAACAAGGGGAGGAGCTTATGGCTTACGTGCGCCACGACGGCTACCTTGACAGAACCACTGTCGAGTATCAGGAGGTTGTTGACATTGTCAGACGTTTCGTTTGAAGATGACAGTGAAGAGCAGTCTAGAACAGCCTGATTAAGGATTAGCTTCAAATCCCACTAACTTTGAGCTCATTTAAAAGCCAAGGTGTCAAATGTAACATTCAGTATGCAAAAATAACATATGATCTATGCCATCGCCATGTATGCTTTTATCCATTTAAAGCGCTTTATAGGATAATAAGTTCATGTAATTTTGACAGCAGAAAGCTAAGTGAACTTGATGTTCATCATGCTTAAAGTAGGCTTATGAACTTGCTGAAATATACTGGCCATATGGCTTTAGGCACATTGCACGTGCTATACTACTGAATTGACTTTGCCACACTTAGGTATTCAGCTTTAGAAAACAAGCAGATATGACTTAAAGTGTGTCGGTTGCAAGACTAAGTAAACATGCCTGTTCAAAAAAAACTTTTTTTTTATGTTTGAGGAGTCAGATGTCAAGAAAATTCAAAACAACCGTAACAAACATCTGGAGTATCAAGTCACTTTATTAAACCCATATAATCATAATAACTATCACACATATGATAAGAGAGAATATAGAACAATCTTCTGAGTAACAGTAGTATGGTCATTTACTGATGAAAAGTGACAAACAAGGAATGGATTAAAAACAATCATAATTTTCACAAACACACACTCCCCCTTGTTGTCCAGACTTAAGCTTTCTGCATAGGAGATAAAAAGAAAAACAATATAGCATGGTTTCATAAACACTATTCAGATGAATAATGCAATATATATTACTCTGTGAAAAGCACTGCTGTGCTGACGAAACATTCCACAGGCCTTAGACAGCCCACTTTTGATTCATATTAAAATGTAAAATGTTGTTATTTTGTATTGCACTGCATGAGAGGTACAGTACAGATATACCGTAAGGGGAGGAGCACCATCCATGACAACAACCAGACCAACCCGAGGACATCCGGCTGGTCCAAAATGCTGGGGATTGAACACACACAGAACAGCAACAAGGCCCCCATGACTGACACCACGAGGGCCCCTAAAGGCACTGACCAGGGGGACAGTAGATTTACACACCAGGCACCCCTGGTGGGGCGGAGTTGATAAAGCCAGTGGAAAGGACTGTGGACTAACACCCCCTAACTAAGATAGAGGGCATTGTTTATAAAATACCCTGTAGCTCAGTTGGATAGGGCTGTCAGCGTCGTCTAACACCACCTACCTAAGATGCAGGGTACTGACAATTAACACCCCCTACCTAAGATGGAAGGTACAGTGTGTGTGATATTCATCTGGAAAAGGGGAGTCAACGGTCAATCTCAATAGAATTAATTGACTGAATATCCACAACGTCTCATAAAAAGATATGTGTTGTTTATCAACAGAACTATTGTCTTTGACTAAATTGACGTTGTATCTAGCTCTACACTACCGGTAGCTAATGACATTGTTGATGGTAACCCTGTTCGTGACTTAGACCCTGTTGAGTATTTAAAAAAAAAGAAGATAATAAACCGCCTAACCCTATACACACCAAGACAGAGGTGTAGAAAACAAGATGGCATCCACCTATTATCTAGACCCATCCCATCTCTTCAGATCTACACAAGTGTCTTGGTGGAGGTATCTTGGGGTTCATTTCTTCCCTGCATCCTAATAACAGCGCCAAACCTCCGTCACTTTAAAAAGAGGCAAAGATGGTACACCCTGATGGTACACCCTGATGGTACACCCTGATGGTACACCCTGATGGTACACCCAGATGGTACACCCAGATGGTACACCCAGATGGTACACCCAGATGGTACACCCTGGACACCCCCGTCCTTTCAATTCGACACCGCTCATCAGTTTGTTCGCTAGTCATTACAATGTCACCATTGCTGCATAGCAACTCATTCTTAACATAGATTTTACAGCTCGTTATCCTCAAAACGAGAAGAAAGAGAGGCCTGGAGTATATATACAGTCCCCTCCAAAAGTATTGGAACAGTAATGCCAATTCCTTTATTTTTGCTGTAGACTGAAAGCGTTTGGGTTTGACACCAAAAGATGAATATGAGACAAAAGATCAATATGTCAGCTTTTATTTCCAGGTATTTTCATCTGGATCTGATAAACAACTTAGAAGATATCATTATTTGTAAAGGAAGACCACATTCTTTGTTGAGCAAAAGTATTGGAACATGTGACTAACAGGTGTGTTTTGTTGCCCAGGTGTGTCTTATGACATTTATTATTCAAACAATAAATAACACTGAATGTCTAGGCTCAGTTTCAGATTCTGGTTTTGCCTGTGCAGACTGCAGTTATAGTAATCAACATGAAAAGCAGAGAACTGTCTATGGGTGAAAAGAAAGCAATTGTGAAGCTAAGAGAAGATGGGAAATCAATCAGAGCCATTGCACAGACACTAGCCATAGCCAGTACAACAATTTGGAATATCCTCAGGAAGAAACAAACTACTGGTGTACTAAGTAACAGACATCCAACGGGACGACTAAGGAAAACAACAGCAGTTGACGACAGAAACATTGTCAGAGCTGTGAAGAAAGACCCTAAAACTACTGTTGGTGAGATCAACAACAACCTCCAGAGGGCAGGAGTGAAGGTTTCAGAATCCACTGTTCGCAGAAGACTTCATGGACAACAGTACAGAGGCTACACCAGAAGATGCAAGCCATTCATTAGCATAAAGAATAGGAAGGCCAGGCTGGATTTTGCCAAAAAGTACAGAGACGAGCCTCAAAAATTCGGGGAAAAAGTTTTATGGACTGATGAGACGAAGATTAACTTCTACCAGAGTGATGGAAAGGCTAAGGTTTGGAGAAAAAAAGGATCTGCTCATGACCCCCAAAACACAAGCTCATCTGTGAAACACGGTGGAGGTAATGTGATGGCTTGGGCTTCAATGGCTTCTTCTGGGACGGGCTCATTAATCTTCATTGATGATGTAACACATGATGGCGGCAGCAAAATGAATTCGGAAGTCTACAGAAACATTTTGTCTGCCAATTTAAAGAAGGATGCAACCAAACTGATTGGGAGATCCTTTGTCATGCAGCAAGATTATGACCCTAAACACACTGCAAAAGCAACAAAGGAGTTCATCAGGGGCAAGAAGTGGAAGGTCCTAGACTGGCCAAGTCAATCTCCAGACTTAAACCCTATAGAGCATTCTTTTTACCTTCTTAAAAGGAGACTGAAGGGAGAAACCCCCCAAAACAAGCAACAACTGAAAGAGGCTGCAGTGAAAGCCTGGAAAGGCATAACAAAAGAAGAATGCAAAAGTTTGGTGATGTCCATGGGTCGCAGGCTTGATGCAGTTATTGAAAGCAAAGGATTTGCAACAAAATATTGAGTCTTATTCACTTAAATCCATTTCAAGTCTATCTGTTCCAATACTTTTGCTCATCTAAAAATGTGGTCTTTCTTTTCAAATAATGATATCTTCTAAGTTGTTTATCAGATCCAGATGAAAATACCTGGAAATAAAAGCTGACATATTGATCTTTTGTCTCATATTCATCTTTTGGTGTCAAACCCAAACGCTTTCAGTCTACAGCAAAAATAAAGGAATTGGCATTACTGTTCCAATACTTTTGGAGGGGACTGTATATATATATATATATATATATATATATATATATATATATATATATATATATATATATATATATATATATATATATATATATATATATATATATATATATATATATATATATATATATATATATATATATAGTTGCATAGGAGCACCATTTGATACGCCATAACAGGAGTCAACGAAACTTTGCTCTAGCCAATTCCTCTCTCCGACAAAATGTTTACAGTAAACGTCTGGCTAGGACGCCATGTTAGTTCATTCAGACGTCACACCTCTGATCTGTGACTGCTGATTGTTTGGCCACAAAGATAAGCCCTGTACATAGTTTAAACATTCCCCAATATAATCAGTATTTTGTCATTGATAACATAGCAGTTAACCGTTGAGACAAAAGTTAGCTATATAGGTAGATTTTTCTTTACAAGCCGATACATTGCAAAGTACGTGTTGATAACAATAAAGAAAAAAAACTTTTCATTTAGAGTCTCCACCAGTTACATATATACGGATGTATATATTTTCTTTGGTCGGCGCACCACAAACGCACACGTTGTGGACCCATTTAAAAACACACGCCAGTTGATATACACAAGTATGTACACACAAAAGCAGAAAACATCTGAGCAGCCTGGCGCTGCAGTGGCTGAGCGTCAATTAGTTAGCTAGTCTCTCTGTGTTGACGTCAGGAGACTCCAGGAGGCACCAGCATATATAACTGGAAGAGGCTGGCTGGGATTTGGTGCATAGGAAGGATGACAAGCTACGGAAACAGGCTGGCTAGGATATGGTGTATAGGAAGGATGACAGGCTACGGAAACAGGCTGGCTAGGATATGGTGTATAGGAAGGATGACAGGCTACGGAAACAGGCTGGCTAGGATTTGGTGTATAGGAAGGATGACAAGCTACGGAAACAGGCTGGCTAGGATACATGGTGTATAGGAAGGATGACAAGCTACGGAAACAGGCTGGCTAGGATACATGGTGTATAGGAAGGATGACAAGCTACGGAAACAGGCTGGCTAGGATACATGGTGTATAGGAAGGATGACAAGCTACGGAAACAGGCTGGCTAGGATATGGTGTATAGGAAGGATGACAAGCTACGGAAACAGGCTGGCTAGGATATGGTGTATAGGAAGGATGACAAGAGCTGTGGAAGACTCTATGGACCGTATCCTACACAATGACCCCTGACCTTCTGCGTGTGAAGGACGAAACCCCTCCGACCAGGGTTTAGACAGAGTGTCATCCTGTGTTTGCTTTGAAGGAGAAAGCATAGTTGTAGTCTACTACACAGCTTTAATTAAGAATACCCTGTACTCAGTTTGTTAGCTGCTACAAGGGTTGACAAGCATAGAAATATTATTTTTCTATGATTACACTGGAGAAAGTACACTCTTTTGTTGGTGAAAGATACGCTGGATATGATTATAACATTCTGTAGATAAAAGTCTAGCCCTGTATAGAAAAAGCATTTATATGTCAGGTAAAATTTCAGGCTTAGTCAAAAAAGAAGAAGAAAAAAAACAAGAACATTTCAGACTGGAGCAATCCAAATGAGGTCAACCCAAACCTAATTATGATAACAAAAATCCCCACCAAATATCTAAAACAATTATTCCCAGCAACTGAAAGGCTTCACATTTTCAAAATGGCGTCTCCAGCAGAGCTTCAGTACCCGCCTTTGGACTTGAGGTCCGCTCCCACCTCACGCTGGGAAAGGACGGGACCCAAACCGGCATATCAGGCGGCCCTTCCTTCCCCACGGACTCTGCCTCTAGATCGCCTGGTTACGCCCCGCCTGTCTGCCTGTCTGCCTGTCTGCCTGTCTGCCTGTCTGCCTGTCTGCCTGTCTGCCTGTCTGCCTGTCTGCCTGTCTGCCTGTCTGCCTGTCTGCCTGTCTGCGGGAACGGCCCTAATCCAGCACTGGTGACCAGGAGCCCTGTCCTGTGTGAGTGCTGACTCCATGATGCCATCAGACACACGACGCAGAACATGGACGCTCTCCTGTCAGATTCTCTCCTCATACTACGCCGCAATTAGAGCGCAGAAAAACAATTTCCAAACATTTGTAAAAATGAATATGAAAGAAGAAGAAAATACAATATCGTTATTTATATAATATAATAAATAATCAATCTTTGTTCGCTTATATCTTTTACATATTTAAAAAGGTTGGCTGAAAAAGGAGGGAGGAAAACCGAAGTGCAGAAGCCGCTGTATAGCTCCCAGCTTGTGTTTTTCCGAGTTGGGAAGAGCTCGAACCAGAGACGTTTGGAGGTCAAAGTTCTAGAACCTTGAAGAGCCGAGTTCTAGAACCGTGAAGAGAAGAGTTCTGGAACCACTTAAAAGAGCTCAGCTTTAAAAAGTGTCTCTGTCGTTCTGTGTCCTCCTATCGTCCAATCACAGCGTCGGAGGGCTAAAGGGGCTAATTAACCCTTGATTACCTTGTCCTGGATGTCTTGTTTAGTCCCAGTCTGAAAGACGCTCCACTCAAAAATACACACTGGAACTGTCTGTGTAAATTCTAACTGTCCGCCGCACAATAGAAAACACTGATAAGTCTGCTTGGCGTTTAGAGTGCTAACCCCCTAATCCTGCAGTCGGCCTCTCCTGACCCCTGACCCCTGACAGTGAGATAGGAGCCAGCGACTTCCCCTCAGATGGTGACGTGGAACGAGTCCTGCAGCCAGCTGTTCTTACCCGCTCCGTTTCTGGGACTGCCCTCTGACCCCTCCGCCGCCGCCGCCGCCATGGCGACGGCCCCGCCCTCCCCGTCGGGCCCCTGGTCTGGGTGCTGGCCCGTGGGCGTGGTGACGGCGTCCTGGTAGTACTCGTCCTCCTCGTCGAAGAAGCCGTTCTCCTCCAGGCCGTAGGGTCCGTCGGCGCTGGAGCTGGAGCTCAGCTCGTGGCAGCTGCCCTTGTACTCCTGGATGGACTCGTGGAGCGACCACAGCTGGCACAGCAGGGACATGTCCTGTTGGCGCAGGCCCACCTGGACACACACACACACACACACACACACACACACACACACACAGAAATCTTAATGTCAGACTTTCATTCTGATGACACACTCCTGTCACCACCACTTCCTGCTAAAGGAGCCGGCACAAAATAATCAAGAGGGGATATCCAGCACACACACACACGACACACACACATATACAAACACACACACACAGCACGCATGCACACACACAAATACAAACAGTATGTGGGAAATGACTAACACAGCAGAAACACCACAGAACGTGTGTCTATGTGTGTCGCCTGTGTGTGCAAGAGAGGGGGGGAGTGTATGAGAAAGAGAGAGTAAGTGTGTGTGCTTATGTACAAGCATTAAGAGAGTAAGTGTGTGTTTATGTATGACCACGTAGAGAGAGGGTGTGTTTATGTATGACCACGTAGAGAGAGGGTGTGTTTATGTAGGACAACGTAGAGAGTGTGTGTGTTTATGTCCGAGCCATAGAGAGAGGGTGTGTTTATGTAGGAGCCATTGAGAGAGTGTGTGTTTATGTCCGAGCCCGTAGAGAGAGTGTGTGTGTTTATGTCCGAGCCATAGAGAGAGGGTGTGTGTTTATGTCCGAGCCATAGAGAGAGGGTGTGTTTATGTAGAAGCCATAGAGAGAGGGTGTTTATGTAGAAGCCATAGAGAGAGGGTGTGTTTATGTAGAAGCCATAGAGAGAGGGTGTGTTTATGTAGAAGCCATAGAGAGAGGGTGTTTATGTAGAAGCCATAGAGAGAGGGTGTGTTTATGTAGAAGCCATAGAGAGAGGGTGTGTTTATGTAGAAGCCATAGAGAGAGGGTGTGTTTATGTAGAAGCCATAGAGAGAGGGTGTGTTTATGTAGAAGCCATAGAGAGAGGGTGTGTTTATGTAGAAGCCATAGAGAGAGGGTGTGTTTATGTAGAAGCCATAGAGAGAGGGTGTGTTTATGTAGAAGCCATAGAGAGAGGGTGTGTTTATGTAGAAGCCATAGAGAGAGGGTGTGTTTATGCGCCTAGGGCCGTGCTACATGATCCTGATTGGCCGTAAAACAAGACAAACCAGCCAAACATAAAAAAGACCGAAACAAAACAGTATTCATCGATGACATCAACACAACCAGGAAGAGGAGGCAACAACCTGAACCTCAGAGGATTCAGGTAAAAACCTTGGTTTATGAAACCGGAGAGAAAACCCATGGTTCAACAATAACGCTGGCCTGATTGGCCGAGGCCGGTAAAACGCCATGTCAGGCAAATAAATAAATAAATAATTAAAGTACAAAATAAATGAAATGTTTTTTGATTTTATCGTTTTTGTTTTTTTTTCTCTGATCAAATATCATATATTTGGTTGGTTCTGTAGTCTTTGTCTCACGTTTGATAACAACAATTTAAAATAAAGTTTTTGCTACTGTAGAATATGAATGTGATCTAAGGTAACTTGGGTGTGCTGATTCCAAATCTGGCCTCAGATTTTTCCCAGCACGTCAGGATGTCAAGATACGACATGCACCTGATGCCTATTCATGATTTCCCCTGATAACTGCCTGTTCATGATTTCACCTGATAACTGCCTGTTCATGATTTCACCTAACTGCCTATTCATGATTTCCCCTGATAACTGCCTATTCATGATTTCCCCTGATAACTGCCTATTCATAATTTCCCCTGATAACTGCCTATTCATGATTTCCCCTGATAACTGCCTATTCATGATTTCACCTGATAACTGCCTATTCATCATTTCCCCTGATAACTGCCTATTCATCATTTCCCCTGATAACTGCCTGTTCATGATTTCACCTGATAACTGCCTATTCATCATTTCCCCTGATAACTGCCTATTCATCATTTCCCCTGATAACTGCCTATTCAAGATTTCACCTGATAACTGCCTATTCATGATTTCACTGTTATAAAAGTACACAGACCATGTTTGGTCAAGGCAAAGAAACTGATCTCATCCAAAATATTATACACATATCGACATTAATTTAAATGCACACACGAAACATCTCAAAACTGTCAAAAAGTATTTCAGGCATTTGGTTTTTCAGTTGTGATTGCCATTGGTTTCTCGGTAGAGTACCCAGCAGTAATCCTCCATCATATTAGGGTCTAACTGTCCCTGGTAAAGTGATTCCGTAACAGAAATGTGCTGGTAAAAACCTCTCTCTGTGTTCATCACTGACATCCCCCAGATTTGGTGGGGACGATATCTAGGTGAGAATGTAGGAAATGCATTTTTAGGGACATTCTACAGCCCATTAGTCAGTAGGCTTCCAGCATGTTTGTCACAAGTTGAACATAGTTGTCAGCTATGTCATTCCCTAGAAAGTTCTGAGTAAAAATGTACTTAGCGCAAATTGATTTCCAACCCCTTGCTTGACAGGGCAGGTGACAAACAGAACATTAACATGGAGAGAATAACCACAAGAACCAACATGCCACAGAGCTACTCTGACGTGGTGGACCTCTCTCTCTCTCTCTCTCTCTCTCTCTCTCTCTCTCTCTCTCTCTCTCTCTCTCTCTCTCTCTCTCTCTCTCTCTCTCTCTCTCTCTCTCTCTCTCTCTCTCTCTCTCTCTCTCTCTCTCTCTCTCTCTCTCTCTCTCTCTCTCTCTCTCTCTCTCTCTCTCTCTCTCTCTCTCTCTCTCTCTCTCTCTCTCTCTCTCTCTCTCTCTCTCTCTCTCTCTCTCTCTCTCTCTCTCTCTCTCTCTCTCTCTATGTTGAAGTCAGCAGCTTCTCTAAAGGAAAAGTCACCGTTGGCTTAGCCTCACTCCAGAGGTATTTTTAGGAGGGGAGGGCGGGGGGGGGCTGCAGAGCTTCAACATGAGGACTGGGACAACACTGATGGTATTGAGGAAGAAAATAAACCTGTGTGTGTCTGTGTGTCTATCCCAGTGTTTAAAGCCTGCCCTAGCAAACAGTCTCTGTCAAAAGACCAGATGCAGAGGACAGCTAAATGCAGTCACTATGGATGTTCAGCCAGCCTACATGCTTGTATCAGAGGTAATAAATTCATCAATAAATCAATAACCTCCCACACTCTTTAGACACTAGGTTTAACCAGCATGTCAATATGGCTAGCAGAGTTACTGGGGAAGAGTCTATGGCTAAGAAATACTGATTTGAACCTGAAAGGGTGCTTTGAGTTAGAATGTGTGGTCACTATTTATAAAGGTTTGGTCACTATTTATAATGGTTTGGTCACTATTTATAATGGTTTGGTCTGTGGTTTGAACGGGTAGTTTAGTTTCTAGTTCAAATGGTTAGTCAGCAGTTGGAATCTATGTGACAAGAGTTACGAAACAAACAATTGAGTTGCCAATGTAAACACTGCGCGGCTAGGAATAAACAACTTGGCGAGAGACTAGTTAATAGTCTAAACAGTTTCTGCTCTCCTGTGCGACATGGTTTACGTTTTTAATTTGACCTGTGGTCCAACTGGAGGATATGTCTGTCCTCTCAAAATTACAGAGGCTTGAGCGCAGAAAAATATGTCTTGGTAATGACAAAAAAAATGAACTACTCAAGTAATGCGCAAATAAACTGAAATAAGTGGGTCGAGAAAATCTTAGCCAAGAAAGCACCAGTCCCTGCTGCGAAAAATGTTCTGCGGATTGTTCCAACATCTGAAATAGTTTATAGTGACACATTGCGCAATTATTTGCGGGCTACGTGGCACCCCCTTTTCTGGATTTTATGTTTACTTATCCAAAGTGCTAATACACAGCTATAGCCCCTGACTGTCTAATTAAAGGCAGTCAATCTATTGGCTCAAAATAATCAAATCAAAGCATTATCTCGTGATCCTGTTCTTGCACAACAGCTGTTGCAGCTTTCCTCTATTTTCCGACAAAATCAGAGTAAAACCAGGACCACGAGTTAATACGTCCCCATTTAATTACCATTTCTTTTCGGAGAAGTGCCAACGCCCCATCGAGGTTGGCTGGCTTGTTTGCCAGCAAATTGTCCGTGTTTCGCCCTCGGCTGAGGCCGTCTTGAATCATGGTTTTCTTGGCGTACATCCTCTCCATTTCTCTCCACGAGCCGCCGCTTGAATTCAGCAAGCCGCTCAGGCTCTTGGGCAGAGGGGGTAGCCCGTCGATGCAGGCCAGTGCACCGCCCGCTGTACCGTTGGCTGATTTACCATTCATTTTGGATCTATTTTCTGTAAACTGGACAAAACGAAATACTTAGTGCGTAAATAATAGCTCGAAGCACTTACAAATTACTACATTCGGGAAAGAAAAATGTCTGTCTTGTCGAACAGCCGTGCAACAGTCGTTTCTAACGTGAAGGGCGACCAGCAGTAATCTTCCTCTAGCCAAAGCTGCCGTTGGATCTCACTTCCTGTCGCTTTAGCACGGTTGCTGACTGGCTGGGCGTCTCCTGCAGTGACAAGCAGGGAAGGTTGTATGAATATTCAGCAACTTTTGACCTCGATATTATTTTGGTCGAAACACAAAACTGAATTGTTGTTATTCCAATATTTCGATTTTAATTTCTAGGCTATATCCCCTACCATGAGAGAAAAAGAAAGGAAGCCGTTAAAAGTAACAAGGTAGGCCTATATATTGGTTAAATGAATTAGGCCTAAATCATATTATTCAATCAAACAATTCAATTATTTATAATGCAATGGTAAAAGAAAAAAATAGATATTGTAAAGAGTTTTAAAACATTTCGTCAGTCCCTCCTCCTCCCTCCCTCCTAATAAAGAGATGGACATGGCATATGCTGCGGTTTTATGAATGGAGTACAGCAACAATAGCCGGAGACAGAGAGAAAGAGAGTGAGGTCACCGCAGAGTGTGTCCGCTGAACAAAGGTGTCGATGGGAGGAACAGATGGCGGCGAGCCGACAACTATCCCAGCCAGCCTCTGATTGAACCTTGGTATAGTAATAACGGCAATAGAAAACTGTAACAAAGGAACTATGGCCACACACACACACACACACACACACACACACACTAACTATTTTCTCTCTCTCTCTCTCTCTCTCTCTCTCTCTCTCTCTCTCTCTCTCTCTCTCTCTCTCTCTCTCTCTCTCTCTCTCTCTCTCTCTCTCTCTCTTCTCTGCCCCCTCTCTCTCGCCCTCTCTCTTTCTCTCTGTAAACTACTACTACTACTACTACTACTACTACTACTACTACTACTACGATAAGCACAAATTCTAACCTGAGGAATGTATTGATATTGGTATTATTCAACCTGCCTTCTGGATAACAGCACAGGTCAGACTTTTAAATTCATGCATAAACATTTTGACCCCCGCAACTTGAGTCAAATTTGAACTAAACAGTATTATTACTTTAAAACTATACAGTAAGTATATGCGAAATAGCACAGTCTTTTCATAAGTGTACTCTCAGACGGCATGATCCATTAGCTGGCAACGCGGGACAGCTTAGCATAAAGTCGTGACTGAGGCCTTTCAGTGCAGCTTTTAGTTTCCTCCTCGAGAAACGCTTGGTCACCGTGAAACTCCGTGGCGAGCTTTCACAATCATCATAAGTGCTGCCTGTCGCCCCGTTCTTTTGACAGAACGGGGATTAGAGCAGGAAATCTACCCCCTGGGGCGCCATCTAAATACAGGCGAGTGTGTTGGCTGGATGTCACTAATCTGACACACTGTTCATATGGTCGGGTGTCTCTGAAATTATATATATAACGTTGGCGGCTAATGCCGGCTCAGACTGGCTAATTAGACTCTGAGAACATTTATCTCCTTCTAAGCCAAACTCAGGAGGTTTGGGCAAGCCCCCAAAGAGACACTGACCAAAATCAAGTCAAAATAAAAAAAAAAAGTAAGGTTTGTATTGATTTATAAAGATCTTTATGTAGTTAGAAGAGAGAGAACCTTAGATGGAATGCTCCATCCATGGGGGGGGGGGCTGAAGACTAGCATGCTCTAGGTGGCTACAGAAGCGCTGTAGTCCAGACTAAATGTCCTACATTTCCACAGAAAATCTCTAAGGAAAACCATGAAGCGGGGATAACATGTTTTGGGAGGCTATATTTAGACAGGACAGCAGGTGGCCAGGAAAGATGGGAGAGAGAGAGGGAAAGACTTGCAGCATAGGGCCTGGGCCGGAAACAAACACGGCGCTGCTGCCGTAAGGACAAGCCTTTGTGGTGTGTGCCTTAACCCGATTAGCCACTGGGCGCACAAACTTGAACATTTATCTTGAGAACATGATCCATTTATCCCAGAATAGGGTTAGTTCAGGGTCTGCTTAGCAGGATAAAGTGGCAGGGTCAAAGGGCAGGTGTAGAGGAGTAGTCCTGGCCCTACATGTGTCTCCTTGTGTTGCATCTTGGCCTCGCTCTCAGCCACACTGCGAAACCCTGACGTCGTCGTAGCAACGTGGTGAGTACACCTCCGTCCGATTGGGCTGAAGTCGTCGTAGAAACGTGGCGAGTAAAACCGCTGTCTGGTTCTGCTGACGTCGTCGTAGTAACGTGGTGAGTAAACATCTGTTCGGTTCTGCTGACGTCGTCGTGGTAACGTGGTCCACCTTTTGAAGGGCACACGGTGCAGAGGGAGGGGTCAGGCTCTGCAGCTGTCGGTCATAGAATCTTTCTCCTTTCTGCCCCCCCCCATCTGTCTTCCACCTCTCCACCTCGGCCCCTCACCCTCCTCATCACTCCGCTCACTGTTTTCATCCCCAAAGAAAAGCACACAAGGATAAATGTTTTTTTTTTTTTTGTGTGTGTGAGCAAACATGCACAGTACTTAGTTCACTATGTCCTTAATGGCACTGCCCTAAGCCTGAGTAATACTCTGCTAATTGAGTACAAATAAAACCTTGATTCTATGTAACTGGACATTAGAAAACTCCTTAATGTGTCTTTTTGTGTGAATCAATATCAGACCACTCCACAGTTCTTTGCTGCGCGCCCTCAGGGAAATAGAGAATCTATTCAGACTCATCAAAGCAGGGCAACGCTTTGAAGATTATGTTGTGTTGGTGGGTTTCCCCCGTCAATTTAACTAGTATTGTGATGCATTAAACTGCCTCTGCAAGAGAGCTCTACTGATTGTGTGTGTGTGTGTATGTGAGACATTAAGCACGACGAAACATCAGAAGAGAGCAGGTTGGAAATGTAATAAGAATATTTTATTCTTTAAATGAAACTGAACCATAAAAAACATTATTATTCCTTACTTTGGCAATGACAAAACAGTATAACACCTTTCAGAACAATCACACCCCACCAATATAAAACACAACATGTTATCCTGCTATCAACTGGCAATGATCAACTATTGGATCCAAATCTATTAGTCTGACTCTGTGTGTGTGTGTGTGTGTGTGTGGAAATATAGAAATGTTTTTTGGACTTTCGACTGTTTCTGTGTCTCCTAACAGGTATGATAACCATACACTGTTACACTGAACCAGACACAGAGTGCTGTATTAATGCGCCAATCCCACAATAGCCTGTGTGACCTTTGACCCCTGCATAGAACAGCAGCATTCATGCGAAGGCCCCAGAGGAGCAGAACTGCTAACCCGTGTGAAACTCAATACCGCCCCATCGGCAGAGAGCTCTCTCTCTCTCTCTCTCTCTCTCTCTCTCTCTCTCTCTCTCTCTCTCTCTCTCTCTCTCTCTCTCTCTCTCTCTCTCTCTCTCTCTCTCTCTCTCTCTCTCTGCGGATCAGCAGCACATCCACATATTGCCCTCGTAATGGAATAGTCCACCTGCCTGTATAGAATGAGTGCGAAATGTCAAAGTGGCACCAGCCAAGCCATTTAGCCAGAGATGGATTCACTACCGGTAAATTACACTCAGGAAAGACATGGTTGTCATTGAGGTAGTCAAATTACTGTAAAATCTACATTTCAAAAACTTCAAGACACGGAGGTGCGCCTTCTCAGCAAGTAAAATCAATTGTGTTTTAGGTTTGAAATGTATTTTCATAAAATCTGCAAGTTTGTAAGTAAAAGCTAGCCGCTAGTAACACAAGGTTAAAAGAATAAACAAATACAAGCCAAGCCACAGCATAGCTAGCCACCTGGAAAGTCACCATTCATGAGTCCTAGTCAATCCTAAACAAACTCAGTGGAACATCACACCAGACCGATGTGAAACATGACATAACCTGTTATTACACCGTAACGCTGAACCACACACTGACCGTCTCATGGTGCACCGGGCCCACAATAGCTTGTGTGGGGTCTGACCCCCCGCAATCCTAAACACACTCAGTTAAAAGCGTTCCTGAGGACTCCTTGAAAGTCCTCCTTTAACGTGACCCTGTGCCCCCCCTCTCCCTCCTCCTTCCCCTCTTGCTCTCCCTCCGCTCTCCCTCTCCCTCCCCCTCCCCCATCAGGAGAGGCAGGAGTCTAGGTGCTGGTTGATCTTGGCTTCCTGCACCTTGGCTTGGCACACAGGACAGCTGACAGTCAGGGAGGCCATGGAGGAGGAGGAGGAAGAGGAGGAGAAGAAAGAGGAGGAGGAGGTGGGAGTAGAAGTATTCTGCTTGACAGAAGAGGAGGAGGAAGTAGAAGTATTCTGCTGGACAGAGGAAGAGGAAGAGGAGGTGGGAGTAGAAGTATTCTGCTTGACAGAGGAGGAGGAGATGGGGGTAGCAGTTTTCAACTGGACAGAGGAGGAGGAGGAGGAGGAGGTGGGGGTTTTCAGCTGGACAGAGGAGGGATCTGCTCCTCTTTGCTGTGTTACTGATCCTGAGGCAGCCCCCCCGGTCTTCTCCGCTCTGCCTCCCGCTTCCTGAGACTCCCTGCCGACCCTCTTCTGGAAGAAGTCAAACATGTGAGCGGAGATCCTGTCGTCCCACGGCCTCTTCCCTGAGGCCGCCGCCGGGCCAACTCCAGCGCTAGAGCCTCTGACAGGCTGGGAGGGGGTGGGGCGGGTGCCCCCGGGTCGGTCTGACCCCCCAGAGGGATGTCTGGCTCCGGTTGTAACCTCAGAACACGGTCTAGTCTGTAGCCAGGCGTCTAAGGGAGAGTGAGTCCTGTTTGTTGGTGGTTTGGACTTCACTCCGTCCCCTGACTCTTCCTTTGTACTGCCCTTGGGAGGCTCAGAGAGCGTGGTGGCTGGGTCAGTGGGGGTAGACGTCCTGGCGCTGAAGAGGTTCTGCACAGATCTCTGCGTGGTCGCGTCCTTGAGCTCACTGGCCCGCTTGGTGGAGCTGGGTTGGCGGCTGGCGCCGGCTTTGGGGATGCGGACGGGCGAGCCGTTGATGTTGAGGAAGACCTTGGTGTTGCCGACCGACCTTTTGACAGTCGGTTTAGGGCCTCCAGTGACTCCTACAGGAGGAAAGGGGAATTACATTCAAAATGGCAGCCCATGAATGTCAAGGAGATGAGTTTAACACTAGTATAACTGGAAACTTGGTTTCATGAGGCGGATTCATAACAGCTACATTTCAATAACATTCAGAATAAGAGAACTTTTAGGTGCAGCTGCAATGCATTCTGGATGAGCGAGTTAATGGCCAAATACACTGAAGTACGATAGAATATTATTCTGCTAGGACAAGGTGTCAAAAAAGAAGAAAAAGAAGATATCGCTTTATTATCCCTGCTTATAAAGGTAACTTAATATAACATATATTATATATATTACATATGTTATGTAATACACTGACGATGCAATATATGTGAAGGTATTATATAATCAAAGTCCTGTAGGAATGAGTCAAGCGGACCTGAGATTGAGGGTGGGGCCCTGTGACTTCCTATCCTGGCTGGGCTCCTAGGCCCTCGCCCTGGACTCAGAGAGGAAAGAGGGTGCCTGGTACCTGGCTGGGCCGGAGGGGAGAACAGGGAGGCGTTCTGGGGAGAGGAGAGCGGGAGGCTGGACTTGGGCTGGGTCAGGCTGTGGGGGTCTGGTGGAGGTTTCTTAGCCCCTCCTAGCAGGAAGCCTTTGCCACTGAAGGGGATGATATTCCTGATGTCCTGAGACCCAGAGGCTATTCAGAAAAAAGAAAACTGTTTATTATGAGTTGAAGATGATAGAATATGTTAAATGGGCATTGAGCACCATATTGTGTGTATGTATGTAACATAGACGCATAGGAAGTGCCTATGCCAGTTCACACCATTTATTTGACAAGCAACACATAATGCAACCCCTCATTTCAGGAGATCAAAAATAAAATATGTGTAAATATATTTATTTATATAGTTATTTATTTAAATATAATACAACAGGTAATTAAGCCCAATAGGGCATATTAAACAGGGGGTAAAAAATAAAGAAATACTAATCTATCAATCACACTATCCATGCACAGTAATGGATAAACTGCAGTATGTCACCTGCAGAGGTGCTGGATGTGTTGCTGCTGGGTTGGCTGGATGTGTTGCTGCTGGGTTGGCTGGGTGTTTTGCTGCTGGGTTGGCTGAAGGGTGAGCTTCTATTCTCTGGGTTCTTCCTTCCATTGCTGCCCTTTGTCTTACCTTTCTTTCCATAGCCCTCCGGTTCTTTCACCTTCAATACACAGAAACTGGTTGACTGGTACTAATATGTATATGTGTGTATATATATATATATATATATATATATATATATATATATATATATATATATATATATATATATATATATATATATCCACCCCCAGGCACCTTTGAAGAAGAAAACATATCATTATTATGTGATAGGTGTGCACCTTGATGTAAGACCCTCCGCAGGAGCGCTGGTGCTCCCCCCACCACGGGTCCAGGGAGGAAGGGGCCCGGTTCATGGCCCGCTTCACGTACCCAAAGTAGGGCTTCCGGTTCTGGCAGGGCCCGTTACAGTGCCACCAGTGCTGGCGGTAGAGGTCCACCTCGTCATTGAAGGTGTGGTAGATCTGTCAGGAGGCCGGGCAAAGTGAACACAGTTTAGGAACAGTTTCAAAACACACAAATGAATAAAAGACAATCTAGAAACAAGTATTTATCTTTTCAATTGGTTGTCAAAGAGATTCTGAAGCGATAAGGATTTTGGTACCCTTAACCTTGTTGATCCAGACAGAATATTTGAACACTATGAAACACTATATAAATCAAACAAATAATTCAACTACAATCTGAAAACCAGGTGGTAAAAAGAGGATAACGCTACAGTGATTTTGGTGCCCGTGGCCTTGTTGATTCTCTCCATGTGTTTACAGAACTCGGGTCCATGGCCGTCTCGGTCACGGTTGTTCTGTGTCACAAACAGCAGCGCGTGGATCATCTCATGGAGAAGAGTCTAGAAGGAAACAAATACTTCAAAACTCAGGCTCAAGGGCCTGCTGGAATAGGGACAGAGTAGGGACATCACACAGCTTGATACACACTCCTTTATTTCATTTGATTTGTATCACCGTTAAGCCTTCTTGAGGTGTTGTGGGCTAAATTTTAACGAAACATCAGGGATGGAAGGTGCCCTCTTAAAAAAAAACAATGACATATCTGCTCTCAGCCCAAATCCTTTATAAATATTGTTTTCAGAGTGCTCTTCTTGGATTTAAGGCATAATGGATGTTGGATATTATAACACCGTATCCTGTGTATTTTGAAATAACTACTACACTTTATTTTATTAAAAAAAACTGGCAGGCACAGGAAATCTATTAAAATGGAAAAGTTCGATAAACTGTATATTTCTCATATTAAATGTGAAAATATAATAAACTGTATATTTGCCAAACTGGACGGTTCAACTGGGGTCAAACTCCAAACACAAGCACTGGCTAAAGTTAGCAAAGAGAGCCAATCATTAAAAGGCTGATAATATCTCTGCTTCCGAAATCATGTCTGGTTTAATATGTCAAAAACATTTGTGACAAACGTCTGTGTCTCTAACTCTCTAAGTGAATATCTTCATCAGTCAATACACGCTAGGATCATTAGAGTTGATGAAGAGTGTGAAGTGTGTTTGCTATTTTCAATCGCTTGCAAAATTCCAAAAGACCAATTTTAGTGCTCGTATGACATATGACTGTAGACTGCAGTAACTCACCTGCACCAGGTCTCTCCTGGGACGGAGTTTCAGTAACGGCTCACTGAGTCTGATGGAACACAGGCCACCTCTCCCCTCATAAGAACACACACCAGCACATCTGGAAGACAGAGACTGAGTGAGTAACACAATCCACCTGTCCCCTCATAAGAACACACACCTGGAGGACAGAGACTGAGTGAGAAACACAATCCACCTGTACCCTCATAAGAACACACACCTGGAGGACAGAGACTGAGTGAGTAACACAATCCACCTGTACCCTCATAAGAACACACACCTGGAGGACAGAGACTGAGTGAGTAACACAATCCACCTGTACCCTCATAAGAACACACACCTGGAGGAGAGACTGAGTGAGTAACACAATCCACCTTTCCCCTCATAAGAACAAACACTTGGATGACAGAGACTGAGTGAGTAACACAATCCACCTGTACTCTCATAAGAACACACACCTGGAGGACAGAGACTGAGTGAGTAACACAATCCACCTGTACCCTCATAAGAACACACACCTGGATGACAGAGACTGAGTGAGTAACACAATCCACCTGTACCCTCATAAGAACACACACCTGGAGGACAGAGACTGAGTGAGTAACACAATCCACCTGTACCCTCATAAGAACAAACACTTGGATGACAGAGACTGAATGAGTAACACAATCCACCTGTACTCTCATAAGAACACACACCTGGATTATAAGACTAAATGAGAAACACAGGCCACCAATCAGTGACAGACGACACACTACAGACATTTCGTAAGGTGTCCTTTTATAGCAAGGGAACCTTTAGTCACAAAGAATCACAGACTGTACAAAGTCATTGTCTAGATACAGCGGTTTGGCAGGCAAGGCATTAACCTCCTGCTTCTATTTTCAGTTGAAAAATTATCTTATGAGGTTCCTTGGGGATTCGCAGAACATAGACAACCTTTCCACCGTATCCATTTTTATAGAACCCATGGTAAAGGGACTGAAGTGATCAAGCAACAAAGCAGCAAGCAGATGTTTCGACGGGTTCCTGTGAATAGCTTGCTATCCAAAATATTATACCTTTCTAATAACTACTGACAGCGAATGAATTGTATCGAACAGATCTCAAAGAAACGGCATCTTGATATTAATAACTTTCCGTTCCAAATTGTTATACTTACAGTGTCATTCTAGGACTCCATTTGACTTCAACGCCACAGAGCTTCCCCCAGAAAAAAGTGTCGTTGAACTCCAGAAACATAGCTCTGACATCGGGAATTGGGTCCAGCGTCTCCCATGCGTCATCCACGATGGACAGCGGCCTTTCAGCGGTAGCTGTCTGGTGTGAATAAGGAAAAACATCGCTACCGCTACCCGAGTCTCTTTTCCGTTTCTTGCTGCTCTGATTACTATAGTTGTCATCGTTCGACTCTTCAAACTCGTTGTTAAACTGCTCTTGGAGCTGTATGGCGAGTAGGAAATCGTCATCCATATTTCAGTGAGTTAGTTGGTTATTTAGTGGTTTGGATATGGAATTAGTGACCGATTACTGAAGCTGACGTTATGAAATGTTTAAAACATAATCCACTGAAAAGAAGCAGTCATCGTCAACCTCGTCCATCGTAAACGACGGGTGACATATTAGCGATTTGGCTCTAACATCAATACATCTTGCTGTCACTGCCTAAACCACACCTGACCAGTAAATGTGGGTGAAATTAAATATACAGTGCAGCAGTTACTGAATTCTCGGACGGGGCGCCATCCCCTTCCTTGAATAATACTTCCTGTTTACGTTAGACGTTTCCGTCTTGTGAATTTTGCTCTGAATGCTGGGATACATTAGTCCTCCACGTCCGATGAATAATGGTTGTCCAACAAAAAAAATTGTTTGGGATTTTATACCACGTTTACACTATATATTCAGACTTAAACAATATTTGTTTTTAAATACAAGTATATTAATACCACTATCTAATGATATCTTCTGTCAGTGTAGTAAATATTAGTTGTAGAAAAATACGATTCGTTTTATTTTTTGTAAAATGTATTGGCCACCTATTTTTGGTCTCGTGACTCTTTAGGAACCCAACCCATTTCCCGTTTGGATGCACTCAATCAGGTGATAGTCTACTCTTCCCTGTATTTATATTATTGTTGTTCGATTTTCAACGTTTTCGATAAGCAAAAGAACTAATCAGAAGGTTGAAAATGACAGACACGGCAAACCGACTGCGCAAGCAGTTGGAATCAGCTAATTTTGACCCTCAAAACTATGTCAAGCAGTTGTCACAACAATCCGATGGGGACCGAGACTTGCAAGAACATCGTCAAAAAATACAAACATTAGCTGACGAAACCGCTCAAAACCTCAAGAAAAATGTCTACAAGAATTACAGGCAGTTCATTGAAACTGCCAAAGAGATTTCCTATTTAGAGAGCGAAATGTATCAACTCAGCCATATCCTTACGGAGCAGAAAGGCATTATGGAAAGCATCACTCAATCACTGCTGTCAACTGACAAGGATGAAACGTCAAAAGAGATGCTGGCAGCTTTCCCCAAAGAGACGGAGGAGGTCAAACAGAGAACGCTGACAACACTCCTGGAAAAAGTTGAAGGGTGTAAAAACATCATGGACACCCCGGGGAGGTATTTAATTTACAACGGCGACCTGGTCGAGTATGACGTCGACAACATGGCCCAAATCCAGAGAGTCCACGCATTTCTTATGAACGACTGCCTCCTCATAGCCACTTGGTTAGCCACCCGGCGAGGGCAGGTGAAGTATAAATACAATGCACTCTACGACCTCGAGAGCTTCGCCATCGTTAACGTGAAAGACAACCCGCCCATGAAGGATATGTTCAAAATTCTCATGTTCCCCGACAGCCGCATCTTCCAAGCAGAGAACAGCAAGGTGAAAAAAGAATGGCTGGAGATCCTGGACGAGACAAAGAAAAACAAAGTGACGAAGGACAAACACAAGAAAGAAGAGGAAGTGGTTCCACACTCGCCGGTGAGGCCGGATTCTTCCACCAACCCGTTTGACGACGAAGAAGAAGATGAGGAGCGTCCTGAGGCGGAGGAAGCTGTGGATTTGACCCCGGAGTGGATCCAAGAGCTTCCGGAAGATCTTGACGTTTGCATCGCCCAGCGAGACTTTGAAGGCGCGGTCGACCTCCTCGACAAACTCAACGAGTACCTCAAGGACCAACCGTCGACGATCAGAGTCAAAGAGCTGAGGTCAAAGGTCGACGGGCGTGTACGCCAGCTGACAGATGTGCTGGTGTTCGAGCTGTCGCCGGACCGGTCGCTGCGTGGCGGACCCAAAGCTACCCGACGCGCTGTGTCCCAGCTGATCCGCCTCGGACAGTCCACCAAAGGTACACCGATTTATAAGACCCACAGTTGGCCCGTTAGGTTCACTGTCTACTATAGATATTTCTACATAGATTTTTAAGACCCACAGTAGGCCCATCATACCCCCACATCAGGTTCACTGTGACCAGTCTACTGAATGTATTTCCACATAGATTTATAAAACCCTTTCTCTCTCTCTCCCCCCTTCTCTTTTCCCCTCCCGTTCACTCTTTCCTCTCTCCTACACTGTCTCTCTCTTTTCCCTGCCTCACTCGCTCCATCACTATATTCCTTTCCCCCTCTCTTTTTCTCCCCTTCTCTCTTTCTTCTCCCTCGCTCCCTCCAGCCTGTGAGCTGTTCCTGAAGAACCGTGCGGCGGCGGTGCACACTGCCACTCGCCAGCTAAGGATCGAGGGAGCCACGCTGCTCTACATCCACAAGCTCTGCAACATCTTCTTCACCTGCCTCCTGGAGACCGCCAAGGAGTTCGAGACGGACTTCGCCGGCAACACGGGCTGCTACTCCGCCTTCGTGGTGTGGTCCCGCTCCACCATGAAGACCTTCGTAGACGCCTTCAGCAAGCAGGTAGGCAGTCTACGGAAACAGGGATTCCCAGAGTGGGTCCCCCTGGGGGGTTGTGGAGGTACTGCAGGGGAGGGGGGGGGAGGGGGGGGGGGAGTTTGTTTTCAGGATTTTCCGATTTCAAATTGGGCCGCGGCATTCTTAAAGGAGACCTGTTATGCTTTTCCGTATTTTCTGACATAAAGACAAGGTTGGAATGTCGGATTCTCATATAAAACGTGACCAAAGTTTCCAATAATGAGGTAAACGTATGTCAAAGTAATTCCTGTGAACAAAAACCTCAGGCTTCTGACTGCTCTGAACGCTCGGCTTTCAACAGTTTTTCTATTCCGGGTTTCTTTACATGGTCATCTTCTGTTGGTACAGCACGTCCAGCAGCACTGGGTGCTGCCCCTGGACAGGCTTCTGTGAAGTTGGCCAATCAGAAGATAGTGGGATTTTAGGGAGGGGGGCCTTAAAGAGACAGGAGCTAAAACGGTGTGTTTCAGATGAGAATAAAATGATGTGCTAAGAAAAGATAAATACATTTTTTGGATCTGTGAATCATGAAAAACTGCTCTAGCGGAGTCCCAGATTAAAACAAAAAGAGGCCGAAATGAACATAAAGGTCCCCTTTAAGTTTGGGAATGGCTGCTCTACTACAGCATTGTCCATTGAATCTGAACAAAATTTAGACCCTGGTCGCTGCAGTTGAAATGCACTGAGTTCCTCCAAAGGTTCCTAGTTCCTGGGAGAAGTTCCTGTGGTTGAAACGCGACTGAAGTCTCAATCGGCTGCCCCTGTATGAATGACTAACAGAGGTCCCTTTGTGTGGTGGGCTCAGGTGTTCGACAGCAAGGAGAGTCTGTCCACAGCGGCCGAGTGTGTGAAGGTGGCCAAGGAGCACTGCGGGCAGCTGAACGACATCGGCCTGGACCTCACCTTCACCCTGCAGGCCCTGCTGCTCCGCGACGTCCAGGCCGCGCTGCACAACTACAAGGACATCGTCATAGAGGCCACCAAGCACCGCAACTCTGAGGAGATGTGGAGACGCATGAACCTCATGACCCCCGAAGCCCTGGGCAAACTCAAGGTGTGTGTGTGTGTGTGTGTGTGTGTGTGTGTGTGTGTGTGTGTGTGTGTGTGTGTGTGTGTTTGCGCGCGTGCGTGCACGCATCAGGCGTGCACCAGTTATACATCACTCAGGGTCTGTATAGGAAACTTAGAGGTGGGCTTAAACCATTTTGGCCTACACAACCATAATAATAATACCAATCATGTGAATACTGTTCTCATCCTACAGGAGGAGATGCGGGGCTGTGGCATAGCCAGCTTTGACCAGTACACAGGGGACGACTGCTGGGTCAACCTCAGCTACACCGTGGTGGCCTTCACCAAGCAGCTCATGGGTTTCCTGGAAGAAGGTCTGTTTGCATTCTGTACTGCTGCTGCTGTTGTTGTTGTTGTTGTTGTTGTTGTGGTGTTAGGTGGATGTTGGGTTGTGTTTTTACTAGGTGGTTTGTTGTGGTGGTGGTGTTATTGTTGTGTTAAGGGGATGGTAGTTTGTGTGTGGATACTTTTGTGTGTGGTTTGGTTTCTGAGGCGGTTGCTTTGTAGCCGCTAGCCGGGAATCCTTTGACACTCCCCTGTCTGACTATCTGAGTCATTTCTGTCTGGGTCATGTATTACCCCAGAGCTGTCTGCTAGCCTAATTCCTCCACTAGACACCAGCACACTGCTCTCTGTCTGCTAGCCTTATTCCTCTACTAGACACCAGCACACTGCTCTCTGTCTGCTAGCCTTATTCCTCCACTAGACACCAGCACACTGCTCTCTGTCTGCTAGCCTTATTCCTCCACTAGACACCAGCACACTGCTCTCTGTCTGCTAGCCTTATTCCTCCACTAGACACCAGCACACTGCTCTCTGTCTGCTAGCCTTATTCCTCCACTAGACACCAGCACACTGCTCTGTCTGCTAGCCTTATTCCTCTACTAGACACCAGCACACTGCTCTGTCTGCTAGCCTTATTCCTCTACTAGACACCTGCACACTGCTCTCTGTCTGCTAGCCTTATTCCTCCACTAGACACCAGCGCACTGCTCTCTGTCTGCTAGCTTTATTCCTCTACTAGACACCAGCACACTGCTCTCTGTCTGCTAGCCTTATTCCTCCACTAGACACCAGCACACTGCTCTCTGTCTGCTAGCCTTATTCCTCCACTAGACACCAGCACACTGCTCTGTCTGCTAGCCTTATTCCTCCACTAGACACCAGCACACTGCTCTCTGTCTGCTAGCCTTATTCCTCCACTAGACACCAGCACACTGCTCTGTCTGCTAGCCTTATTCCTCTACTAGACACCAGCACACTGCTCTGTCTGCTAGCCTTATTCCTCCACTAGACACCAGCGCACTGCTCTCTGTCTGCTAGCCTTATTCCTCCACTAGACACCAGCACACTGCTCTGTCTGCTAGCCTTATTCCTCTACTAGACACCAGCACACTGCTCTGTCTGCTAGCCTTATTCCTCTACTAGACACCAGCACACTGCTCTGTCTGCTAGCCTTATTCCTCTACTAGACACCAGCACACTGCTCTGTCTGCTAGCCTTATTCCTCCACTAGACACCAGCACACTGCTCTCTGTCTGCTAGCCTTATCTGTACTGCAATCAAGAGCAACCTAACTTCTTAATGCCTTAGGCCGCATGGGAAAGAAGATCAAATACTGGGAATAACTGGGGGTCCTTGAGGACTGGGTTGGGAAGCCCTGATCTAAAGGAATGTAATGTCATCTAATGTGAGGAAATCTCAAGCAATCTAATTTAATGCAATGCAATCTAATCCCAGGTCTAAAGCTGTACTTTCCCGGAGTGCCACAGGGTTCTGCTGTCGAGCCTGAGAGAGTTCATGTTATCTGAAGTAATGTAATCAAACGTAATCTATTGTAATGTTATGTAATCTTTTGTAATCCCAGGCCTGAAGCTGTATTTTCCTGAGCTCCACATGGTGCTGCTGGAGAGCCTGAGGGAGATCATCCTGGTGGCGGTGCAGCACGTGGACTACAGCCTGCGCTGCGAGCAGGAAGTGGAGAAGAAGAACTTCATCTCCCAGAATGCCGCCTTCCTCCACGACATCGTGCTGCCCGTGGTGGAGAGGCGGTTCGAGGAGGGCGTGGGCAAACCAGCCAAACAGCTCCAGGACCTAAGGAAGAGCAACCGACCTGTGAGGGTCAACCCAGAAAGCACCACCTCCATGGTCTAGGGTTAGGTGATGGGGTGATGGGGTAGGGTTAGGGTTAGGGTTAGAAATAAGGTAATGGAGTTACGAACTGGTCTGTATGTATGATGTTACTGATAGAATAGGTAGCACTGGGAGCACTTCACTTTGTCCATGGAGTAAAGCCTGGAACAGCCTGATATCTGTAGTTCTGTTGTTAAAATGGCTGAATGAAACAATACGACTGATTCTAAACCACCAAAAGGGGAGTTTTATAGACGAACCAGATGATTGAGAGTTTAGAGTTGTAAAATGATTAACATTAGTGGAATAGGATGTTATTATAGGCCTGGGGTAGGGTTATTGGAATATGATATTAGTATAGGCCTGGGTTAGGGTTATTGGAATATGATGTTAGTATAGGCCCGGGTTAGGGCTATTGGAATATGATGTTAGTATAGGCCAGGGTTAGGGTTATTGGAATATGATACTAGTATAGGCCCAGGTTAGGGTTATTGGAATATGATACTAGTATAGGCGTAAGTCTCTCTGGGTTATAGGATTCTCAGACATCTGAGAGTGTGATTTGATTGGTGTTGCCAGCTTCACTCATGAAACTTTTGAAATAAGTGCCTGGCAAGCTCAGTCAATATCACTTACAGCTTTTTTATTCATAAATATTTCTTACTTACTAGATTTGATAGATACCAATCTGATTAAATGATATTATGTGAGTGTTCCAGCTGACCATGCTTTGAGCTCATTTACAATCCATGCCTGCCTACAATTCAATTAGGGTTAGGGTTAGGGTTAGGGTTAGGACTCTTGTTTTGTTTCTCTCTCAGTTGTTGATTTAAATGTGGTGTCATGTCACATGGTTCTGGTTTCCCCAAGCAGGGAGCGTTCAAATCCAACAAGACAGGACAGACAGGGGAAGCCCAAACATATAGTATGTTATGGATTTGTATATACATGTATATAGTGATTGCAACAAATGAAATAAAAAGATCTGCACAATGTTAACAATATTTGTCTGTGTTCTTGTTGACAGAATTATCCAGTTTGATAATAATGTATTGTTTCCTTACAAGTCTAAAAGACACAAAGTGATTTAACAAAAACAATGTAATTGACAAAACTGTGTACTAGTTACAGACATAAATATTTCAATTGTAAAAATTACACTGGTGTATATTAGTCCCTTGAGTCCTACCAGGTATTATAGCTTCAAGTAAATGAAACAGTACAAAGTGGGTCAGTATGGCTGCAACATGGTCTCACAATGTGTGTGTGGGTGTGTGTTTGTGTGTGTGTGTGTGTGTGTGTGTGTGTGTGTTTCATACTTACAAAATATTTAGGATGGGCTTTAGTATGACGTTCTTTCCCGGATTATTCTTTAAAAAAATTGTGAAGAACGAAAACCAGATTGTAATCGAATGCACAATACAACTTTGTCGGTTCGTGGCTTAGGGAAAAGGTCCGAGCCTCAGATTGAGGGAACGATCCACAGTAGCGCTGTAATCTTCTTAGGCATACGACAATCTTTTTCCCTTTCAGCACGGTACACTTAACCGGAACCTCCTCCGCCGAGTCTGGTCATGAAAAGACACAGGGATTAATTGCATTGTGTTCTGTGTTTGTTATTGTATTGTAAGCAACCATAAACATACAAGTCAAAGATGACGTTCTGCTTAAATCAACCTCTTAATCTTATCAAATATTTCTATAATATTTTATAATATGTTCCCAAAACACATGCCATGTGTGCCCAACGGGTTGATTAACTGCATTGTTGAATATTCGTTGCAAGTGTTACGTTGACACTTCACTACTAGCTTGACTGTTAGAATCTGTCTTGTAGGGCTGGTAAACTACATTTGTTGGTCTTTGGTTTGGGTTGAAAATATAAATCTTTAGTGAGGAATATATTCATGAATCTCATTGCTTATTAATGCTTCTATTTGGATGATGAGGATGTATACACGCACAAGGCACGGAGGCAGGAAGATTAGAGTAAATTTGACAGTGCAATCTAATTAGTGGAAATGGGTCAGGTGTGTGTGTGTGTGCGTGTGTGTGTGTGTGTGTGCGCACGCGTATGTGTGTGTGTGTGTGTGTGTGTGTGTGTGTGTGTGTGTGTGTATGTGTGTGTGTGTGTGTGTGTGTGTGTGTGTGTGTGTGTGTGTGTGCGTGTGTGTGTGTGTATGTGTGTGTGTGTGTGTGTGTGTGTGATCGCGCTGATATTATTAGTTGTTTTTGTTGTATGGAGGTCTGAGGTTTGTCATTTTTGGCTGACTCTAAACAATACATTCAAGTTACTTATTCCACTTCAACTTCACCTTATATTAAATAATTAGCATAGCAAGATTCCCAATTACATTTTGGAATGACCAACTATTTGTTTTACAAGTGTTAACTGTATAAGCCCTTCTCCCTAAAACAAGTGATTATAAAAAATTGCACGTAAACCTATTATGGCCTATTGATCCAAAATCTTACCCATAAAGCGCACCCAACACAAACTACTGTATATAGATTAACTCAATAGCCTAAATTATTTCTTAACGTGCATGATTCAATTGATTTGTGTCAGCTCATGTAGAATACTAAGGAATTATCAAGACAAAGTCAAAACACATTTTTTTTCTAGCAGATAACTAGATAGACGAGATAGATGGTTTCCTTTTGTCAAGCGTCCTCAATCCATGCAGAAAAACTGCAATAACCACAATCCTTAGCCTGCTCATGTTTGCCTGCGTAAGGCCGATAGGGGAGCTGTCCACACCAAATAGTGCTGGAGTGTTTTCACTGATCACGGCTGTCCCTCCTCCGTCAGGTTCCCAGTGTTTTTCTCTGATCTCGGCTCCAGACCAGCAAGACACCATGGATGAAGAATTAAAATGTCCCGTTTGCGGTTCTCTTTTCAAAGATCCTATCCTATTACCGTGCTCGCACAATGTGTGTTTGGCATGCGCCCGAAACATAATCGTGCAAACCCCGGAGGGTGAGACACCCCCGCATAACCGAGCATCTGGAAATTTGGACTATGATTATTTGGATATGGACAAAATGAGCATGTATAGTGAAACGGACAGTGGTTACGGTTCCTACACGCCGTGTCTCAAGTCACCGAACGGTGTGCGAGTTTTTCCGCCGACCGTGGTTGGCGTGCACCGTCACTGCTCCATCACCTGTCCGTTGTGCCACCGGAGCGTCTCGCTGGACGAAAGGGGTCTTAGAGGTTTCCCGAGGAACCGGTTAGTGGAATCAATAGTGTCGCGTTATCAACAGAGCCGAGGCGGCGGGGTAAGTTTAGCCATTTCTCGTATTATGGTTAAGCTTCTGTTTGAAAGTACATTTCTAAATATAAATACATTGACATTAATATAAACTCAAACATTTATTCAGATGTTCTGAAGCCCAAAAAAACACACAAAAAACAAAGCTAAATGATAGCACAAATATTATAATTTGCCCCCTCCCCTATGAAGAAGTGACTGACAGGTCTAACGATTTTAACGTATAGGTGAAATGCCAGCTGTGTGACCGGAATCCGGTTGACGCCACCGTGATGTGTGAGCAGTGCGATGTGTACTACTGCACGCCCTGCCAACAGAGATGCCACCCCTCCCGTGGACCGTTGGCCAAGCACCGCTTGCTGCCGCCAAGCCAAGCGCCGAACGCTGCGGCCAGGACAGGCGGCACTCAGCAACAGCAGCCTCCGGCCACTGCCCGCAAGCCGGCGACTTGCGCGGACCACGAAGCTGAGAACTTTAGCATGTACTGCACGAGCTGCAAGGCTCCTGTTTGTATGAAGTGTCTCGAGGACGGCAAGCACGCCAACCACGACGTCAAGCCACTGGCCGTGATGTGGAAGCAACACAAGGTGAGACAGAGAGAGAGAGAGAGAGAGAGAGAGAGAGAGAGAGAGAGAGAGAGAGAGAGAGAGAGAGAGAGAGAGAGAGATGTGAAAAGGAGAAGGAGGGAGAAGCAGGAGAATGTGGTGGGAGTGGTTACAATAAAGGAGTAAGGAGGTTGATAACGAGGAGGAGGAGGAGGAGGAGGAAGAGGAGGAGGAGGAGGAGGAGGAGGAAGCAGAGTGACATAATTGTTATATAGCAGGTACTTTTTTCTGATCACAGAACAGGCTGTATAGTGTTGAATGACTACAGTAGATAATGTGTGTGTGTGTGTGTGTGTGTGTGTGTGTGTGTGTTTGTGTGCGTGTGTGTGTGTGTGTTTTAGTGAGTCATGGAGGAAGTGTTGCTCATAGCCTCCTTCATAACTCTTCTTCAAATCGCCTACAACCCTGTGAAAGTGTAAATGTGTGACTGTGTGACTGTGAGTGTCTGTGTATGTGTGTGTGTGTGTGTGTGTGTGCGCGTGTGTGTGTGTGTGTGTGTGTGTGTGTGTGTGTGTGTGTGTGTGTGTGTGAATGTGTTTGTGTGTGTGTGTGTTTGTGTGTGAAGGTGTGACTGTGTGTGTGTGTGGGTATGTGTGTTTTCTTTAGTCGCCCCCACACCAAACCTCTGCTTAATGTGTGTGTAAGTATAAGGCTTTCTGTTAATGTGTATGATTTGTTTGTGTGTGTGTGTGTGTGTGTGTGTGTGTGTGTGTGTGTGTGTGTGTGTGTGTGAAAGGTCAAGGGGTCAGTGTTTGGGAGAGTTTCTGATTTTTCTCTTTCCAACTATTCTTTTCCCCTCATAACTGGTTGGCTGAATGGCTGACTGGCTGACTGGTTGGTTGGTTGGCTGACTGGTTGGTTGGTTGGCTGGTTGGCTGGTTGGCCGGATGGCTGGTTGGCTGGCTGGCTGGCTGACTGGTTGGTTGGCTGGCTTGCTGGTGGGTTGGCTGGCTGACTAGTTGGTTAGTTGGTTGGCTGACTGGCTTACTGCCAGCTGGCTGGTTGGCTGGCTGGTTGGCTGACTGGTTGGCTGGCTGGTTGGTTGGTTGGCTGACTGGCCTGCTGACTGGCCTGCTGACTGGTTGGCTGGCTGACTGGTTGGCTGGTTGGCTGGCTGGTTGGCTGGCTGACTGGTTGACTGGCTGGCTGGCTGGCTGGCTGGCTGGTTGGCTGGTTGGCTGGCTGACTGGTTGACTGGTTGGCTGGCTGGTTGGCTGGCTGACTGGTTGACTGGCTGGCTGGCTGGCTGGCTGGTTGGCTGGCTGACTGGTTGACTGGCTGGCTGGCTGGCTGGCTGGCTGGCTGGCTGGCTGACTGGTTGACTGGCTGGCTGGCTGGCTGGTTGGCTGGTTGGCTGGCTGGTTGGCTGGCTGATTGGTTGACTGGTTGGCTGGCTGACTGGTTGACTGGCTGGCTGACTGGTTGGTTGGCTGGCTGGCTGGTTGGCTGGTTGTTTCTACTCTAATCTTGTCATGTTGTCTGCCTTACATCATAAGGCCTAAGGCTGGTATAATTAATAATTTATGGCTCCTAGCCAAAGGCACCTCTCCCTAAACCTCCCTCCCTCCCCCCCTTTTCTCTATTCTCAGTGTCTATCTGTCTTCTTTCCTCCTCCTTTTGTGAACCGTTTTCTCTCTCTCTCTCTCTCTCTCTCTCTCTCTCTCTCTCTCTCTCTCTCTCTCTCTCTCTCTCCCCTCCCATTTCTCTCTCTCTCTGTCTCTCTCTCTCTCTCTCTCTCTCTCTCTCTCTCTCTCTCTCTCTCTCTCCCCTCCCATTTCTCTCTCTCTCTCTCTCTCTCTCTCTCTCTCTCTCTCTCTCTCTCTCTCTCTCCCCTCCCATTTCTCTCTCTCTCTCTCTCTCTCTCTCTCTCTCTCTCTCTCTCTCTCTCTCTCTCTCTCTCTCTCTCTCTCTCTCTCTCTCTCTCTCTGTCTCTCTTTCTCTTTCTCTCTCTCTCTCCCTCTCTCTCTGTCTCTCTCTCTCCTCTCTTCACATTGTCATCATGTCTGTGCTGCTTCCATTGTTTCCTCTGGGTTTCCCTTCTGTGAGGAGGGAGAGGAATGATGAGCGAGCTGAATGTCTGTGGCTCTATCACATTCTGTCCTTTGCTCTTCAGTATTGTTCCTTTCTGTTCTGCTCTGTTCCGTTCCATTCTGTTATATATTGGCTTTTCTCTTTTATTTTCCATTCTATCATGAGTAGTTCCACTCTGCTGACTCTGGAGACACACATGGACTCTAGTGGTTCAGATGGACTCTAGTGGTTCAGATGGACTCTAGTGGTTCTGTAGATTCTAGTGGTTCAGATGGACTGTAGTGGTTCTGTAGACTCTAGTGGTTCTGTAGACTGTAGTGGTTCAGAGGGACTCTAGTGGTTCTGTAGATTCTAGTGGTTCAGATGGACTCTAGTGGTTCAGATGGACTCTAGTGGTTCTGTAGACTCTAGTGGTTCAGATGGACTCTAGTGGTTCAGATGGACTCTAGTGGTTCTGTAGACTCTAGTGGGTCTGTAGACTCTAGTGGTTCAGATGGACTCTAGTGGTTCTGTAGACTGTAGTGGTTCTGTAGTCTCTAGTGGTTCTGTAGACTCTAGTGGTTCTGTAGACTCTAGTGGTTCAGATGGACTCTAGTGGTTCTGTAGACTCTAGTGGTTCTGTAGTCTCTAGTGGTTCTGTAGACTCTAGTGGTTCAGATGGACTCTAGTGGTTCTGTAGTCTGTAGTGGTTCTGTAGATTCTAGTGGTTCAGATGGACTCTAGTGGTTCAGATGGACTGTAGTGGTTCTGTAGACTCTAGTGGTGCTGTAGTCTCTAGTGGTTCTGTAGATTCTAGTGGTTCAGATGGCCTCTAGTGGTTCAGATGGACTCTAGTGGTTCTGTAGACTCTAGTGGTTCAAATCTGTTCCTTAAATTACATTTGTCGTGATTTAGAGTGTGGTTCTGTGTGCGCGCGTGTGTGATTGTGTGTGTGTGTCTGTGTGTGTGTAATCTTTGGCAAGATAAACAGACTGATCTCTAGAGGATGTATAACTTATTTCCCAGTAACGACCCACAGATTTTACATTTTATTATAATGTATTTTTTCTTATTTTACCTCTATGTATACGAGGAAGCCTGGAAAGCGATCGAAAAGTAAGCTAACTTGGAGGGGGAAGGAAGTCACTGTGGTCCAGTTTCCTGTTTCCTGAGGGGAGTCTTGTAGATGACCAGTCAGGCATGAGAAACCAGAGAGGCTATTTAAAGCACACATGCACACACACACATTCACACACACACACACACACACACACACACAGGTAGATACGCACACACGCAGGCACGCACACACACACACCACGCACACACATTCACACACACACATGCGCACACACACACACACACACACACACACCACGCACACACATTCACACACACACATGCGCACACACACACACACACACACCCATACATACACACACACCACACAGGCTGGCTTGTCAGCGCAATAATATGGACAGAAAAACGATTATGTCTTTCTTTTCTGCTTCTGCTGTGTGTGTGTGTGTGTGTGTGTTGCCAACGTAGACGTTTTTAGGGTGATCAATTTCAGTTCCGAAAGGTCTGCCTCACTTTTCTGCTCAGATGAAATATACAAGCCACCAAATGGACTGTCCTATTCAACAATATACTGTATCATAATATTTTGGACTTTTGTATGGACTTTGGTGGTCTAATTTTCCATTTTCTGCATATTTCTCATCTGGGTTCAAAACGAATGTCCCAACCGGGAAGATACATGAATTGAATCAAATGAAATGAATGGACTTGAATGAAATGAATGGACTTGAATGGACTGGAAAGGAATATGATTATTAGAGTATGGCCGTAGAATTGAAAGCCATGTGATTATCAGAGTCCTGCTCTGGACCAATAGTTTAGTCTCAGTTTAGTTGACCTCACTGATGTTGACATATATATATATATATATATATATATATATGTCTGTTCCTGTGGTTGTATGTGTGCGTGTGTGTATATATGTCCCTGTGGTTGTATGTGTGCCAGTGTGTGTGTGTGTGTTCCTGTGTGTGAGTGTGTGTGTGTTCCTGTGTGTGTGTGTGTGTGTGTGTGTGTGTGTGTGTGTGTGTGTGTGAGAGAGAGAGAGAGAGTGAGGTTGTATTGGAATGGCCTATATCCTCCAACACACATAGACCTATGTATGTATAGATCTGTGTGGACAGTTCAATAGAAAGTGCTATTGAACCATCAGACAGTGCTGTAGAGTAGGATTTATATACTATATATCGGGACAGACATACAGTACATAGGATAGTAAATCAAGTAATTGGAAAGTGAGCCCAAACTTTTGACTGGTCTTGTATTGTATGTGTATATCAAATCTAAATAAATAAAATACAATTACATATACAGTGGGGCCAAAAAGTATTTAGTCAGCCACTGATTGTGCAAGTTCTCCTACTTAGAAAGATGAGAGAGGTCTGTAATTTTCATCATAGGTACACTTCAGCTATGAGAGACAAAAATGAGAAAAAAAAATCCAGGAAATCACATTGTAGGATTTTTAAAGAATTTATTTGTAAATGATGGTGGAAAATAAGTATTTGGTCACCCACAAACAAGCAAGATTTTTGGCTCTCACAGACTTGTAACTTCTTCTTTAAGAAGCTCTTCTGTCCTCCACTCGTTACCTGTATTAATGGAACCTGTTTGACCTCGTCATCTGTATAAAAGACACCTGTCCACAGCCTCAAACAGTCAGACTCCAAACTCAACCATGGCCAAGACCAAAGAGCTGTCGAAGAACACCAGGAAGAAAATTGTAGACCTGCACCAGGCTGGGAAGAGTGAATCTGCAATAGGCAAGCAGGTTGGTCAACCAGGTAGATCAACTGTGGGGGCAATTGTAAGAAAATGGAAGACATACAAGACCATTGATAATCTCCCTCGATCTGGGGCCTCACGCAAGATCTCATCCCGTGGGGTCAAAATGATCATGAGAACGGTGAGCAAAAATCCCAGAACTACACGGAGGGACCTGATGAATGACCTGCAGAGAGCTGGGACCAAAGTAACAAAGGCTACCATCAGTAACACACTACGCCGAGAGGGACTCAAATCCTGCAGTGCCAGGCATGTCCCCCAGCTTAAGCCAGTACAGGTCCGTCTGAAGTTTTCCAGAGAGCATATGGATGATCCAGAAGAGGATTGGGAGAATATCATGTGGTCAGATGAAACCAAAATAGAACTTTTTGGTAAAAACTCAACTCGTCGTGTTTGGAGGAAGAAGAATGCTCAGTTGTATCCCAAGAACACCATACCTACTGTGAAGCATAGGGGTGGAAACATTATGCTTTGGGGCTGTTTTACTGCAAAGGGGACAAGACGACTTATCCGTGTTAAGGGAAGAATGAACGGGGCCATGTATCGTGAGATTTTAAGCCAAAACCTCCTTCCATCAGTGAGAGCATTGAAGATGGAACGTGGCTGGGTCTTCCAGCATGACAATGATCCCAAACACACCGCTCGGGCAACGAAGGAGTGGCTCCGTAAGAAGCATTTCAAGGTCCTGGAGTGGCCTAGCCAGTCTCCAGAACTCAACCCCATAGAAAATTTGTGGAGGGAGTTGAAAGTCCGTGTTGCCCAGCGACAGCCCCAAAACATGACTGCTCTAGAGGAGATCTGCATGGAGGAATGGGCCAAAATACCAGCTACAGTGTGTGCAAACCTGGTGAAGACTTACAGGAAACGTTTGACCTCTGTCATTGCCAACAAAGGTTATGTTACAAAGTATTGAGTTGAACTTTTGTTATTGACCAAATACTTATTTTCCACCATTATTTACAAATACATTCTATAAAAATACCTACAATGTGATTTCCTGGATTTTTTTTCTCATTTTTGTCTCTCATAGAAGTGTACCTATGATGAAAATTACAGACCTCTCTCATCTTTCTAAGTAGGAGAACTTGCACAATCAGTGGCTGACTAAATACTTTTTGGCCCCACTGTATATAAAAATAAATAAAATGAGAGTATACTGTGTATGTAGTATATATATATATATTTGTTTTTCAGTATTTGGACTGGCAGAATATCTATCTGTGTGTGTGTGTGTGTGTGTGTGTGTGTGAGGAGAGAGAGAGAGAGAGAGAGAGAGAGAGAGAGAGAGAGAGAGAGATGGGAGGGGAGAGAGAGAGAGAGAGAGAGAGAGAGAGAGAGAGAGTGAGGTTGTATTGGATTGTATGTGTGTGTTAGATGAACTGTAACTGGTCCATATTTGAGGCCCCATGCACAGACTGTTGATGTGGAGAGACAGATCTACACCATCAGTCGATGGGTTTAGTGGGGTGGAGGTATCCAACACAAACCTCTCACCACATTGAATACAACAGTGGTTTAGTCGGGGGGAGTGTGTGTGTGTGCGTGCGTGCGTGTGTGCGTGTGCGTGCGTGTGTGTGTGTGTGTGTGAGAGAGAGAGAGAGACTGTTCCACGTTGAATACAGCAGTGGTTAAGTGGGGGCAACAAAACGTTAAAGCAACTTCACTCAGCCGTTCTCTGGAAACATATTGGGAGGTGCAGAACACACACACACACACACACGCACACACACGCACACATGCGCACATATGCGCACACACACACGCACACACACACACACACACACACACACACACTCACACACACACACACACACACTCACACAGCGTAAAAAGTCAGTGTGCTCCAGTAAGTTCAGAATGTAGGTTAACCCAGTGTCAGTGTACCATTCACTATGGCTGACTCTGCCTCTGAACACACACAACATGGTTCACGCTGGCCTACATACTGTAGCTACACATTAGAACTGAACCATTCAGTATGGCTGACTCTGCAGGCTGGGGGGGGGGGGGGGGGGGGGAGTGGAGAGGGGAGGGATAGAGGAGAGGAGAGGAGAGGTATCTGTGAGCTATTTTTAGAGACAAAGTGGTTCCCTAACCCCAAACCACTTCAGAGTGCGAACAATTCCCCATGGTTGCCATGGAGACCCACTCCTGAAAGCACTGTGACAGTGAAATATTTTGTTATGAATTTTTGGCTCGGCTCATTCACACACACACACACACACCCCCCTCCCCCCAACCCATTAATAACAGCTGCCAAGCGGAAAGGAGGGATCAAGCTAAAACATCTAGAAAGTTAGGAGGTAGTGTAGCTCTGTGTAACTGTGTGTAGCTGTCTGTAGCTGTGTGTAACTGTGTGTAGCCCTGTGTAACTGTGTGTTACTGTGTAACTGTGTGTAGCTTTGTGTAACTGTGTGTAACTGTGTCTAACTGTGTCTAACTGTGTCTAACTGTGTGTAGCCCTGTGTAACTGTGTGTAGCTGTGTCTAGCTGTGTGTAGCTGTGTGTAACTGTGTGTAGCCCTGTGTAACTGTGTAACTGTGTGTTACTGTGTAACTGTGTGTAGCTTTGTGTAACTGTGTGTAACTGTGTCTAACTGTGTGTAGCCCTGTGTAACTGTGTGTAGCTGTCTATAGCTGTGTCTAACTGTGTCTAATTGTGTCTAACTGTGTCTAACTGTGTGTAGCCCTGTGTAACTGTGTGTAGCTGTCTATAGCTGTGTCTAACTGTGTGTAGCTGTGTTTAGCACTGTGTGGGCCAGAGAGCCACAGAGCCGGAGGATTGGAGGTTGAGGAGGAAGAGGAGGGGAGGAGAGAGGAGGAGGAGAGGAGAGGAGGAGGAGGGAGGAGGGAGGAGGGAGGAGGGAGGAGGAGGGATCACATTGGATCTCCACCAGATGTGGACTACTAATGACTGCTGTCTGAGAGAATAAGAGAAAGAGAGAGAGAGAGAGAGAGAGAGGGAGACTTACACAGCTGGAGAGAGAGAGAGAGAGAGAGAGAGAGAGAGAGAGAGAGAGAGAGAGAGAGAGAGAGAGAGAGAGAGAGACTTACACAGCTGGAGAGAGAGAGAGAGAGAGAGAGAGAGAGAGAGAGAGAGAGAGAGAGAGAGAGAGACAAACACAGCTGGAGAGAGAGAGAGAGAGGATATCTTAGGGGGATGGGAGTAAAGTGAATGGGAACAAGGAGAAAAGGCAGCAATGTGAGGAGGAGGGGCGAATAGGGTAAAGAAGACGGATGAGGTAGCCGATAAAGATAGACGGATGAGGTAGCCGATAAAGATAGACGGATGAGGTAGCCGATAAAGATAGACGGATGAGGTAGCCGATAAAGATAGACGGATGAGGTAGCCGATAAAGATAGACGGAAGAGGGGAAATAAGAGTTGGAACAAAGGGAGGAGGAGAAGGAGGTGTGAATAGGGTTTTCTCTCGTCATTCTGTATTGCACAGAGTACACAGCAGCTCTATGGTGGAAACCAGACCCTGACTAGCCCTGGAGCCCATTCCTTTCTCCGGTTGTTGTGTGCTTTCTTGTTGTGGTCCTTCTTCTATGGTTATTGTGTTGATTCTTCTTCTGTGGTTATTCTGTAATTCTTCCTCTAAGGTTATTGTGTTGTTCTTCTTCTATTGTTAATGTGTGCGGTTTTGACATTTGGGGTACTTCGAGTGGCTGGCAGCGTGGGCTGGCAAGCTCATGATAGCCAAGAGGCTTTTTGTGCCTCTGTAAATGTCACACACACTCACTTCATAAGAGCCCTCTGTTTGTCTTTGTACTGTGCTGTGTCAGAGTGGCATCAAATTACAACATAATAGGACTTATGACTGAAGAGGAGGTGGCAGGGGAGGAGAGGAGAGGAGGGGAGAGGAGAGGAGAGGAGAGGAGAGGAGAGGAGAGGAGAGGAGAGGAGAGGAGAGGAGAGGAGAGGAGAGGAGAAAAGAAGAGAGGAGAGGAGAGGAGAGGAGAGGAGAGGAGAGGAGAGGAGAGGAGAGGAGAGGAGAGGAGAGGAGAGGAGAGGAGAGGAGAGGAGAGGTGTTGGAGAAAGTGGGATGGTATTTATCTGTAATTTGGTGAAGTGTGAAGATGCTGAAAGTCAATGACATGGGAAAATACATTTAGAAAAGTTTGTGTGTGTGTGTGTGTGTGTGTGTGTGTGTGTGTGTGTGTGTGTATGTGTGTGTGCGTGTGTGTGCGTGTGTGCGTGTGTGTGTCAGAGAACCAGGGAAACACCACCACAGGAGGACCACTCCCTTTTTGTTTTTTTATTTTCCCTCCCTCTCCTTTCCCTTTCATTCTATCTGTCTCTCTCCTTCACTCCTTCCCCCCTTTCCCCCCTCTCTCTCAGACTCTCTGTCTCTTTCTCCCCCCTCTCTCTCTTTATCTCCCTCTCTCTCACACTCTCTGTCTCTCTTTCTCCCCCCTCTCTCTTTATCTCTCTCTCACACTCTCTGTCTCTCTTTCTCCCCCCTCTCTCTCTTTATCTCTCTCTCTCTTTTCTCTCCCTCTCCACCCCTTCTATGTCTCTATGTCTCTATGTCTCCCCTCTCTCCCCCTCTCTAAGTCCCCCCCCCCCCCCTACCCCCTCTCTCTTCCCCCCCTCTTTCTCAGTCTATCTCTCTCCATGGTGGGCAGACAGCTGGGCCAGATGGCCATCAAGCAGAGGGGCTAGCTTGATTCATCCACCAGGACCTCCCTCCTGACTCCTGACAGACAGGGCATGGGAGAGCAGGGTGAGGTTGGACGGGGCAGGACAGACAGTGGGGGATGGGACAGCGGGACGTGTGTGTGTGTGTGTGTGTGTGTGTGTGTGTGTGTGTGTGTGTGTATGTGTGTGTGTGCATTCATGATGAGAGTCCTTGAGGAGAGGGGAGCAGGTGGTAAATAGGAGGCGTAGCGTCTGACCAGATTGCCTCCAGAAGACCCCCTTGGTGTGTGTGTGTGTGTGTGTGTGCTCATTAGTCACTGTTAGAAGCTGAGCTAAACAAAGACAGACAGGCAGACCACGGACATACACACACAGGCGGGACACACACACACACACACACATACACATTAACTCATGCCACTGCTGTTTGAATTGATAGTTGACCTTCCACCATGGCTGAGTCTCTTTATGCTGTGAATGTGTGATTCCTCTGATTGTTTTGACCTGAAGGGTCTGCAGTGTAGCTGCTCCTAATCAGGGCCCATCCTCTGTTTCTATAGTCCATCTGCAGGGCCCATCCTCTGTTTCTATAGTCCATCTGCAGGGCCAAGCCCTCGCCTTACCAAAACTGTTCTGACAAGATGGGGCGAGGTCAAAACAATGTCGATCTGACAAACAGCCTGACCCTGACCCTGACTCTGACCAGCCATATAGTGGAAACTAGACCCTGCCTAGCCCTGCAGTAGAAACTAGACCCTGACTAGCTATGTAGTAGAAACTAGACCTTGACTAGCCCTGCAGTGGAACCTAGACCCTGACTAGCCCTGCAGTGGAAACTAGACCCTGCCTAGCCCTGCAGTAGAAACTAGACCTTGACTGGCCCTGCAGTGGAAACCAGACCCTGACTAGCCCTGCAGTGGAAACTAGACCCTGCCTAGCCATGCAGTAGAAAATAGACCTTGACTAGCTCTGCAGTGGAAACTAGACCCTGACTAGACCTGCAGTGGAACCTAGACCCTGCCTAGCCCTGCAGTAGAAACTAGACCCTGACTAGCCCTGCAGTGGAAACTAGACCCTGACTAGACCTTCACTAGCCCTGCAGTGGAAACTAGACCCTGAGCAGCCCTATAGTGGAACCTAGACCTTGACTAGACCCTGACTCGCCCTGCAATGGAACCTAAACCCTGACTAGACCCTGACCAGTCCTATAGTGGAACCTAGACCCTGACTATACCCTGACTAGCTCCATTGTGGAAAATAGACCCTGACTAGACCCTGACCAGCCTTGCAGTGGAACCTAGACCCTGACTAGACCCTGACCAGCCCTATAGTGGAACCTAGTCCTGACTAGACCCTGACTGGCCCTATAGTGGAAAATAGACCCTGACTAGACCTATAGTGTAGCTGTGTAGCTCTGTAGATCCCGATGGAGTCTGGGATTAGGATTATGATAATAATCTTTCATTACAATTATAAACAGAGCACCCTGGGTGTACCAGAATTTTCCGCAACAACTGCAGTGGAAAAAATAAAAGATCAGGTCAATGCCACAAGGTTGTGTGGATGTGAAATTAATGGCTAGCTTTATGCCGCAAATAGGTATTCACCGTGCGTGGGGAGCTGAACTTGTCATGCGTACTTCAGGCTGGCTTTGTTTCCTAAATGGTGTGGATACTGCACATACATTTATCAATTCATCATCTGAAAAAAAAGCTCAATATTTTTGTTGCCCGTTTAAACTATGTTAAATATATTAATATATATATATATAAGGTTAATACTCCTACCAGTGCCCTGGCCAACGCACTGGCAATAGAACTGGAGTCTGTGTGTGTTTCATGTGTGATGAGGAAGTCGGATGCAATAATTTGGGTGAGCAAGTCTGGCGCAAATCGGCTGCCGTGGTATCATCCAGACTGATTGTTGTGAGTAATAGCTGTCTGTCTGGTCTTTGTGTGTACTTAATTTGCTACCATTTTGTCAAGCGCACAACAAATAAATACAATTCTTCTTCTTCTTCTTCTTCTTCTTCTTCTTATTATGATTATGTTATCTGTACTAATCTATTGTAGAAGGATGGCAGCACTAATGCCCGTTATTTTGTGTCTCCGTAGTGTCAGCTGTCCCAGGCCCTGAATGGTGTTTCAGACAAAGCCAAGGACGCCAAGGAGTTTCTGGTGCAGCTGAAAAACATGCTAACTCAGATACAGGTACGCAACGATCACATGCTAACTCACATACAGGTAAGCAACGATCACATGCTTACTCAGACACAGGTACACAACGATCACATGCTAACTCAGATATAGGTACGCAACGATCACATGCTAACTCAGATACAGGTACGCAAGATCAGATGCTAACTCAAATACAGGTACGGAACGATTACATGCTAACTCAGATACAGGTACACAATGATCACATGCTAACTCAGGTGATTGAATACTATGCTACCGTGCTACAACAGATCCAACAATACAAAGCTTACAAGCTACAAAATATACAATAATACAGCGCAACAAATATACAGGAATACAACGCCAGTATGCTACAACGAATACAGGCGAAACATGCTAAGGTGCTACAACAGGTACAATATAGTTATATAATGCTAAAATTGCACAACTAACTTGTTCGTTTCTGCAAGCTTAGAGTTCTTTTTAATCGTTTAAAATGTTTTTTTAAAGAGTAACTTTTACCAGCCTATAGTTATTGAGTTCTGTCTTCACGTTTAAAATATTTTTCACGTTCTAATTTTTACCAGCCTCTAGTTTTAGAACCTACCATTAACCAAGAAGCAAAAAAGTTATAAATGTTCATTAAAAAGTGTTGACACAGCAGTCACCAAATTCATGTCTATTAGAAATTGTTCACACAGTTGTATGTAGTAAAGTGCTATAATCTCCACCTTTAGAGAGCCAGGCTTTGTCTTGAAGTGTTCTGTGTAGAATAAAAAATGGGATTACAGGGGTTTATATTTAGACTGGCACCACATGTAAAGCACCTCTTATCAGCAGCAGCTGCAGCTGCAGAGCACAGAGGATTGGGTCACCAATCTCTCTCTCTTTCTCTCTCACTCTCTCTCTCTCTCTCTCTCTCTCTCTGTGTGTGTGTGTGTTATGACAATGGTATTTGTGAAGAGTGAAGTGTCTTTCCTTGGTAGAATAGTGAAGTTCTTTTTTACTCTAATGCAATCCTCTTCATATGGGAGAGAGTCTTGATACAGCCCCCTGGATCTCAGATATGACAATGTGTGTGTGCGTGCGTGCGTGCGTGCATGCGTATGCGTGCAAGAGACTATCATCTTCCTTGATCCCTGAACTTTGTGTCTTTGCAGTTAAGTCGTGATTAGAAATCTACTTTCTCATGGCTCAACTCTTGCCTTTTTCTGTGTGTGTGTGTGTGTGTGTGTGTGTGTGTGTGTGTGTGTGTGTGTGTGTGTGGTATGTGTGGTGTGTGTTTGATATGTGGTGCATGTGCAGGAGAACGGGGTGGAGTTTGAGGCCTGCCTGGTGGCTCAGTGTGACTCTCTGATTGAGGCCCTCAGCAGACAGAAGGCCAAGCTGCTCACCAAGACCACCAAGGAGAAGGACTGCAAGCTCAAGGTAGGAACACAAGATAAATCAAACACACCCTCCTTAAGGTAAAACATGAATACAAATAAAATTATATAAAAATATAAGATAAAACATATTAATAAAATGACCACCAAGGAGAAGGACTGCAAGCTCAAGGTAGGAACACAAGATAATCTAATATAATCTAATTAATTATCTCTACATCTTAAATTAAAACTCTCTACTGGCTCCTCCTAACACTAAGCTAAAGGGGGAAACATGTAGCATTAGCTCCTCCTAACACTAAGCTAAAGGGGGAAACATGTAGCATTAGCTCCTCCTAACTCTAAGCTAAAGGGGGAAACACGTAGCATTAGCTCCTCCTTACACTAAGCTAAAGGGGGAAACACGTAGCATTAGCTCCTCCTAACACTAAGCTAAAGGGGGAAACACGTAGCATTAGCTCCTCCTAGCATTAAGCTAAAGGGGGAAACACGTAGCATTAGCTCCTTCTAACGCCAAGCTAAAGGGGGAAACACGTAGCATTAGCTCCTCCTAACACTAAGCTAAAGGGGGAAACACGTAGCATTAGCTCCTCCTAACACTAAGCTAAAGGGGGAAACACGTAGCATTAGCTCCTCCTAACATTAAGCTAAAGGGGGAAACACGTAGCATTAGCTCCTTCTAACGCCAAGCTAAAGGGGGAAACACGTAGCATTAGCTCCTCCTAACACTAAGCTAAAGGGGGAAACATGTAGCATTAGCTCCTCCTAACGCCAAGCTAAAGCTAGAGATAGTGTTGGCCAAGTGGGTCGAACTGCTACCCACTGCCTGGCTATGAGGTCATGAGTTCAAATCCCACTTGGGAACACTATCACTAGTGTGCCCTTGAGTAAGGCACTTAAACCTAAGTTGCTCCTGGAGGACTGGCCTTCATTGTGAATTGCTTTGGGTGACAGTATCTGCTAAATTACGAAAATGTGAGTGTAATATGAAGGT
>CM030179.1:2115023-2127523 GCA_017639675.1 Aplochiton taeniatus | reverse complement strand
TTAAACCCTGCTCTTCAGGACTGTCAGCTGTGTTAACAATTTCTATCACTTCCATTGTATGAAGGCTTTTATAGATTTTCCGTTTTTAAACTGATTTCTCTTAATTGTTATTACCTGTATTTGACATTGTTTTACAGTGAAAAACGCACTACAAATAAAACATATGCTTATGATTTGTGTGTGTGCTTGTGTGCTGGTCGGTGTTGATGGCTAGTGTGTCCTGGTGTGGCATCGTATCCATAAATCTGTCCTTAACAACCCCCCCCCCCCCCTCCCTCCTCCCCCCTCCAGTGGCATGGTTCACCTTTGACCCCTCTTCAGCGCACCGCGACATCGTCCTGTCCAATGAGAATCAGACGGTGACGTGTAGCAGCTACGACGACCGCGTTGTGCTGGGAACAGCCGCCTTCTCCAAGGTAACAGCTGTGTGTGTGTGTGTGTGTGTGTGTGTGTGTGTGTGTGTGTGTGTGTGTGTGTGTGTGTGTGTGTGTGTGTGTGTGTGTGTGTGACTGGCAGACTGTAACAGACATGTCTGTCAAACGGTTTTATTACCTATCTGTCTGTCTGTCTGTCTGTCTGTCTGTCTGTCTGTCTGTCTGTCTGTCTCTCCATCTGTCTGTCTGTTGCTGGTTCAAAGGTTAAATGACCACACTAGCCTGAATAGGAACCAGACAGGACCAGACAGGACATTGCTGATAAGGTACTCGTCTATCAGCTTGACGTTGTTCCGTGCTCGACCTCCAGGGGGTGCACTACTGGGAGCTGAGGGTGGATCGCTATGACAACCACCCGGACCCAGCTTTCGGCGTGGCGCGGATCAATGCGGTCAAGGACATGATGCTGGGGAAGGACGACAAGGCCTGGGCCATGTACGTGGATAACAACCGCAGCTGGTTTATGCACAACAACTCACACACCAACAGGTGAGGGAACACTACACACACACACACACACACACAGACTGTCATACACACACACACTACACAGACACACACAACAACATTTTCTCATTGCCAATATTGCTTCTTGTTGAAATGTTGCATATAATAATATCACAAGATGAACACCCGTGTATTAATATGACTCAAGTGAGTCAAGGACCCATATTCAAATATGAATCATCTCTTATGATTATAAAATGTATTGCCAACCCATGCCGTCTAGAAATATTTCTGGATAATAATAAACCTCATCATGTCAAGCTGTTCCACTCATTATTCCATTTCTATATTAAAAACACACACACACACACACACACACACACACACACACACACACACACACAACCTATCACACACACACACACACGCTACACACACAACCTATCATACACTACACACACACACTACACACACAACCTATCACACACACACACTACACACACACACACACACACACACACACACTACACACACAACCTATCACACACACACACACACACCATCACACAAACACACTATCACACACACACTATCACACAAACACACTACACACACACGCACACCAAAACAGCACACGCACACACACACTACACACACACACACTATCAAACAAATACACACACACACACACACACACACTATCACACAAACACTATCACACACTACACACACACAGAATCACACAAACACACACACACACTACACACACACACACACACTAACACAATAAACACACACGAACACCAAAACAGCACGCGCACACACTACACACACACGCACACACACACACACACACACACACACACACACACACACACACACACACACACACAGCTTTAAATCCTCCAGGGTGTGGATGGGGTGATCTAATCAGCTCTCCAGATATAGATGGTAAATTATAGCTGGGTTTCCATGGTGATTTATATAGCATACAGCATGTGCATATTTAGATGGTTATAGCTAGGCTTGTTAGTAGCCTGTGTGTGTGTGTGTGTGTGTGTTTATATTGATGGATCATATACTAAGACAATGCTTGTTTGTGTGTGTGGGTACCATTATCTGCATGTGTGGTGCGTGTGTGTGTGTGTATCTTTATCTGCATGTGCGTGTGTGTGTGTGTCCTCTGTTAAGGGCCGAGGGGGGCGTCTTCAAAGGGGCCACAGTGGGCATCCTATTGGACCTGAACAAACACACACTCACCTTCTTCATCAACAATCAGCAACACGGACCAATAGCCTTTGAGGGGCTGGAGGGCGTGTTCATGCCTGCTGTCAGCCTCAACAGAAACGTACAGGTCAGTGGCTCCGGGTGGTGTGTGTGTGCGTGTGTGTGCGTGTGTGTGCGTGTGTGTGTGTGTGTGTGTGTGTGTGTGTGTGTGTGTGTGTTGTTTTATGTGTGTGTAGCGAGTGAAGTGATTTTGTGTGGCACTGTGTTCATCTTTGTGTGTGTGAGTGTGTCTTTACGTGTGTGTGTGTGTGTGTGTGTGTGTGTGTATTACCTACGTAGTGTGTGTGTGTGTGGGGGGGGCACTCTGTGTGCACCTTACTGTGTGTGTGGAATAAAGTGTGGAGTATTATGTGTGTGTGTGTGTGTGATATAATGTGTGGACTATTATGTGTGTGTAGAGTGTGGAGTGTGACACTGCTTATCTTTGGGTGTGTAGAGTCTGGAGTGTGACACTGTGCATATCTTTGGGTGTGTAAAGTCTGGAGTGTGACACTGTGCATATCTTTGGGTGTGTAGAGTCTGGAGTGTGACACTGTGCATATCTTTGGGTGTGTAGAGTCTGGAGTGTGACACTGTGCATATCTTTGGGTGTGTAGAGTCTGGAGTGTGACACTGTGCATATCTTTGTGTGTGTAGAGTCTGGAGTGTGACACTGTGCATATCTTTGTGTGTGTAGAGTCTGGAGTGTGGAGTGTGACACTGCATATCTTTGTGTGTGTAGTGTCTGGAGTGTGACACTGTGCATATCTCGAGTGTGTGCATATCTTTGTGTGTGTAGAGTCTGGAGTGTGTGCATATCTTTGTGTGTGCTGACTGTGTAATAGCGTGTCCGTGTGCAAGATGCCTAACGAAGGTGGACAGTGTGTGTTTAAAACGTGTGTGTGAAATCAGAGCGTATGTGTATTTGTTCTTTGGATTTAATCCTTTCGGTCGTGAGTCTCTTGGGATGATCTCATCCTGGCTCTGTTTGTCCCCTGCAGGTCACCTTACTTACTGGGCTGGAGGTGCCGAAGAATACCAAGCAGAAATAGAGCGGCCAACCTAGAACCAGAATGTCTGGAATAGACACCTACTGCTGTGGGGACAGTGTACAACTAAGATGGCCGACACTGAGGATACCAAAGATGGCCGACACAGCACAAACAAACCTGCTAGTAGTCGAGGGGCGACTGAGCGGATCATTCTAAATCTCTAGTCCCTTTTTGTTTAAATTCACAACAGTAACATTGTACAGCAGAGGATCTGAGATTTCAAACGGGAAAGACTAGCCAGTCTGATTTGGAACGTTCAAACTAATATTGGTTGTTTCTGCTATTTATTCAGTTTTTTTGTGTGTGGCAATATCCATCTCAAGGTGCCCTCTGTCCTGGATACGTCCCAACACTGCCAGCTTGGTCACTTTTCAATTCCTCGGTGGACCGGTTCCAACACTATCACTATGAACTCCTCTCTTCCCCAGCCCCCAACCTACCCAGCTCTGCAGCTAAAGTGTATTGTTTTCTGCGTCAATACATTTAATGGATCGTATTTCAAGACCCGGATCCGAATAAAAATATGACCTCAAGGATGGATCAATACCAATAATGCTTTTCTTTACCTTCACCCGACTAAGACATTCTTTTATGAATGGAACTGTTCCAAAAAATATCAATCATGGAATACTTCTCTCCTGCCCTGTGCGTTTCTTAGCAACAAGACTAGATAAGTTCTATTCGTGTTAACTTTGCTTGCAAAGTGGACCAATTCCAATAATGACAACCACTATGGATTTTATTTTCTTGCTGGATTAATTCCAATAGTTTTGACGTTGACTAAACATCTTCTCCTTCAGTACCCCTCTATTCATATGGATGGATACGTACCAAACAGTGTCAGCATGGATTTGCCTGTTGTTCCCTTCCCCCTCTCTCCTTACTCCACTGACTGGATCAGTCCCAACAATCCCAACCCATGGCCCCTGCAGCCTTGGCTGACAAGGGCTTTGGGGGAACGAAACCTGGTCTAATGGGTTAAAAGATGATGTAAAGAAACCATCCAATGCTGTCCAATGCCTAGGATCAAATATCACTTTCTAGGGTGACTTTAACACTGTATATTATGCATTATTATGTTTACGTTTATTTGTTTAATTCAATATGTATCATTATTCCTTTTTTACAAGAATCACATCTCAAACAATACAGTCAGAAACGTGTATGTTTACAATCTGGTAAAACAGGAAGTGGTAATACATCACTGGGTTGAGACAGGAAGTGCGGTGTCTCTTCTTCTACTCTCTCAGGTGTGTTAACGGTAGATTACTGGATAAATTCCATTTTATTCAGGTTTATTCCGATAGAAAATGAGGCATTTCATCTTCTCAGAGGAATTTCCATGTTACGGAATTGAATGTCTAAACACATCCATAGTTGGGATGGAATGAACTAAAAGGCTACAGAAAAAAAGAAAAAAAATTATACAATATGTTTAAAAAAAACCACATCAGGTACAGTGCATGCGTTTATTTATTTTAAATAAAACTGAGCCATACCATGTTAAATGTCCCCTAGCCTTTAAAAAAATTTAAAAATTAAAAAAAACGCTACTATCAGGAAGTCCGTACGGAAGGCTGCAGAGGACATTTTGGTTAAACCAAACCAGATCACTGTGAGTACTCACTACATAACCTGAGATGTCAGATTTACATTCCCATGTATATTTTATCAAACAAATTATTTGAAAACAGTAGATTAAAGACTTAGTTTTATTATAGTTAATCTATTTATTGTTTCATGCACTGAATTTGACTACATTATTGAAATATTTACATGCCATAAAAGTATGTGTTGGTGAATGAGAGGGAGTTTTAAAAATGAGAGGTTGTGTAAGCTGACCATAAAGGCTCTCAGTGCATGAAGAAAATGATGAAGATGATGATGCACACCTGTAAATATTGACTTATTTATGTTCATTATGATGTATAGCCTACTAAGCATGTATGTAAGTTTACACAATGTTAATGAAAAAAAACTTTTGTTTGTAAATAGCTATGTCCCGAATTAATAGGTGTTAACTGTTTTGTTGTCATGAAAACGTGTGAAAGCCTCTTCAAACACTACTGTGAAACTGTTGTGTTGCCATAAAGGCATCAACGTGTGAAAGCCTCTTCAAACACTGTGAAAGTTTGCCCCCTGGTGGTTACATTATGAACAAAACCACGACAGTGATGACGCAAAAGATTATTGACCAACACAAAATCGACTCAGGAAAAATGAAAGATTTTTCAAATATAACCTGTTAGATTTTGGGGGTCTGCATTACATTTTAAACTAAGCATAATTATAATTTATAGCTAAAATTAAGATGACGTTTTATTTTTAAAAGCAAATGTAATATAGCCCTTATGATAACATTGATACCGGCCCAAATGGTCAAACGTAACATTGTACATACTGAAGTACCCATTTGTGTGTTCGTTAAAATGATTGCTTCAGAAAGTGTGAGCCGGTATTCCAAAACAATGCACGAGACTTATGATTATTACCAGAACGGCTTTCCAAGTTAAAAGAATATCTGACAACTATTTCTATCATCTGTATGTTTTGTACAAAATGTGTCGAGCCATTTCTCGAAAGGGTTTTGGGGTGGGGTTGTATACATTGCGTTGAACAGATAGCCTAGTTCTGTTTCAGAGTTACAAATAAAAATGTTGGCCCAACCGTTTTAAAATGATGCTAACATCACAAAGTTGAACTACTCTGAACCAGGGCTAAACAACATTCGAAGTGAATTGAATGAATTGCTATTACAAACTTTTTAAGCTATGAAATTCACAGCACCCAAAATGGATGACTTCCGTTCCACATCCGTAGAAACAAACGTTCTAGATCATGTAACCTTGTCATGTGCATAGTGGCAAACGGCATTTGCAGTATGCAGCTTTTAAGAACGGCCCTATCTACATTGACAGGGTCTACACACACACAGTGGGCAGACACACCACCCTTCCAAAAGCACCGCCAGACCTCTATCTGCCATCTGGGTTTATAGACCACGATCCCTCATCCAAAACACAGAGCCTTTCATAATAACTGATGACCAGTTGATCGGATTGTCAGCCGTCTGATCAATCTTCTCTCTGGTGACATAAAAATTGTAGTATCGTTTTTGAAACCATGGAAACTGTTTCAGCCAAACTCCCAAACAAACATCAGCCTGTCTGTTTCATAGGAAATTATCACAATAGTCCAACAGGACACGGCTAATAATACCAGCAGCTGTGGAATAACGTCCAAATTCACATACATCTCTTTCTGTTCTCCGTTACTCTGCAGATGTAAAGGCTTTGTACTGCTAATGCTAGTGGTTTCTAAAGAAAAAAGAAAAACAAACACATTGTAACTCTACATTGTTTTACAGTCTAAAAGAAAATGTGTAAAAAAATAAAAATAAATAAACGACAAATGTCTTATTTGTGCCTTTATAAAATGAATAATTTATTAAACCGATGAAATGTCATTGAGCGCTTGCTGTTGCCTTCTCAGCTGATAGTTCAGTTGTGGTTTTGTGACAGGATTTGGAGGGAACTGCTGTTACTGCCTTCCTCTGAACCTTTCATCTTTCTCTATCAAGTCATCAAGTCCCAGTCTGAACTGCTGTTACTGCCTTCCTCTGAACCTTTCATCTTTCTCTATCAAGTCATCAAGTCCCAGTCTGAACTGCTGTTACTGCCCTCCTCTGAACCTTTCATCTTTCTCTATCAAGTCTTCCTGTCTCCCCTCCCCTCCCCTCCCTCTCAGTCTGTTTTGAGTTCTCTGTTTCAGAACAGCTCTGTTACTGCCTTCCTCTGAACCTTTGATCTTTCTCTATCAAGTCTTCCTCTCTTCTCCCCTCTCCCTCCCCCCTCTCTCTCTGTGTCTGTTGTCAGTTCTCTCCGTTTCTGAACCGTCCAGTTACCGGCTACCTCTGGAGCCTTTGATCTTCTGGATCTCCTTGGGGTTCAGGACCAGCATGCCGTTCTTAAAGCGCCCGGCCAGGCCCGTGGGAGCAGACCCAGACCTCTTCTTCTTCTCTTCTCTGGACGGGCAGGGGGAAACAGGAAGAGACACGTCGAGGTTAGAGGAAGCTAGAACAAAGCGGTCTATGCTTTTCTTTCCTGGCCCTAGCCCCATCAGGGTTCAGGGTTCCTCAACAGGAAACAAAAACTACCTTGGTTTGTTGGACTTCCTGTTCTGCTTCCGCTCCTGGGGAAACAGGAAGATGGGTTAGAGGAAGTGACACGGCAAGGTCATCGTTCGAAAGAAAAACACATAGAAATGAAATATGAGAATGAATTATGAGTATGGAACATGAGTATGAATTATGAGTATGGAACATGAGTATGAATTATGAGTATGGAACATGAGTATGAATTATGAGTATGGAACATGAGTATGAATTATGAGTATGGAACATGAGTATGAATTATGAGTATGGAACATGAGTATGAATTATGAGTATGGAACATGAGTATGAATTATGAGTATGGAACATGAGTATGAATTATGTGTTGGAAATATTGAGATATACTCAAAGGAATAAGATGATGAATAGAACACATTTCACAGCTAACCGTCATCTCCCATTCACATGTAAACACTCAAAAACACTGAAATATAGTCCACCATCTCTCCTACTGATGCATGTAGTTAGTGTGCGGGGGTCAAGGCTAGAGGTCAAGGCTAGAGGTCAAGGCTAGAGGTCAAGGCTAGAGGTCAAGGCTAGAGGTCAAGGCTAGAGGTCAAGGCTAGGGCTCAAGGCTAGAGGTCAAGGCTAGAGGTCAAGGCTAGGGCTCAAGGCTAGGGCTCAAGGCTAGAGGTCAAGGCTAGAGGTCAAGGCTAGAGGTCAAGGCTAGAGGTCAAGGCTAGAGGTCAATTCATAGTCCAGGTGACAGGTGTCTCTCGACAAAAAGGAAAGGTGTCCGCGGCGCTTCAGTCTTTCATTGTCCTCCGCCAGGGACAAAGCGTCAGAACAGAACATCACATTGTTTCTATGACAACCTCGCTAATGTTTGTTTACATTTCACACCGCGAAAAACTTTAGCTAGACCTAACGTACCATGTCGGTGCAAAGTGCATATCTGAGGGAATTAGAGGAAGAAGAGGAAATATTGGGGTTAATGCTATTGAGAAGGAGAAAATTAGAAGGTGGAACGTTCCAAAGAAGAAACAGTAAACACACGACCACAGCAACACAGTAGGGCGACACCCCCGAACGGAGCATCTTGAGCTGCTAACCAATCAGAATGCGCGACAACGTCTGCGCCCTTTCAGTTTTTCTGCTGTCTTTACGACAAGCTCCACGACCTAACAGACAGAATGACGTCTCTTTGACGTCATTTTTGTGTGGAGGGACACTTGTCGCCTGGACTATGAATTGGGCTTAAGGGTCAAGGGTCAGCTCACCGTGGGCTCCTGCTCTCTGGCCTTCTGCTTCCTGTCTTTGATGGTCTGCTGGTAGACTTTGTAGTTGACATATTCCTTCTTAGGCGGCTGAGAGGGACAGACAGACAGACAGACAGACAGACAGACAGACAGACAGACAGACAGACAGACAGACAGACAGACAGACAGACAGACAGACAGACAGACAGACAGACAGACAGACAGACAGACAGACAGACAGACAGACAGACAGACGTAAAACAGAAAGGTTATTTTATTAAAGGATACTTCCTGTACCGCGTCATGGTAACCTATGAATTGACCAACCGGGCCTCAGAGACATGAAACTGGAAAGATGTCTGATTCATCCTACTGACAGTAGAGAACTACAACTATCCACTGACTGTACAGAACTACAATTATCCACTGACTGTACAGAACTACAACTATCCACTGACAGTACAGAACTACAACTATCCACTGACAGTACAGAACTACAACTATCCACTAACTGTACAGCACTACAACTATCCACTGACAGTAGAGAACTACAACTACCCACTGACAGTAGAGAACTACAACCATCCACTGACAGTAGAGAACTACAACTACCCACTGGCAGTAGAGAACTACAACTACACACTGACAGTACAGAACTACAACTATCTACTGAGAGTACAGATATACTATCTACAGACTGGTTCTACTGACAGTACAGGTCCCTAGCTTAGGATTCTGGGTTTTAAAAGAGACCCAGAATGGGCCTGGTCCAGTCCGGTGGTCAGAGTAACAGTAGGCAGAGGTCAGAGTAACAGTAAGTAGAGGTCAAAGTAAAAGTAGGTAGAGGTCAGGGCTCAGAGTAACAGTAAGTAGAGGTCAGAGGTCAGTACCTACCCTTGCTCCCAGCATGATGGCCCTCTCCACCTCTAAGCCTCTCTGCTGTTCTTTCTTGTAGCCTGTGATGCCGAACCGGTGCACATCGAAACGAGCCTGACACACACACACACACACACACACACACACACACACACACACACACACACACACACACACACACACACACACAAACACACACACACACACACACACACACACACACACACACACACACACACAGCTTAGAACCAAATAGCGGTTGTTATTATTTGAATAACGCTAATTATGTATGCATGATAAATGATCGGTTTACCTTTTCTAAAGTGAGTTTCTCGGAGTCTTCTTTCTTGCTGTCCCTCTTAGTCTCATTTAGAACAGGAGGGGTCTGAGAACGGAGAGAAGGAGAGGAAATAAGACAGTAAGCAGACACAGGAGGGGTCTGAGAACGGAGAGAAGGAGAGAAAATAAGACAGTAAGCAGACACAGGAGGGTCAAATGGATGCCGTGGCGGTATGACTGATTTGGACGAAGAGCATCCAGGTCGCCGCTGTCTTAGAGAGGAAGATGACCTTGACCTCAAAGATGACTTTCACCCCTTTAGGGTTCTGTGTAATGTCACCCCTCAGAAAACACTACTAAACTAAACTACAACTACACTAAATACTAAACTTATAAAGATTAAAAAACAACTACAAACTTGTTTTTGTTTTTCATTGGAAACTCTCAATTCAATTCTGTCAAAGGAGGTGTGTAGTGTGCATTCATGTGTGACGCTTCACTAAATATGAATATGAACATGGGCTACTGGGATTATGATAATGTGATTGCTTTTGGTGACAAATATAGCACCAGCAAACCAATGGTGGTTATTGTTATGAGGGAGGAGGAGGAAGAGGAGGAGGAAGAGGAGGAGGAAGAGGAGGAGGATGAGGAGGAAAATGAGGAGGATGAACCATAAAATAAGCTGATCGCTCACTTATTCAGGAAAACAGCAAGCACATAAGGACACACACACACACACACACACAGTCTATAATAAATATCCTTGTATAATGTACAAGTCTAAGATTATAACAGAGAATTAGCTTCTCACTTCAGGTGTCAGTCTTTTCCAAACATGGCTCAGGTGTTGTGACTGACAGGTATGAATCAGGTAGGCTTTGGGTGGACGAGGCAAATACCCCGCCCCTGAAATTCAACCTCTGAGACACGCCGGGCTGTGATTGGAGTGCAGGCTAAGTGATGTCACCGCTCAGAAACACAGTTTCTAAACAGGCTAACAGCATGACCATGTGACTAACAGCCCCCTCCACCAGACTATTCTGTCGTTCACATTATTTCAGTCCAGTTGGTCTCCAGGCAACACAGCCCTACTTAAGAGATTAAGATGAAATGTCAGATGTGCAACTATGACCCACGGGTACACAGCACGCGCTGCTTCAAACATCGGCTGAACGCACTCACCGGCTTCTTCTTCTTCTCTGGTACAGTGGGCGTCTTCTGAGTCCTGGGGGTTTTCTTGGGGTCCTGGAATGTTATAACCTCCACCTGGGAGTTCGGTTTGCAGCCTGGGTCTGAGAACGGAAAGGAGAGAGGGTAAATTTGAGTGTCAGAGTAGAGTAGAACTTACTAATAAAGTGAAGAAGAATGTAGTTGAGCCAGCACATTCTGCTATGTATGTAATAATTCGGTAGTACGTTTTTGAAAGTTAGTTTTCACCACTTCCCTTGGTATCAATAAAGTATTCTTTTCCATTCCATTAAGCACTCATGGTTAATTTGGTCACCTGTTTGAATGTTTGAAGAGTGTGCGTGTAGGACTCCTAATGTGCAACACTCTGGATGCGTTTGTTTGTGTGCCTACCTGTTCTCTCAGCTGCAGAAACGTTATTCGATATGCTTTCCAGGTGAGGTCCAACAGCGAGGCGGTCCTCATCAGTGGGCTTGTTGTCGAAGCCTTCGTCGTTAGTAGCGGTGACTTCCTCCTCCTCCTCCTCTTCCTCGCACCTTTTACGTTTTTTCTTTTTCTGAGATCTTGACCTTTTTTTAGATTCATCACCTGAAACGACATTGTCAGCTGTGTTACGAACGGGTGGAGAATATTAAAAAGTCTCATATGATCCGCTAGAATACAAGCAAAATTAACGTTAGCGTTCGGTAGCCAACTAACGTTAGCTTGCCGTGCTCACCAAAGTCATAGAGCTTATTAAGTACATCATCTAGAAAAGACTGATCCAGATCGTCTTCTTTTTCCAATTTGTTTTTGCTCATATTTCCCAGTTACGTTTATTGCAGTGTCTTATTTTAAGTATCAACGTAAAGTTAATTAAGCTAATGCTGTAAGCTGCGAGAGCGACTGTCAACAAACTAGCTGCGGAACCCACATGTGACAAACCCCCGTTTGGGTTTTGGATCTCCAATGGAAGATCCGCCAAACAACGTGGCTCCGACTAGGTCACCAAGCGCTTTGCTGTGACGCCAATGACGTGTCTACTTTTGAAACACGCCCCCTTTCCAGAAACAGGGAAGTGGCATGTATTCAGCAACACCCATGTGAATAAGGGAGTAAGGGAATCAAATAAAGATTTTGATTGTAACGCATTGTTTACTAAGATATTACTAGTTAATGCTGCGTCTATATCGTTGGTGTAGATCGTGCGGATGGCTTCAAAAGCTCTTTACGTGGTATGTATGTCCTAACTAACCTTGCTTTGCAGTTAACGTTAGTTTTACTTGACAGCTCCTTCTACCTGTGCAATCCAAACAGATTTTTTTTAAATGGTTAAATTGCAGCTCATATTATTGATTTACCCCCTTTTCTTACCCCCTCGCTTTTTGCAATGCATAGTAAATCATGAATAGTTGTAGTTTTTACATGTAGTCTATTTTTTCCGTAAATAATAATGTAATTGTGAGAATGTATAAATTGTGAAGATCTTAATCTCAAACAGATCAGATAGCAAGTTCTACGATAAGGATGTCCTTTGCAATACATTTTATAACACCACTTTGATCATCCTGTCAGACCTCTTAGCTATTTCCATTGAGAGTGTGAC
>CM030179.1:2102523-2110023 GCA_017639675.1 Aplochiton taeniatus | reverse complement strand
CTTGTAATATTTTTAGCCGTGTGTGTGCGTGTGCGTGTGCGTGTGCGCGTGTGTGTGTGTGTGCGTGTGCGTGTGTGTGTATAGGTAGAGTTGACGGGGTGTGTAGGGTCGTTTTATTAAGGGATTGTTTCTGTGCGTTTCTGTTCTGTTTGTGTTTGTACATGGTTATTTTTGACTGCATCGTTATTTTTGAGTTGGCTGTTTCTGTGTGTCTTTAAGTGTGTGTGTGTGTGTGTCTCAGACAGGCCGTAATGAGGGGTATCTGACAGATGGTAGTCCCGTCTGCCCTCATACAGGGATAGGTGTCTCCTACCAGCCTCAGAGCTTGCTGTCTCCCAAAGAGCCTTAGGTCCTCCAGGAGTTGATCTTTTAAGAGGAAAAGACTACCCTCTTTTCATCTGTGTCTTCATCCCTCTCTCTCCTCTCCTCTCCTGCCCCCTTTCACAATCCTTTCTCCTGTTTTCTCCTCCACCTCATTAAACCAACTTTGTGTACTCCCTCTCTCTCTCTCTCTCTCTCTCTCTCTCTCTCTCTCTCTCTCTCTCTCTCTCACACCCATCCCTCTCTCTCATCCATCTCTCTCTCTCTCCGTCGTTCCAGACTCGGTCTCTCCGTCCGGGGCGGTCTCCTCCAGCCTCTCTCTCCACAGCGGCCTGGTGTGTGTGTCCGGAGGTCGGGTGCGCCTCGCCGCGGGAGACCTGGGAGCTCCAGGGACGGCGGGCCCCGCCAGCGCTCCAACCCCAGAGGAGGAGCTCTTTGCTCGGGCTGTGGTGGTGCTGTCGTGTGCCTCCTATAGGAATCAGGTTCTCCACGTTTTCCTCAGGCCAGCGCTGGTGGCTGCAGCCCTGCACTCTGCAGCTTCTACCAGGAAGGGTGAGGAGGCCTTTTAACGTGGTTACACCGTGATTTTAACGTGGTTACAACGTGATTTTAATGTGGTTACACCGTGATTTTAATGTGGTTACACCGTGATTTTAACGTGGTTACACCGTGATTTTAATGTGGTTACACCGTGATTTTAAAGTGGTTACAACGTGATTTTAACGTGGTTACAACGTGATTTTAACGTGGTTACAACGTGATTTTAACGTAGTTACACCGTGATTTTAACGTGGTTACAACGTGATTTTAACGTGGTTACAACGTGATTTTGACGTGGTTACAACGTGATTTTGACGTGGTTACAACGTGATTTTATCACGGTTACAACGTGATTTGAAATATGTTTGTTTGTTTGTTGGTTTGTTTGTGTGTTTACAGAGGAAGTGTTCGACAGTTTCAACTTCCTGTGGAACGTGTTTTCCAATGAGTTCATCCTGGTCCCGGGAGCCACCCTACAGGTGTGTGGACACATTACTGTTGCCGTGGAAACCCAGGACATCCCAAGATCCCGTGAAGAGCAGCAGGGATTCTATTTTTATTCCTGGGTCATTTAAGGGGCGAGTCTGGGTTTTAAAGTTTGACATTTCTAATAGGGGCGTTCCTGACTGGCTAAACAGAGGAAGACAGAGTTTACCAGTTTGTCAAAGGAGGCTATTTTTTTATCTATCATGAAAAATGTACAAATTTCTTTCCTAGGAATGTGGTTACAAATAAATCATTAAATTTCACTAATCATTAATTAAACGAGGCTTCAAAAGTAGTTTACTGTACACTTAACTAATTATACATCCGTAGTTTACTGTAAACTTAACTAGCTTGAGTTAACTTGAGTTAAGTTGACTAACCCTAACCCTAACCCTTAACCCTTTGACGCGTACGATCACACCGGTGTGATCACTTTAGAGTGGTCCCTGAAGCGTACGATCAAACCGGTGTGATTAGAACGTATCAATAGAACGTACATTTTCTACTGCTGCATCATAATCAAATAAGCGTTTAGGTTAACCCAGACTAGGGACTAGCCAGTCCTCACATTCACAGAATTTCGCAGTCTTGTCAGCCAAATACAATACGTTTATTCTGTTACAGACATTCAAATGATCTGAGTATTAAGATAACAGGTTATAATCTATACGGCGACGGTGCTGTAGCTATGCTAGCTAGCTTTCTGTCCTGACGCGTCACAATCGAATTCGAGAATATTTTTGCTTGCTCTGACATCGCGTGCAATAAAAACTCAGAGAATTTAGAACTTACGCGCGAAAAGGTTAACTAGCTTGTCAAAGTGGATCCAATATGTCTCAGAGATATAATTATATCGAGTTACATCAGTATTACTATGGGAATGTATGTATGTGTCCCTCTTTGCCCCCCCCCCCCCTCCGCGTAGGACTTTGAGGAGGCATTCTGTTTGCCAGTGGAGATTTCTTAGTAATGACTCCGTGTCTCCCCCTCTCTCCTCTTTCCCTCTCTCCCCCTACTCCCCCCCTCTCTTTCTCTCTCTCTCTCTCTCCCCCTACTCTCCCTCTCCCCTCCCTCCCTCCCCTCTGTCCCCCGACTCTCCTTCTCCTCTCCCCCCTCTGCTCCCTCCCTCCACTACCCCCTTCCCCTCCCTCTCTTCTAGGACTTTGAGGAGGCGTGCTTCCTGCTGGTGAAGACAGGAGACCTCTATGTTTCTGACCAGGACCTGGTCGTGTCTGAGAGCGGAAAACACACTCTCTCCTTCCTGCGCTCTCTACTGGAGCCCTTCCTACAGGGATACCAGGTACGAACACACACACACACACACACACACACCCCTCTACTGGAGTCCTTCCTACAGGGATACCAGGTACGAACACACACACACACACCCCTCTACTGGAGCCCTTCCTACAGGGATACCAGGTACATACACACACACACACACACACACACACACCTCTACTGGAACCCTTCCTACAGGGATACCAGGTACACATACACACATGCACACACACTCGCGCACGCACGCCCAGAAACTCTGCAAAGTAATAATCAAGAATATTATAATTTTCAGCCTGTAAAAAATATCACTTCCCATTATTGAACCAGCAGAGGGCGCTCAAACCATAGATTTAGCATTTGATTGGAAGTCAGCAAGGATATGGACTTTGGTGTGTGTGTGTGTGTGTGTGTGTGTGTGTGTGTGTGTGTGTTTCTCTCCAGGTGGTGTGTCGGTACTTGTGTGAGGAGGCTGGAGACAGTTTGTCAGAGAAACAGTTTGTTCCTGCGGTCCGAAGCTTTGCTGTCAGAGTCCTCCTAACAGGTGACAGCTCTCCCTGGGTCTCTCTCCCTTCCTGATGAACCGTTTTTCTCTTCTCCTCCTCTTTCTCTCGTTCTCTTTTCTGTTACATCAATCTATCTGCCCTCCCTCGCTCTCTCTAGTTTTATCGATCTCTCCGAAATTAGCGTTTTGTACCTTGATGTGTACGTGTGTGTGTGCGCGTGTGCACGTGCGTGCGTGCGTGCGTGCGGACTACATCCAATAGCGTCTCAATCTCTTTCTCCCTCCATCTTTATCTCTCTCTCGTTCTTTTTCTCTGGGGTCCAGAACAGATCCTACTGTCAGAGGTCTTCAGGACCTTATGTGTTATGTGTTTTTGTACCTTGATGTGTGTGTGTACAGGTAGTCTAAGATGCTACGAGTCCCTGTCCTCCGACCTCCAGAAGAACGCTCTAGCCGCTCTCATGCGATTGGACGTGGTGCAGAAGGTCAAAGGGTATGTTTGTTTTGTGTATCCCTCTGGCCCTGAAAGGTGGGGTTATGCGTGCTCCATTATCAATTCAAAACAAAATGATGGATTTAACGGAAGTAAAACTGGAGTAGAATAGATATGAGATATATATAGAGATAATAGAATAGTTCAAACACTCCGAAAAGTAAAGAGTAAAATCTCTCCTCTCCTCTCCCCTCCCCTCCCCTCTCCTCTCCCCTCCCCTCCCCTCCCCTCCCCTCCCCTCCCCTCCCCTCTCCTCCCCTCCCCTCCCCTCCCCTCCCCTCCCCTCCCCTCCCCTCCCCTCCCCTCTCCTCTCCTCTCCTCTCCTCTCCTCTCCCCTCCCCTCCCCTCCCCTCCCCTCCCCTCCCCTCCCCCCCCCTCTCCTCTCCTCTCCTCTCCTCTCCTCTCCTCTCTGTGTCTCCGTGTGTTGGTTTCGTTACAGAGGGCAGGGCGTCACCTTGAGCGTGGATGCCGTGAAGGTGCACTCATTAGCTGACACTCTGAGAGGGGAAGTGTCCGCTCAGAAGGCCCTCCACGCCCGCCTCTAATTCGCTGTCGTCATGGGCCAATAGGAGCTCGGGAGAGCGCAGTCTTCCTGGCTCATTAGCATAATGCCAAATGCCCCCGGAACGTTAGTCTCAGAGCCACACCGCCCTGAAGAACTACAAAGGCAGTTAGTCTCAGAGCCACACCGCCCTGAAGAACTACAAAGGCAGTTTGTCATTGGCTGTACAAAAGACTTGAACAAACACTGCAATCTAGGGCGCTCTGTCTGCTTCTCTCTCTCTCTCTCTCTCTCTCTCTCCTCCTCTCTTCTCTCTCTCCTTCCCTTTCTGTTTCCCTCTCTCTTTCTCCTCTTCTCTTCTCTCTCTCCTTCCCGCTCTCTCTCTCTCTCTCTCTCTCTCTCTCTCTCTCCTCTTCTTTTCTCTCTCTCCTTCCCTTTCTGTCTCTCTCTCTCTCTCTCTCTCTCTCTCTCTCCTCCTCCTCTTCTCTCTCTCCTTCCCTTTCTGTTTCCCTCTCTCTCTCTCTCTCTCTCTCTCTCCCTTTCTTGTTTTTATATGCCTTCCGCTCTTTCAACAGAAAAGCCTCGCTCTTTTGTTCAAAGAACAACAACTGTGCTTAGACTCAGACCTTCGACTCTTTCGGTAACTTCAAAAGAGAAATCTTTTTTTTTTTTTATATATATAACCGCTGCCCTGAGGTTGCCATGGAGATTGTATTGAATACTAGTAAAATACTTTTTTTTTGTGTACAGGTCAAATATGCTTGTGTGACTGTTTGTCTTGTTCGATTTACACTAAAATCTGATTGCATCTTTTTTGTTTGAATTTTTGAGACTTTATACTCTTTACTCTTTACTTACCCAGTCTGCAGGAGTTATTTACATGTTTTCTGTTTCTGTTGTTGTGTTTTGTTTGTTGGTAATTGTCCCACTCTATGGTCTGATTGTGGCTGCCTTTTTAATGTTTGTGTTGTTGTGGGCTAAAGGTTTCATCAAGGCTGCAATGCTTACCAAACCAACGACTGGTGGTTGTCGCCTTAAAATATTTGAGATGAACTTTGATCTTCATCAATGCTCTATTTTCTTAACAAAGACATTTGAAATGTGAATGATCTCCTTGTTGACCTGGCCAAGCCAATAAGCCTAGAGCTCCAATCTCTTAGCCTTGAAGTATTTGTGTGGCATCGCGAACATTAGATTAGCGTGAACGTAAAGTGAAACTTTGAGAGAAAATAAGTGGCATATAGTCGAACATTTGCTGCTTCAAATATGAGTGGACATGATAAAGATAGAGATATTAATAACAAAACAAGGACACGTCTGTTGATCTGCTGGTGCCTAAATCTTTGAAACCTCTGTCTTGGCCACATTGCTAATTAGACTAGCCACATGCTAAATTTATATTTGTTATACACACGGGAGCTAATGCTACTATTCCAGGATCAATGTTAATAAACCAGAAAATTATAGGGAGGAGCATTGTAATAGCATTTTGCAATTAGGACACACTCGCTTTCTCTTCCTCTTTGTGGATTTATTAAACACTGACTGTTCTAAAAGTAACAATCTCAAAGAAGATTGTTTCCAATACTGAAGTCAACTAATACTTGTTTAGTGTCCTGTTTAAAATAGACATGAATTAAATTACCCTTTCTAAATGATCTGTTTCAAATGGCAATCACAGTTGATCGGTTGTCTCTGCATTGCCAAAGTACATAGGTATTACTTCATGAAAACAATTCTTTATAGAAAATTATGGATGGATGGACTATTATATTCACGGTCATGTGTGTTTTAGAGTCGGTTTAAAGATTCTCGGTTTGTATCAAGCTAAGCTAAACCTTTTGTGGTACTAGAAGACCTGCAGACAACCTAAAAACATCTAGAACAAATGAACACGTAACATGAACAGTCCAAAGGTGACCACAATGCTGTTCTACCTTGGTTGCCATGGTACCTTACTGTGCGTGGTAATTACGTTAATTCATTTGAAATAGTGACACGAAATGTGGCCTTAGCATTCTATCTTCAGACTGATGAAATACTGTTAAATATCATTAAAATCAAGTTTCATTCAGTCTTTTGACTGATGAAATACTGTTACATATTAAAATGAAGTTTCATTCAATGTTCTGACTGATGAAATACTGTTACATATCGTGTTAAAGTTTTCCTACTACCAATCCTACCAATGTGCCTCAAGCGTATGTTTGCATTCTATTATGATCCAACATACGTTGTTTGTACTGTGTTTTTTCACAGCTTTAATACTTCATCTGGGTCTTACCAGTGCCAGTTATTTCTGTGCGTGCGCTAATGTGTACGTTGATGTTTTCCTACTTCCCTCTCACCATACCTATGCGTGTGTGTTTTCAAGGTTAGGGTTAGGGTAGTGTCGCATGGCTGTCCCTCCAGGATTCTTGGATTCCTTGGATTCTTCTCCTCTCTCGAGGGCCTTCCAAATCAGAAGGCACACGTTTGATTGGTACTTATAAACGGCACTCACTCTTTGGCAAAAGCCTCCCCATTTTAAGACACACCCTCTTCCTGGTTTGTGTGACTATTCCCATACGGGAGAGCACCTAAGCAGTATCCCACCTCTGTCTTTGAAGCTCCACCCATTTCAATACTTAATTGGTTCTTTTTGAATAGTAACATACATTCATACGGACTTTGACTGTCAAACTTACCCAGACCTTCGACCAAGTGTAAAAAGCTGGAACCGAAAAGCTGGTTTTCAGGTCTCTGTATAATAAGGAGAATAGTGTGACATGTTTTCAGCAAAAACAAGATGTCAGGTATTGGCCCATAGCCCATTTAAAAGTGTTATTCTAAAATGGCTGAAGCAAATGTCTGCATTTATATAGTAACATGCCTTCTCCCCTGGCCTTGTATGCATGACTTATCCCTCTGTCAAACTCTCTGTTGACTTCATGAAAGCACACACACACGCATGCATGCACACATATTAACATGCACACACAAACGTACACACACACACACACACACACACACACACACACACACATCTTATTGCAGCAACATTTTTTATCGTGTTTTGTGGTTTTGCTGCTGCCAGCACTTTCCATCCCTATTTCTCTCTGTTTGCTCTCCTCTACTCTCTCACTCCTCTCCATCCCTCCCTCTCTCCATCCCTTTCCACCCCTGCCTCACTCCTCTCCATCCCTCCCTCTCTCCACCCCTCCCTTTCTCCCATTCCCCTCCACCACTCCCTCTCTCCATCATTCTCCAACCCTCCCTCTCTTTCACTCCTCCACCCCTCCTCTCTCCATCCCTCCCTCTCTCCCCTCCTCCGACTCCTTTCCCTCACTTTCTCTCCACCCCCCCCCCCCCCCCCCACCCCACCCACCCACATAC
>CM030179.1:2075023-2097523 GCA_017639675.1 Aplochiton taeniatus | reverse complement strand
GTGCGTGTGTGTGAGTGGGTATGTGTTCTGTATGCGTGCGTGCGTGTGTGTGTGTGTGCAGTAGCCAGTCAAGTCCCTTCAGAGATGTGAAATATTCTGTGACAGGAAGATGACTGAGATATGAAACAGAGACAAAGTGTGATGTCACCAGGAAGAGACAACAAAGAACTAGCCATGTAGTCTCTCCAGCCAATCAAAGCCCAGTAGCACGGTACTGACCAATCAGATCTCAGGCTTCCCCTGTACCACACACCTTTACGTACCTACTTCTTCTCTCTCTCTCTCTCTCTCTCTCTCTTTGTCTCTCTCTCTCTCCCTCTCCCCCCCCATCTCTCTCTCTCTCTCTTTCTTTCTTCCTCTCTCTCTCTCTGTCTCCCTCTCTGTGTTCTCTCTCTCTCTCTGTCTCCCTCTCTGTGTTCTCTCTCTCTCCCCTTCCTCACTCCTCCTGTCCCCCTCTTTCATTCCCCCTCTCCTCAACTCCTCTAATCCCTCTCTCTCTCTCTCTCTCTCTCTCTTTCTTCCCCCGTCTTTCTTTCTCTCCCTCCAGTGCCAAACAAGATGGATGACCCGGGTGACAGCGGCAGCCACCGTACAGACCCCCCCCCCCCCCCTGCTCTCTGCTGACTCCAGAGCTACACGTGTTTCCCTCAGAAGGCTTAATGGGAAACGTCCATCTCCAACGCCACGGCTCCCCGTTACCGGACGTTCAGACACACTGTCTGACGGTCGGCCGGCCGGACCGAGGCGACAGGAAACACTTTACCTCCACGCCGCTCTCATTACCAGGAATTGGCATCTGGCTTCCTGATTAATGTCTGGGGCAGGAGGGAAGGGGGAAAGAAAGAAAGAAAGAGAGAGAGAGAGAGAGAGAGAGAGAGAGAGAGAGAGAGAGAGAGAGTATGTAGCGTTAGGGAACGTGTACTGAGGATGTGTGTGTGTGTGTGTGTTTCTGTGAACCTCTCTGTCTGCGATAGTTGGTAATTAGTTGTGTGTGTGTGTGTGTGTGTGTGTGTCACTGAAGGGGTGAAAGCGAAAATTAAGGTGTGAGGAGACAGCCACAATGACCTTTGACCTTAGCAGTCTGAGGAGACTTGACCTCACGCTGAACCTTGTTGGTTAATTTGGCCCATCGCCACAGAGACAGCACAACAGGGACACAGCGGGCCAAAGTGTGGAGGTGAGGAGAGAAGAGGAGATGGGGAGGAGGAGGAGGAGGAGGAGTAGGAGGAAGATGAGGAGCAGGAGGAAGGGGAGGAGGAGGAGGAGTAGGAGGAAGATGAGGAGCAGGAGGAAGGGGAGGAGGAGGAGGAGTAGGAGGAAGAGGAGGAGGAGGAAGAGGAGGAGTAGGAGGAAAAGAAGGAATAGAAGGAAGAGGAGTAGGAGGAGGAAGTGGAGTAGGAGGAGGAGGAAGAGGAGGAGTAGGAGGAGGAAAAGAAGGAGTAGGAGAAGGAGGAGGATAAGGAGCAGGAGGAAGAAGAGGAGGAGTAGGAGGAAGGGGAGGAGGAGGAGGAGGAGGAGGTGGTGGATGAATAATGATGATCAGATGGTCTAGGTGTCCTGGCTGTCTCCACAGTGCTAATCTAAACAAATGGCTGTTCCATTCAGAGCTACTAACTCTACCCACCGCCAGCCTGCATCACCTTCCTCTCTGTCTCTCTCTGTTCCTCTATCTCTCTTTCTCTCTCTCCTTCTCTCTGCTCTCTCTTTTCCTCTATCTCTCCTCTCTATATCTCATTCTCTCTCTCTCTCTTTCTCTCTGCTCTCTCTTTTCCTCTGTCTCTCTCTCCATTTCTAATTCTCTCTCTCCTTCTTTCCACTCTCTTTTCCTCTATCTGTCTCTTTCTCTCCTTCTCTCAGTCTCTCAATTTTTTTCCTTGTCAGTCTTTTTCCCCTCTTTCCCTCTCCCTGTATCAACACTTCTCTCAGTCTCTCTCTTTCTCCCTATCTGTGTGTGTGTGTGTGTGTGTGTGTGTGTGTGTGTGCACATGTTGAATCTATCTGTGGATGAATGTACAATATATAATACAGTATATAGTCTCTGTGACTGATAAAATCAAACAATATCTCTGTGGATATATAATTCCGTATGAAATACATATTCCCTGGGACTCTGTAAATTAATCATACCACATGGAATATCTCTCTGTGGATATATATATATAATATGCAGTATACTGAATGTATATTTATATACTCTCTGGGACTCTGTAAATTAATGAACTCCAATGTTCCACATGGAATATCTGTCTGTATATCTATCTATCTCTATATATAGTAAGTAAGTACTAGTACTAGTTACTTTACTATTTACCTCTATCTATCTATCTATATATCTAGTAAGTAAGTAAGTACTAGTACTAGTTACTTTACTATTTACCTATATCTATCTATCTATCTATAGTAAGTAAGTAAGTAAGTAAGTACTAGTACTAGTTACTTTACTATTTACCTATATATATGTATGTATATATATATATATATATATATATATATACAGTGGGGCCAAAAAGTATTTAGTCAGCCACTGATTGTGCAAGTTCTCCTACTTAGAAAGATGAGAGAGGTCTGTCATTTTCATCATAGGTACACTTCAACTATGAGAGACAAAAATGAGAAAAAAAAATCCAGGAAATCACATTGTAGGATTTTTAAAGAATTTATTTGTAAATGATGGTGGAAAATAAGTATTTGGTCAATAACAAAAGTTCAACTCAATACTTTGTAACATAACCTTTGTTGGCAATGACAGAGGTCAAACGTTTCCTCTAAGTCTTCACCAGGTTTGCACACACTGTAGCTGGTATTTTGGCCCATTCCTCCATGCAGATCTCCTCTAGAGCAGTCATGTTTTGGGGCTTTCGCTGGGCAACACGGACTTTCAACTCCCTCCACATATTTTCTATGGGGTTGAGGTCTGGAGACTGGCTAGGCCACTCCAGGACCTTGAAATGCTTTTTACGGAGCCACTCCTTCGTTGCCCGAGCGGTGTGTTTGGGATCATTGTCATGCTGGAAGACCCAACCACGTTCCATCTTCGATGCTCTCACTGATGGAAGGAGGTTTTGGCTTAAAATCTCACGATACACGGCCCCGTTCATTCTTCCCTTAACACGGATCAGTCGTCCTGTCCCCTTTGCAGTAAAACAGCCCCAAACATGATGTTTCGACCCCCATGCTTCACAGTGGGTATGGTGTTCTTGGGATGCAACTCAGCATTCTTCTTCCTCCAAACACGACGAGTTGAGTTTTTACCAAAAAGTTCTATTTTGGTTTCATCTGACCACATGATATTCTCCCAATCCTCTTCTGGATCATCCATATGCTCTCTGGCAAACTTCAGACGGGCCTGGACATGTACTGGCTTAAGCAGGGGGACACGCCTGGCACTGCAGGATTTGAGTCCCTCTCGGCGTAGTGTGTTACTGATGGTAGCCTTTGTTACTTTGGTCCCAGCTCTCTGCAGGTCATTCATCAGGTCCCTCCGTGTAGTTCTGGGATTTTTGCTCACCGTTCTCATGATCATTTTGACCCCACGGGATGAGATCTTGCGTGGGGGCCCCAGATCGAGGGAGATTATCAATGGTCTTGTATGTCTTCCATTTTCTTACAATTGCTCCCACAGTGGATCTATTCACACCAACCTGCTTGCCTATTGCAGATTCACTCTTCCCAGCCTGGTGCAGGTCTACAATTTTCTTCCTGGTGTCCTTCGACAGCTCTTTGGTCTTGGCCATGGTTGAGTTTGGAGTCTGACTGTTTGAGGCTGTGGACAGGTGTGTTTTATACAGATGACGAGGTCAAACAGGTTCCATTAATACAGGTAACGAGTGGAGGACATAAGAGCTTCTTAAAGAAGAAGTTACAGGTCTTTGAGAGCCAGAAATCTTGCTTGTTTGTGGGTGACCAAATACTTATTTTCCACCATAATTTAAAAATTAATTCTTTAAAAATCCTACAATGTGATTTCCTGGATTTTTTTTCTCATTTTTGTCTCTCATAGTTGAAGTGTACCTATGATGAAAATGACAGACCTCTCTCATCTTTCTAAGTAGGAGAACTTGCACAATCAGTGGCTGACTAAACACTTTTTGGCCCCACTATATATATATATATATATATATATATATATATATATATATCAATTATGTACTGTGAGGAAATGAATTGTAAAAGAAAACTAAAATCGAAAGAGGAGCATTCTAAGGGAGAACGTAGTTGACAGCCAAAAGCATATTTATGTGATTGACACATTTCATTAAAATGATATTTAAGCTGAGCTTTAAGATCTTTACTATGACAACAACATAACCACAACAACTATTTTTTCAATCTCGGCCTCTGCTTTTCAATTTAATTCCTTTCCTTTTTCTTTCAATCTGTCGTTCAAACAAACACACACACACACACACACACACACACACACACACAAACACACACACACACACACACACGCACACACACACACACGCCACCTGCTGCTTTTGACAAGTACTGAGATTGAGTGGAGTGGTGAACAGAAAAAGCTGTGTATGGCGAAATTCAAACGCTACCCCCCCCCCCCCCCCCCCCCCCCCCCCCCATATAAAAACAGAAAACAACAACCAGGAAAAAAGGTATTTTAAATGAATTACCTGGGCAAGTCCCAGATACCCACAGCTGATTGGCCTATGTCATTGGGAGTAACACCAGCTGATTGGTCAATACCGAGGGGAATAAGGCCAGCGAGAAAAATGTCCGTCTTCCTGTCCATATATGGGCAGGGACAGGACTCAGGTCAGAGCAGGCTTTACTGTTCCTTTTGGAGTACACAGAGGAGACAAGGGTCACTATCAGACAGTCAAAACACTCCATCTACCACACTGCCCTTATCCTCGCATGGAACAGTGTGATGATGAAAGCAGAAAGGGTTTTAATGCCACGCAGCTTCACATAGCTCCAAACAGCTTCATGGAGCTCCAAACAGCTTCATATAGCTTCAACCAGCTTCATGGAGCTCCAAACAGCTTCATATAACTCCAAACAGCTTCATATAGCTCCAAACTTCATGGAGCTCCAAACAGCTTCACATAGCTCCAAACAGCTTCACATAGCTCCAAACAGCTTCATGGAGCTCCAAACAGCTTCATATAGCTCCAACCAGCTTCATGGAACTCCAAACAGCTTCATATAGCTCCAAACTTCATGGAGCTCCAAACAGCTTCATACAGCTCCAAACATCTTCGTAGAGCAATCAAACAGCTTCATGGAGCTCCAAACAGCTTCATATAGCTCCAACCAGCTTCATGGAGCTCCAAACAGCTTCATATAGCTCCAAACAGCTTCATGGAGCTCCAAACAGCTTCATATAGCTCCAAACTTCATGGAGCTCCAAACAGCTTCATACAGCTCCAAACATCTTCGTGGAGCAATCAAACAGCTTCATGGAGCTCCAAACAGCTTCATGCAGCTTTAAACAGCTTTAAGGAGTCTTAAACAGCTAGATGAAATGGTCTCTCAGTCTTTTCTCTATTATACTCACTAAACAGACTATACTCTAGTTGGCTATAGAGCTGTGGCGGTTGACGTCACGCAGTCACAGCGTTCCACTGTCAAACTCAAAAACCGCCATATTGGCAGGACAGCTATCCAAATGAGCCTGTTGCGGTGAACGTGGTGGACAGCGGTTGTGCGCCGGAGTGCGAGAACAAACATGGACAAGTAAAAGTGAGAGCAATTTATCGTATTCCTAAAGATCCTGAAAGAAGACAAAAAATGGATTACTGCCATAAAACGTGCTCGAAGCAAACAGAGGAAAACGTAGCGATGGAGGAAAACGTAACGATGGGATGCACAAAGTAACGGATTCCGCTTGTATAGTACTAGTTGCCACTTCATGTCAGATAACGTTATAAAAAACAATATTTCTTAATGTTGATATCGTTTGATTTGTATCAATATGTTGCATTTTTATAAGCGTCTTTATCACGGTTACCGTTACTGACGATTTTATTATACAAAAAGCAAGTTTGAACCCTGCATTATTGCGTGGATTATGTGGGGCTGATAAAAGAAGTGACGCTAACATTTTAAAAATAAATCCGGGGGCATTATAAGGGTCGCTAACGTTTAATCTATACATTTTTTCAACATATCGTTCAATATTATTGAGATTAAAGTGGGCGGCGTACTCGGACAGCTGGAAATTCACGCTGGCGCCATTTCATGTTCCTCTGTTTTTTACTGCTACAATGGCGGCATAAACAACAGGAGTCATGTGACGTCTGGAGCTCGATACTATACCTGTTGCAAGCCTGTCCCTCCTCCATCTCAACGTTCCCTCTCTCTCTCTCTCTCTCTCTCTCTCTGTGAGCAGAGGGAAATGACACGTCCTTCACACTGAGAGGAAGGCAATTATCATGCGTGCAGATAATTACAGTACATCTGCTCACACACACACATACACGCACACGCACACACACACACACACACACATACACGCACACACACACACACAAATACACACACACACGGTGCAGATTGGTTCTGTGTTGTTGTTGATTTGTTTTTCTTGTTTAAGAAATTGCAACTTCCTCTTCTTCTTAGCGATCTCATTTCCTGATGCAGACCGACACCTGACCTCTAGGGAATAGCACCAGTAGCGCTCCCTGACCTATGTGTGTGTGTGTGTGGTCAGTCAATGTGTAATGAATTCTAGGTGTTTAATTTCCGACTGGCAGAGGTCCTATGGGATGCCTGGGATTTACTGACCTAACTAGAGAAGTACACACACACACACACCTACACACACACACACACACATTTTGAAAAACAAGCCCTCCTTTTCTTCTTTTCTTTTGCAGTCAGTCAGGGGCAGTCTCCATCTTTCTGTGCGGTCTGAACCTCTATCAGTCTTTCTATTTCCCTCTTTCTTTCCTCCTTTCTCCTTTTTCTTCTCCTTCTTGTTCTTCTTCTTAATCTCCTTCTTCTTCTTCTCCTTCTCCTTCTCCTTCTTGTTCTTCTTCTTCTTGTTCTTCTTCTTCTTTGTATCCCCTCCTAACTGGTCCAGATTCTCCCCTTTTTGTATTTCCCTCAGTGCATGTTGGGTGTTTGGGTGCTTGGTGAAGCGAGGTAGGAAGAGCTGAGAGCGTCAAGTTTTTTCTGTGTTTTTTTGGTGTTTTTGTTTGTGTTGTTAGTCGGTGGATTGTTGGTTGGTCATTGTTAAGGTTTTGTCGTGTTTTGGTGGGGATGGCGTCTCTAGAGACGTTACCCCCGTCGATCCGACATGGGGTTAGGATTGTTCCTGACGTGAGTGTGTCGGTAGAGGAAGTTTTGATTGCCGCTGGGGAGCAGGTGGGCTGTGCAGCCCTTTCTTACGCTTACCGAATGAATAAGGCGGTGGTTATTTTATCAGTTGATTGAAAGTGGCGTTTTTATTAGGCATGAGTTGGTACAAGTTTCACCGATGTCTGTCCCGTCTACCCGGGTTACAGTGTCGGGGGTGCCGCCGTTCATTCCGAACGAGGTGCTGGAGCGAGAACTCCGGCGTTTTGGAAAGTTGGCGGGTGGACTCAAGCCGGTCAGTTTAGGGTGTCGGATTGCGGAGCTCAAACATGTACTGTCTCTGCGTAGACAAGTGTTCATGTTTCTGGAGTCTCCAACGTTAGATGCGTCTTTTAGGGTGAAACATGAAAACACGTTCTATATTGTGTACGCCAGCACGGGCAGTATTAAATGTTTTGAATGCGGGGGGGTGGGGCATAAACGTATGTCTTGCCCGCGAAGACAGCCGGCTGTAGGCAACGGTGGAAGCGAGGAGCCTCTCCCCTCAGTTGAAACGGCCCAGGCTGCCGTTGTGAGGGGAAATAATGTGGTGAGCTCTGCTGTAGCTGAGAAATCTGTTGTCACTGAGATGTCTGGAGTTACTGATGTTAGACATGCTGAGCTGTCTGCTGTTACGGAGCTTTCTGCTGGTCCTGAGCTATCTGGTGTTACTGGGTGGCCACCTGTGGGTATGAGGGTCGAACCCAACAGTGACAAGGTGCTGTTTTCTGGGGAAGGTTCTAACCAGGTGGCTGGGCCAAGTGTGGTAGAGGTGGTGGCAAGTGCGGATGAGGAATTGACTGGAGGAAGGGAGAACAGTGAGAGTGAAGATTTGAAAATGGATGATGAGTCTGATGATGTGTCTGTGACTGAGTGCCTATCACAGGCAGATAACATTTACCAATGTGGGGAGGTAGATGACTTCTTGGCTAGAATGTTTGGGAAATCTGTTAAGGTGAAGGATTATTTCCCAGACACAGACAAATTCATAAGAACTGTCAAAGTCATGCAAAAGTCTATGGGTTTTGGTGAGTTGGACAATAAGAAGCGATTTCGGCTGAGAAAGCATGTTACAGCCATCGGAAAGGGAGGTAAAGCTAGGAAAGGTAATGAAAAAAATAAATTTTAAAAAAGTATTCGGGATGAATACGGTATTTGATCTGGTATGCCTCGTCCTGTTTATCATAATTATGCAGGGTTTTAGAGTCGGCTCTTTGAATATTAATGGAGGCAGAGACAGGCAGAAGAGGGCGTTGGTTTTAGAAGTATGTAAACAAAAGAGACTGGATGTGGTCATGCTTCAGGAAACACATAGTGATGTTGATGATGAGGTGGATTGGGGTCTGTGGTGGGACGGCCAGCGAGTCCTAAGCCATAGGACCAATGTCAGCGCAGGAGTATCGGTTTTATTTTCCTCCAGTCTTGGGGTTAAGGTGTTGTCTTCCACGGAGATAGTGAAGGGTCGGTTACTGTTGGTTAGGGCGGAGATGGAGGGAAGTGTTTTGAACTTTATCTGTATTTATGCTCCTAACATGGGCACGGAGAGGCTTGAGGTCTTTCGACTTCTGAAAGACGCATTAACTCTCAAGTTAACCAGGGTGAATGCGTCATAGTAGGGGGTGATTGGAACTGCACTGTTGAGTTTACCATGGATCGGAATAGTGAGGAGCCCCACCTCAACTCGTCTACATATCTAGCGAGACTCTTTAACCAAGCAAAGCTTTTAGATGCTTGGAGGGTTAAGCACCCCTTGGTGAAGCAGTACACTTGGGTCAGGGTTGTAAATGGACAAATTAGTGCAGCTAGATAAGATGTGTTCAGTTCCAGGTTAGTGAGGAGTTTTATTTTCCCAGTGGGGTTTACTGATCACCATCTGGTGACTATTGATATATGCACCACTAACACTGGTAGGCCCAGAACATACTGGCACTTTAATACAAAGCTGATCCAGGATAGGTTGTTTACCGAGAAATTTAAGATGTTCTGGGATCTGTGGAGGGCCAAAAAGTTTTAGTTCAATGAGCCAGTGGTGGGAGGTGGGCAAAACCCAGATCCGCGTGTTCTGCCAGCAGTACACTTTTAATTCCACTGGCAGGGTTAGGGAGGTTGTTGAGAAACTGGAGAAGGAGATCAGGGAAATAGAAGATAGCCTGACTTTAAGTGTAGACAGAGAAATGGGTGTAATGTTGAAAGAAGAGGAAGGAGTTGGGAGGCTTTTTAAAGGAGAGAGTGAAGGGGGCCATGGTTAGAGCACGTTTTATCTATATTAGGGACATAGACGCACCCAGCACTTTCTTTTTTAACTTGGAGAGAACGGTGGGTCAGAGAAAGCAAATGACGTGTCTGAGTCTTCCTGATGGAAGAGTGACCACGGACCCTAAAGAGATGAGGAAGTATGCAGTGGAGTTCTATACGGCCCTGTATGGGGCGGAGGACGCAGACGCAGAAAGCACTGCAGAGCTTACCCAGGGGCTGCCTCAGTTGAGGCAGTGTGAACGGGAGGCGCTAGACGCTGAGCTCACTTTGGAGGAGCTCAATACAGCCGTCAACCAGATGGCTCCAGGTCGGTCTCCAGGCATTGATGGGTTGCCCATGGAGTTTTATAAGCATTTCTGGGGATGTATAGGTGAGGACTTTCGGGAGGTCCTGCTGGAGTGCTATGGAGTTGGATCCCTCCCAACCTCATGCTGTCTTGTGGCCCTGTCTTTGCTACCAAAGAAGGGGGATTTGGCACTTTTTAAAAACTGGAGACCCGTGTCGCTGCTTTGCACGGACTATAAGATACTGTCGAAGGTTTTGGCAAATAGAATGAAAGGGTATCTGGGAATCCTCATACATAAGGATCAGTCGTATTGTGTCCCAGACAAATCCATAGTTGACAATCACAACTGTGATTGTAACATTGGGTGTCTTTCCTTGGACCAGGAAAAAGCGTTTGATCGTGTTAATCATGACTTTTTATTTTCAACGCTGAAAGCATTTGGTTTTGGGGAGGGTTTTATTTCATGGATAGAGCTTTTATATAGGGATGCGGTTGTTTTAGTTAAGGTTGGGGGTGGTTTGAGCCGTCCCATATCAATGAGGAAGGGGATCAGACAGGGTTGTCCGGCCTCAGGACAGCTCTACACGCTGGCAGTGGAGCCTCTGCTGGCCAGAATTAGGAGCAGGCTAACAGGGCTGTCCCTACCAGGAATAACTCAGAGCCCACCTTTAGTTGTGTCAGCTTATGCTGATGACATCACTGTCTTTATTAAAAACCAGAGGGATGTCAGAGTTTTAGTTGAGATTTTAGAGTTGTATGGCAAAGCCTCCTCAGCAAAAATGAACTGGGAGAAGAGTGAGGCTTTGCAGATGGGACAGTGGCGGGAGGGGGCAGCACCCAGTCTGCCCCGGAATCTAAGGTGGGGTAGGAACGGGTTAAAGGTTTTAGGTGTTTTTAGTGGGTCAGAAGAGTATCAGAAGCAGAACTGGGAGGGTGTGGCGGAGAAGGTGTGTGCCAGATTGTCTCGTTGGAAATGGTTATTGCCCCAGATGTCATATAGGGGAAGGGTCCTGGTTTTAAATAACTTGGTCGCTTCGACCTTGTGGCATAAGATGAACATTCTACCTCCACCAAGGGCCGTGGTGGAGGAGATACAAAGGACTATGGTGGATTTCCTATGGTCAGGCCAGCACTGGATTCGTGCTGCAGGCCTCTATCTGCCAGTGGCTGAGGGAGGCCAAGGCCTCATGGACATCTAAGCCAGAGTCATGGCGTATAGGCTCCAGAGTGCACAGAGACTTCTTTACACCCATGGACTGAGCTGGACAGACACGGCAAGGCTGCTGCTGAGGAGGGCTGGTCGCATGGGCTCTGACAAGCAGCTGTTCCTCTTGAGACCAGGAGAGGCAGACCTGTCAGGGCTTACACCTTTTTACAGCTCTGTGTTACAGGCATGGCAAGTTTTCCAGGTCAGTCGAGCGGAGGCGGAAACGCCTGGACTGTGGCTCTTTGAAGAGCCTTTGTTTTGTAATGTATTTATTAACACCAACATTTTATCCTCTGTCACCCTACGAGCAAGACTGAGGGAGGTGGGCTGCGTGAAGTTGGGCCACCTAATGAAAGCCAAGTTTTCCTCGTTGGACCGGCTGGGAGAAGCTATAAAGGTCAGGTCTGTAAGGCTGCTAAATAGAATGGTGGAGGAGGTGTGCGCATCCTTGCCAGTGGCACTCAGAGGGTTTGTTAAAAACCCCACACTGGCGGAGCAGTGGGATGATGACTATGAATACGTTTTTCCCTCCCTGAATGTTGCCCCGGCAGTTGGGGATTGGCAGGAGGAGGAAGGGTCAGTGCTATCTCTTTCAATCCTGGAGGTTGAGGAGTTTGAGCACATGGAAAAAAAAACATTATACCACAAATGTGTTAAAGTGCTACACCTGCGCTCCTTGGCAGGAATGAAGGAGTCAAGGTGGGGTGAGTTTTTTGGTTCGGATGCTTCCCCAAAGGGCTGCTGGCGGTCCTTATACAAGCCGCCTTTGGAGAAAAGGACAGCCGACCTCCAGTGGAGGATAACACATGGGGCAATAGCTACCAACAGACATCTGGCACACCTGGATCCAGCTAATGGGGAGGGGTGTTTGTTCTGTTCTCAACCAGAAACACTGTCGCATTTGTTTGTACAGTGTCGGAGATTAGTGGGGCTGTTTGAGCTACTAGGGAGGTGGTATGAGCGGCTTGGGGAGGTGTTTTCTTTTCCTTGTTTGTTTTTGGTCCAAGGTATTCTGTTAGAAAGAAGCAAGTGCATACAATGATCAATGACATTTCAGGCATGGCAAAAATTGGCATCTGGAAAACTAGGAAGAAGCGGGCAGATCGTCTATGCTCCGTAGACTCTGTTCAGATGTTGAAGGGACTGATGGCGTCCCGTCTCCGGGTTGAACATGCGTATTTTAAACTTGTGGACAATATGGACGGATTTATGTTGACATGGGGGCTGGGGGAGGTGCTTTGCACGGTGCATGAGGATGGCACTCTCATACTCACATTTTGATCAGCAGTCTGGTGTTTAGTAGAAAGATAAAGCTGAGATTTTGAAAAACCGTTCCATGTTTGTGAAAGACTGTAAATAAACTGACAGTTTTAAAAATCAAAAAAAAAGAAATCTCTCTCTCTGTCTCTGTCTCTGTCTTCTCTCAGTCTGATAATGGGATCTCAGAAGGATCTCCAGGTCACCCGGTGCAGACAGGGAGGATTCAGACCCCCTACCACACACTCTTTGGAGTAAATAAGGGTTTCAGCCCCATGGGATCACCGTGCGCTCGAGCCTGTGTGTGTGCGTGTGTGTGTAGAGGACCTGTGCTTCAGGGAAAATAAGGATACAGGGTGGAACCATTCCCTCACTATCTCCCACTGGGATGTATCACACACACACACACACACACACACACACACAGTCCAAGCAGCAAACCCATACTGACATATATAAAGAGACAGACCATGATGAGCAGTATTGTCCCTCAGCCAGACATTCACTCTCACACACACACACACACACACACACACTCTCTTAATAACATTTTAGAGCAGAATTACCGCTGAGTCACCATAGCAGCCCATCTCCTTAACTCAGCAGAACTAATACACACCCACACACACACACACACACACACACACACAGAGGGGGGAGGGGGGTCAGAGAGAGGGAGGGGAGAGTGAGTGGAAGAAAGAGGGATGGATAAATAAAGAGGGGCTTGAGGGAGAGAGAGAGAAGGGGATGAAAGAGAGAGAGATGGAGGGAGAGAGAGAAGAGGATTGAAAGAGAGAGGGAGGGAGGGAGAGAGAGAAGGAGATGAAAGAGAGAGAGGGATGGAGGGAGAGAGAGAAGGGGATTGAAAGAGAGAGATGGAGGGAGAGAGAAGGGGATTGAAAGAGAGAGAGAGGGATGGAGGGAGAGAGAGAATGGGATTGAAAGGGAGAGAGAGGGATGGAGGGAGAGAGAGAAAGGGATTGAAAGAGAGAGGGATGGAGGGAGAGAGAAAGGGATTGAAAGAGAGAGGGATGGAGGGAGAGAGAGAAGGGGATTGAAAGAGAGGATATTCCTTACATTTATAACATTGGCTCCACTTGGTTGTGGTTTGTGGAGGTTTGGGCTCTTTTACAGAGTTGACTTTCTTAAGCTATTATCCTTTTCAAACAGACAATTATTCATCTCTCTCTCAGATCTGCTTCTGGGTTCATAAAAGAAATGTGAATTTCTGGGAAAACTGAATAATTATCCTTGTTGATTCAAGAGGCCTTTGAAAATAATAATTTTGTGGATTTGAGAATTTAATCAGTGAGTGTGTGTGTGTGAGCCAGAGAGAGAGAAAGAGAGAGAGAGAGTGTGTGAGTACGGCTTAGAATGGGATGTGGGTACCTCATTTCAACATTCCCCACATAACACCACATGGACATGGGTTCATTAGGTAAGGTTACATTAGAAACGTAACACCACATGGACATGGGTTCATTAGGTAAGGTTACATTAGAAACGTAACACCACATGGACATGGGTTCATTAGGTAAGGTTACATTAGAAACGTAACACAACATGGACATGGGTTCATTAGGTAAGGTTACATTAGAAACGTAACACCACATGGACATGGGTTCATTAGGTAAGGTTACATTAGAAACGTAACACCACATGGACATGGGTTCATTAGGTAAGGTTACATTAGAAAGGTAACACCACATGGACATGGGTTCATTAGGTAAGGTTACATTAGAAACGTAACACCACATGGACATGGGTTCATTAGGTAAGGTTACATTAGAAACGTAACACCACATGGACATGGGTTCATTAGGTAAGGTTACATTAGAAACGTAACACCACATGGACATGGGTTCATTAGGTAAGGTTACATTAGAAACGTAACACCACATGGACATGGGTTCATTAGGTAAGGTTACATTAGAAATGTAACACCACATGGACATGGGTTCATCAGGTAAGGTTACATTAGAAACGTAACACCACATGGACATGGGTTCATTAGGTAAGGTTACATTAGAAACATAACACCACATGGACATGGGTTCATTAGGTAAGGTTACATTAGAAACATAACACCACATGGACATGGGTTCATTAGGTAAGGTTACATTAGAAACATATCACCACATGGACATGGGTTCATTAGGTAAGGTTACATTAGAAACATAACACCACACGCACAGGCTTGCACACTCAAACACACACACATACGCACATACACACGCACGCACACACACGCACACACACACATACACCTATCCATCTTCTCCTTCAACTTGATATTCAGCTGTTCATCCAGCTTAGAGTGGTTTGGAGGTCACATACCTGATGTCAAAAGAGACGTGTGTGTGTGTGTACATGTGTGTATGTGTCGGGAGGGGGGCAGAAATGTCAATAATATTCAACATCAAATCAGAGCACCTTATGGCGGCACACACACATGCACACACGCACACACGCTTCCACATTTGGGTCTTAACAGCGAGTAGTCATAACAGAGCTAAAATTGCACATCTAAAATAAGACATGGTGAATGACAGACAGACTGACAGATAGACAGACAGGCAGGCAGGCAGACAGAGAGATAGATAGACAGACAGAGACAGACAGACAGACATATACAAACAGACAGACAGGCAGAGAAAGAGATAGACAAACAGAGAGACACACAAACAGACAGACACACATACACACACACACACACACACACACACACACACTCACAAACACACACACACACACACACACACACACACACACACACACACACACACACACACACACAGACCGATAGATGTCAGGACACATTCCAGCAAAGCCTGACGATGTGATTCAACCATTAGAATCAGAAACATGTTTATTGCCAAGTAGGTATACACATGCAAGGAATATGTCTTAGTATGTAGGTACATGAGTCACTAAGCATCAATATGAAACATAAAATTGACACAAAACATAAAATTGACATATCTAAGCTCAGGCTGATTGTCTTGTCTCTTAATTGAAACAACAGGATGTTAAATGTTTTCTTGCCAACCCTCGTTGCGTAACTCGTTACCATAGTAACATAAAACGTGGCGGTTAGGTCAGAGACCAACGTTGAAGCTCAACACGAGGTTCCCTCCTTCGTGTTCAGAAAAAACATTTCTCACTTCACTGTGAAAGTGTACACCTAAATGCAGGAATGTGTTGATGAAGAAACCAGTTTGCTTACATATCCTCCATCTCTCTCTCTCTCTCTCTCGCAATTTTTCAATTTGAATGCTTTATTGGAATGACTGCACAAACAAAGACAATGTAGCCAAAGCAGTAAACAAAAGGCTAGTACAAATAGAATAATTCATATTCTTTTTTAAGAAACAAATCATTTGAAAATAATGAAATCATTCCAAATATATATGCATACAAAATATTTTGCATTCAGCAGGTACTGTACTTATTACCTGTTTGTGTTGTGTTGCATGTATTTCTGTTTGGTGTGTTTGTTAATGTTTATGTCAATTTGTGTGTGTGTGTGTGTGTGTGTGTGTGTGTGTACACATGCGTGTGTGTTGATCACTCACTATCCCTCAGGTTATGACAGAAATGTACTTTGCGGAAAGGTTTACCACCGAGATATCCTCTCCCAGGAGAACTCTGAATTTAGAGTTGTCATTTAGTTTCTTAAAATTTGGAATTAATAATTCAAATTTATTTAAGTATTGCTGCCTTGTATTTTGGAATTTCTCGCATGTTAAAAGGAAGTGCATTTCTGTCTCAACCTCAGCTGTCTTGCAGTGATCACATATCCTTTCCTCTTTTTGTCGCCATGACTTCTTAAATCTACCTTTTTCAATTGCCAAGTGGTGGTCACTTAGCTGGTACTTTGTTAGGATCTGCCTCTGCTTTATATCTCTGACAGTGGAGAGATATTCAGCCAATTTATATTCTCTGTTAAGGGAATGGTAGCAGTCTAATCTACTTAGACTTTTTGTTTCTTTATTCCAATGTTCCAAATAGCATTCTTTGCTTTTTTTGATAATTTGATTGACTCTAAATGGTGTTTCTAAGGCCATGTTAGTCTGAGCATGTAATTGACCATGATTAGTAAGTCTTAGCACCAACTGGCTTGAGACTCTTCTCAGGGTTCAGTTCTTGGGTTTTGAGTGCTTTAAAGTAAAGCGAGTCTTCAGGACTATTTCTTAGATGCGTTAGGAAATGTAACGCTCTTTTTTGAAAATGTATCATTAATGGAAACTGGCCTAATTCTGCCCTGCATGCATTTGGTGTTTTTCTTTAAACATTTAAGATGTTTCGACAAAATTCTGCATGCAGGGTCTCTTGGATGCTTGTCCCATCTAGTGTAGCTATGGTGACTAAGTGGACCCCATATTTCGCTTCCAAAAAGTGCAATTGGTTGAATAACACTATCGAATATTTTGCACCATATTTTGGTTGGAATGCTGATTTGATAGAATTTGCGTTTTGTTGCATAGTACGCTCTACGAGCTTTTTCTTTCAACGCATTCACTGCCATAGTAAAACTACCTGATGCAGAAATTGTTAGACCAAGGTATATATAACTCATTATGTGCTCCAGAGCTGTGGTTCCGAGATTGAACTGATGTCTTAGTTCCTGACATCTGGACTTTTTTTGGAAGATCATGACTTGGGTCTTTTACAGGTTTACTGCCAGGGCCCAGTTCTGCCAGTACTGTTCCAGCAGGTCCAGATGCTGCTGTAGTCCCTGTTCTGTTGGAGACAGCAGCACCAGGTCATCTGCATAGAACAGTGATTTGACTTCTCTATCTTGGAGAAATAGGCCAGGGGCTATAGATTGGTCCAGCTGTACCGCTAACTGATTTATATAAATATTGAATAATGTTGGGCTCAAATCACAACCACACTAGATCCAAAAACGGAATAGGAATAGAATTCATTAGAATAGAACCTCCCCACAGAGTCTCCTTTAACCCTACCGTTAAGAATATACAGGCCCAAGGCTCGACAGAAAAGTATGATCTCTTTTCCACTTTTGTTCAGAATACTATCAAGGCTGTTTCGTTGAGTGAGGGTTGGTGTGGTATGCAAGGTGTTCTGACCAAATATATGTTGCCATGTGGGTCTATGAAATCAGGTTCAGACCCTGTTCATGCATTCAGGTCTCCAGACAGAAGCACACTTCCCTGGGCCTGGAAATGGCTGATTTCTGTGTGGAGGTTGTTTATTAGCTCTTCATCATAATAGGGGGATTCAGATGGGGGGATGTAGGTAGCACAAAGGTATATCTCTTTTTCTGCTATTCCAGTCACTTTTAACCATACATGGCATTGTCCTTTTTTAACTGTGGATATATGACTGGCGAGGTCTTCTTTGTACCACACCAGCACTCCACCAGAACGTCTGCCTCTATGTACAGTGCTGTGTTTAACGGAGGGCACTAAGACTTCATTATCACTTGAAGGACAGTGAGTGAGCATGTCTTTATGACACCATGTTTCTGTTAGTATGATAATGTCAGAGTTTTCAATAGATTTGAGGAATACAGGGTCTCTACTCTTCAAACCAAAGGCTGACGAGTAAAGGCCCTGAATGTTCCAACAGCTTATGTGGATGGAACACATTTAAATATTCAAAATGAACCTATTTAGTGAGACAGATAGATGCAATGTGTTGGAGACCTACGTTTACCTTATAAATAACCTAGATACCTAATATGTGTATACAAATAAATACATACTTGTACATACAAACAAATTTCATTTTTACAACAATATTTGATTACAAGAAGCACAGAGAGTGGGAGCAAGAAAGAGATAGGACAGAGAGGGTTAGAACAGAGAGGGGTGAGGAGGGAGAGAGATAGGACAGAGAGGGTTAGAACAGAGAGGGGTGAGGAGGGAGAGAGATAGGACAGAGATGGTTAGAACAGAGAGGGGTGAGGAGGGAGAGAGATAGGACAGAGATGGTTAGAACAGAGAGGGGTGAGGAGGGAGAGAGATAGGACAGAGATGGTTAGAACAGAGAGGGGTGAGGAGGTAGAGAGATAGGACAGATATGGTTAGAACAGAGAGGGGTGAGGAGGTAGAGAGATAGGACAGATATGGTTAGAACAGAGAGGGGTGAGGAGGTAGAGAGAGGTAGGCTGGTGATGGGGTGAGTAGCTTAGCTGTTCAGAAGGCGGGAGCACAAGGTGAACAGCATGTCCCTTATCTCTCCCAGCTCCGAGGTAACAGGGGGAGGGACTGGGGCTGCAGGCTGGGCGAGGGCTGTGGCGTAGCTCTGTTGCCGTTGGGGGGGAGGGTGGTCTCGAAGTGGGAGTGATGGTGGGGGAGTCTTGTCTCTATCGTTCAATGTAGAGTGGCGGAACGTGTGGGGGGTATAGGGGGGGACAGGGGGCCGTTGATCAGAAGGGTCCCAGCTACTACCATGTTCTCTACTGGCTGGGGGGATGAACCTGGGGGCTTGGGGGGGAGGGGGAGAGGGTGATGCTCTGTGGTAGCCCCTGCTGCGCACATTAAGAGAGGGGGTGAAAGGGCCGCGACCCAGGGCTACGTCCTTTAGGGTCTTTGCAAATGTCCTCACCCCCTCTCTGTGGAGGTGAAGGCCATCATAAAGGTCCCAGGTTCCTATGGTGGCATGGTGAGCCAGGTGAACATTTGGGAGCGGGGCACATCCTCTGGTGATCTCCATGTTGATGTCGTTGATGACGTGTGGGGGGGGTGTCCGTCCTTGGGAGTAGTGTGGAGATCACTATCCTGGAGTCTGGAAACTCCCTACTGGCCTTCTCTGCCATTTTCTTCAAGGCCTCAGCTGTCCCCTGGCGGAGGGTGTGGAGGTCGTTGGTTCCTGTGTGCACTACAATACAGTTTGGGCTCCCCAGGGTTTCCCTGCTGAGGAGCTTCATGGCCTGGCCTGTGGTGCTGCAGCGCTTTATGACCGCTTGCTGTCCAAGAAACAGTCTCTGGGGGTCCAGGAACGTGTCGTTGGAGTCTGTCAGAAGAACAACCTGTGAGGCTGTGGGCTGATCAGAGAGGGGCAGAGGCTGGTGCTGCCTGGCCTCTGGCTGGTGTATCTCCCTCTCTCTGTCTCTCTCTGTCTCTCTCTGTCTCTCTCTCTCTGTTTCTCTCTCTCTCTCTCTCTCTCTTTCTCTCTCTGTCTCTCTCTCCTTCTATCTCTGACTGTCTGTGTCTCTCTCTCCTCCACTCTCGATTTCCTCTCTCCTCCCTCTCAGCCTCTCCTCTCCTTCATCATCAGTGACGAAGAGAGGAGAGGAAATGAAACGACGTGTGAAGAAACAGAGTGGGGATGAAGGAGCGAAGGAAGTGGGGAAGGTGATAATGAGAGTGGGGATGAAGGAGGGAAGGAAGTGGGGAAGGTGATAATGAGGTGATAATTACTGAGGATTGTCATCATGACAGGAGAACTGGGAGGAGCAGGAGAAGAAGACCAGAGAGAATGAAAGGAAGAGTCAGGAAACAGAGAGAGAGACAGAGACAGAGAGAGAGATGGAGGGAGGGAGAGAGAGAGAGAGAGATAGTAAATATGTTGTAAGAAAAGTGAGGAAAGGAACAAAGAAAGAAAGACAGAAAGAAAGAAAGAAAGAAAGAAAGGGAGGAGGGAGCGACAGAGAGATGACTGGTTAAGTATGATCATTGGATAGGTTAAGAGGGATGGAGGGAGAGAGGGAGGGAGGGAGGGAGGGAAGGAGAGGGAGAGAGGGAGGGATGGAGGGATAGAGATGACTGGAGGGAGGGAGGGAAGGAGACGGAGAGAGGGGGGGATGGAGGGATAGAGGGAGGGGGAGAGGTGGGTGGAGACGGAGGGAGGGAGGGAGGGATGAAAGGAAACAGAGGCTGACAGGGAGGTCCATGTAGGGGTTTGTCTCCTCCTATCCAGCCTTCATGTCCTAGCCAGGGGACACATGAAAGACACACACACACAAACAAACAGACACACGCACTCACACACACACACACACACACACACACACACACACACAAACACAACAACGCACACACGCATACACACATAAATATAAAAATAGACACCAACGCAAACACGAACACACACGCACAATCCCCCCATTGTATTAGTCTCATGGTGCTATGAGGACATGTGGAGGTGTGTATCCTGCTCAGGTCAAACACAGTGCCTCTTCAACTCAACATTCAGAGGAACTGATAGGACTGACAGAGCACCAGAGATAGAGAGGTCCGCTGGGGGAAGTTTCTGTGCGTTTTGTGCGTGTGCGCGCGCGCGTGTGTGTGTGTGTGTGTGTGTGTGTGTGTGTGTGTGTGTGTGTGACTGGATTTAGGCCACTAACTTGATTTGGCATGTTCCTGTGTAGGCAGGACAAAAGAAGAAGAAAGAATCAAAACGTAATTCATAAGAAAGCAGAAAAAGAAACGGGAAGTGATTGAAAGATAGCAGGAGGAGAAACAGGAAGTGATTGAAAGATAGCAGGAGGAGAAACAGGAAGTGATTGAAAGATAGCAGGAAGAGAAACAGGAAGTGATTGAAAGATAGCAGGAGGAGAAACAGGAAGTGATTGAAAGATAGCAGGAGGAGAAACAGGAAGTGATTGAAAGATAGCAGGAGGAGAAACAGGAAGTGATTGAAAGATAGCAGGAGGAGAAACAGGAAGTGATTGAAAGATAGCAGGAGGAGAAACAGGAAGTGATTGAAAGATAGCAGGAGGAGAAACAGGAAGTGATTGAAAGATAGCAGGAGGAGAAACAGGAAGTGATTGAAAGATAGCAGGAGGAGAAACAGGAAGTGATTGAAAGATAGCAGGAGGAGAAACAGGAAGTGATTGAAAGATAGCAGGAGGAGAAACAGGAAGTGATTGAAAGATAGCAGGAGGAGAAACAGGAAGTGATTGAAAGATAGCAGGAGGAGAAACAGGAAGTGATTGAAAGATAGCAGGAGGAGAAACAGGAAGTGATTGAAAGATAGCAGGAAGAGAAACAGGAAGTGATTGAAAGATAGCAGGAGGAGAAACAGGAAGTGATTGAAAGATAGCAGGAAGAGAAACAGGAAGTGATTGAAAGATAGCAGGAGGAGAAACAGGAAGTGATTGAAAGATAGCAGGAAGAGAAACAGGAAGTGATTGAAAGATAGCAGGAGGAGAAACAGGAAGTGATTGAAAGATAGCAGGAGGAGAAACAGGAAGTGATTGAAAGATAGCAGGAGGAGAAACAGGAAGTGATTGAAAGATAGCAGGAGGAGAAACAGGAAGTGATTGAAAGATAGCAGGAGGAGAAACAGGAAGTGATTGAAAGATAGCAGGAAGAGAAACAGGAAGTGATTGAAAGATAGCAGGAGGAGAAACAGGAAGTGATTGAAAGATAGCAGGAGGAGAAACGGGAAGTGATTGAAAGATAGCAGGAGGAGAAACAGGAAGTGATTGAAAGAAAGCAGGAAGAGAAACGGGAAGTGATTGAAAGATAGCAGGAAGAGAAACGGGAAGTGATTGAAAGATAGCAGGAAGAGAAACAGGAAGTGATTGAAAGAAAGCAGGAAGAGAAACAGGAAGTGATTAAAAGATAGCAGGAAGAGAAACGGGAAGTGATTGAAAGAAAGCAGGAAGAGAAACAGGAAGTGATTGAAAGACAGCAGGAAGAGAAACAGGAAGTGATTGAAAGAAAGCAGGAAGAGAAACGGGAAGTGATTGAAAGATAGCAGGAGGAGAAACAGGAAGTGATTGAAAGAAAGCAGGAAGAGAAACAGGAAGTGATTGAAAGACAGCAGGAAGAGAAACAGGAAGTGATTGAAAGATAGCAGGAGGAGAAACAGGAAGGGATTGAAAGATAGCAGCAAGAGAAACAGGAAGTGATTGAAAGAAAGCAGGAAGAGAAACAGGAAGTGATTAAAAGATAGCAGGAAGAGAAACGGGAAGTGATTGAAAGAAAGCAGGAAGAGAAACAGGAAGTGATTGAAAGACAGCAGGAAGAGAAACAGGAAGTGATTGAAAGAAAGCAGGAAGAGAAACGGGAAGTGATTGAAAGATAGCAGGAGGAGAAACAGGAAGTGATTGAAAGAAAGCAGGAAGAGAAACAGGAAGTGATTGAAAGACAGCAGGAAGAGAAACAGGAAGTGATTGAAAGACAGCAGGAAGAGAAACAGGAAGTGATTGAAAGATAGCAGGAAGAGAAACAGGAAGTGATTGAAAGAAAGCAGGAAGAGAAACAGGAAGTGATTG
>CM030179.1:2057523-2065023 GCA_017639675.1 Aplochiton taeniatus | reverse complement strand
ACACACACACACACACACACACACACACACACACTCACATCTATACACACAAACACTCTCTCTCTCTCTTTCTCTCACACACACTCACACACACACACACTCTCTCTCACACACACACACACACACACACACACACACACACACACACACACACACACACACTAAGCATAAAGCACACCATGCTGACCTTCTCACTGGGAGATTCCCCTGGACACTGGTCATCACTCACTGTGTGAGCATGTCTGAGTGTAGCTGTTTATTTTTGTGTGTGTGTGTCGTTGTGTGTGTGCGTGTGTGTGTGCATGCTTGCTTGCATTTGGACGTATATCTGTGTGTGTATGTGTGTGTGTGTCTGAGAGAGAGAGATTTGAAGAAAGAAAGAGAGGAAGAGAAGCATGCCTGTACAGTGAAGGTGAAGAAGAACAGAGTGAAGCCAAAGGGAGAGAAAGACAGCAGGTGTGTGTTATTCATCATCATCATCATCATCATCATCAGGCTCCCTGTCACCGTGGGTTTGTATCAGTATGAGAGACCCTGTTTGTGTGTGTGAGAGACCCTGTTTGTGTGTGTGTTTGTGAGAGAGTGTGTGTGTTTGTGTGTGTGAGAGAGTGTGTATTTGTGTGTGAGAGAGTGTGTGTGTTTGTGTGTGTGAGAGAGTGGGTGGGTGTGTGTGGGAGAGTGTGTGTGTGTGTATGTTTGTGTGTGTGTGTGTTTGTGTGTGTGTGAGTGTGTGTGAGTGTGTATGTGTGTGTGTGTGTGTGTGTGTGTGTGTGTGTGTGAGCAGCAAAGGAGAAACGGCCGAGCTAATCTGACAGAAAGGTTGGAGATATCACTTTTAATAAAATCACTGATTGATGGGCCTATTAGCCCTCCATATGTGTGTGTGTGTGTGTGTGTGTGTGTGTGTGTGTGTGTGTGTGCGTGTGTGTGTGTGTGAGTGCTGGTATCTTAACGTATGTGTGAGGTGTGGGGTACAGTATGTTAACCATATTATCGGGATAGCCTGGGGATTCATGCTATTATGCAAATCATTTTTGCCTTCAGGAATTCAAAGGCTGATGTCGTTCTCTCTCTCTCTGTGTGTGTGTGTGTGTGTGTGTGTGTGTGTGTGTCTGTGTGTGTGTGTGTGTGTGACAGGGCCGCAAAGCTCTCCATTTTTCAAATGTCTGTCTTAATTAAGGATGTGAAGGGACAGAAAAGGGAAGGGCAGAGAGGGGGAGGGATAGTGAAGGAGAAGTAGAAGTGAGGGGGTGAGAAAAGACTGAACAATAGAGTGAGAGGGGGAGTGTGGTAAAGAGAGAGAGCAAGAGCACACACACTCTCTCTCACACACATACACACACACACTCTCTCTCTCTTTCTCATACACTCTCTCTCTGTCTCTCACATACACACACACACTCTCTCACACACATACACACACTCTCTCTCTCTCTCTCTCTCTCTCTCTCTCTCTCTCTCTCTCTCTCTCTCTCTCTCTCACACACACACACACACACACACACACACACTCACACTCACACTCACATTCACACTCACACAAAAACACACAGCCTTTGGCTGGCCCTTTTAATTGATTACATTTCTACAGAGAGCGAAACCTCAGAGTGTTATTCATATTCCAAGCTGGGTCTCTCTAGTTCGTTCTATTTCTACAGAGCATAAATTCAGAGCGATATTAATATTCCACACAGAATATCTCCTCAAGGGGGGGTAATCACTGGATTAATGAGCTGGAGAAATGCTATTATGGATTTTGTCCATTCAGTGATCCATAAAGTTATTGTAATATGAAAAGTCCTAATAAATGTGGTTTTGACTTTCTCTGTCTATCTCTCTCTCTCTCTCTCTCTCTCTCTCTCTTTCTCCCCCCCCCCCCCCCCCCCCCCCCCCTCTCTCTCTCTCTCCCTCTCTCCCTCTCTTTCTCTCTTTCTTACAGACAGACACAGGAGTGTCCTCCCTGTTTTAAAGGTTAGTTCCAGAGTCAGTCTGTTCCTCAGGAGAGAGATCTGCTCAGCCTCTTGACCTTAGCTTGACCTCTAGACAAACTTGGACCGATAAGGAGACGGCGAGACATCAACGTCCCAGCTGCCAGAGTCTGACTCTCTCAGGACCAAACGAGAAGAACACTGATCAAGTCGGCCCAGGGCAAGAAGCATGCTGGTTGGAGGCAACACGTTCAAATGGTGGAGAAAAAATGATAAGCTTGATTATTGAAGTGCAGACAATTTGAAATGACCCTGACTACATTAGAGCCTCTTGGACCCTTCACCACAGACTAGAACGATGTCCTCTCTCTGGGGTCCATTAGCATATTGACTGGTTCTGAAGTGAGTAACACGTCCACACATCAATACCAACTCCTCCAAAAGGGACTGGCATCTTTAGGACATCTTTATTACATCTTTATGATCCCTCCTTCTTTACAACATCGCAAAGGGCTTGCCCACGGGACCCAGCCCTTCTTTATGACATCACAAAGGGATTCCCCCCACGGGACCCAGCCCTTCTTTATGACATCACAAAGGGATTCCCCCCACGGGACCCAGCCCTTCTTTATGACATCACAAAGGGATTCCCCCCACGGGACCCAGCCCTTCTTTATGACATCACAAAGGGATTCCCCCCACGGGACCCAGCCCTTCTTTATGACATCACAAAGGGATTCCCCCCATGGGACCCAGCCTTTCTTTATGACATCACAAAGGTTTGAGATGGGGCTAGCCTGTCTGAGCTAACAGCGGTCACAAACCTTCTTCCTCAACCCTGCTTTAAAGAACTCTCTCTCTGTTCTATCCGTCTCTGTTTCAGCTAGGAGACTGACAAGACAGAGAGAGAGAGAGAGAGAGAGAGAGAGAGAGAGAGAGATGGGGAGAGAGAGAGAGGGAGAGGAAGAGAGAGATAGAGAGAGAGGGAGAGAGAGAGATAGAGAGAGAGGGAGAGAGGGGTTAACTATGGAGAGCCTTAGTGCAATAGAGGGATAGCAGGTGAGGAGCAAAGAAAGGTGTTTCTACAGATGAAGGGAGGACGGAGACAAGGAAAGAGAACATTTTGCACAGTCCTAACAATGAATGTCAGGATTCTAACAATGTCAGGGTTCTAACAATGTCAGGGTTCTAATAATGTCAGGGCTCTAACAATGTCAGGGTTCTAATAATGTCAGGGCTCTAACAATGTCAGGGTTCTAACAATGTCAGGGTCCTAACAATGTCAGGGATCTAACAATGTCAGGGTTCTAATAATGTCAGGGCTCTAACAATGTCAGGGTTCTACTAATGTCAGGGTTCTAACAATGTCAGGGTCCTAACAATGTCAGGGTTCTAATAATGTCTGGGTTCTAACAATGTCAGGGTTCTAATAATGTCAGGGTTCTAATGATGTCAGGGTTCTAATAACAGGGTTCTAATAATGTCAGGGTTCTAACAATGTCACGGTTCTAATGATGTCAGGGTTCTAATGTTGTCAGTGTTCTAATGATGTCAGGGTTCTAACGATGTCAGGGTTCTAACGATGTCAGGGTTCTAATGATGTCAGTGCTCTAATGATGTCAGGGTTCGGCCACTCCTTCTACCTGCAGAGGGTGTGTTAGATCCAGTCAGCAAACCAGTCAGTCAGTAATCCAGTCAGCAAGCCAGCAAACCAAGGCAGCCCCTCCCTCAGTTAGTCTGTCTGTCTGTCTGTCTGTCTGTCTGTCTGTCTGTCTGTCTGTCTGTCTGTCTGTCTGTCTGTCTGTCTGTCTGTCTGTATGTATGTTTGACTTATCTTTCTAGTAAAGACACCCTGCTGTCTCCTTCTGTGTTTGTTTACATCTTCTTCTGGTTTTGAGTGCCTTCTTTTCGAGTTTATTCTGTAGTTCCTCCTTTTCTTTGGGAGAATTCGTTTTGTGAATGTGAGTTTGGGTCTTCCCTGACTACGATCCTTGACAAACAAGAAAAAAAGAGAGACTGAAGGACGCGGAACAGAGAGAAGAGAGAAAGAAAGGCAGAATATAGAAATGGTCTTTTGCCCACTCTACAAATAGAACAACATTCTGTACAGTTCTAACAAGAGAGAAGGAAAGAGAGACGGAAAGAGAGAAGGAAAGAGGCTGAACAGAGAAGAGGAGGGGTGACAGAAAAGAGAGAGAAAGAAAGGCAGAATATAGAAATAGTGTCTTTTGCAGTTAGCCAGGCGGTAAGCAACTCCCTGGCTGGACTCCACAGAGTATTCAACGCTGTGATCAAACCGTGATCCATTTTTACAAGCAGCAGAGCGGCCAGATCAATTCTTCAAGGCTGAGAATGCACCAGAGGTATAATCTTTGTGTGTGTGTGTGTGTGTGTGTGTGTGTGTGGGGGGGGGGGCTATTGTCTAACAATTGGATGATCTATTATTGGACAGGCGTGGTGTGTGTGTGTGTGTGTGTGTGGGGGGGGGGGGGGGGCTATTGTCTAACAATTGGATGATCTATTATTGGACAGGCGTGGTGTGTGTGTGTGTGTGTGTGTGTGTGTGTGTGTGTGTGTGTGTGTGTTTGCGTGTTATGGGTCCATAATATCTGCCGCAGAATTGAATCGCCACGGAAACCAAGTAAGACAGGGGGGGGGGGGGGGGTTCATGCACTGTGTATTAACGATCAGGCATATACAGCGGCGCTAGAACAGCTGGAAACAGAACGTGACCAAAATGAAGGTTCAGAAAACAAGGACCGTGACATGAAACAAGCCAAAAATGGAGGTTCAAAAACAAGGACTGTCACATGAAACAAGCCCAAAATCGAGGTTCAAAAACAAGGACCGTGACATGAAACAAGCCCAAAATGGAGGTTCAAAAACAAGGACCGTGACATGAAACAAGCCCAAAATGGAGGTTCAAAAACAAGGACCGTGACATGAAACAAGCCCAAAATGGAGGTTCAAAAACAAGGACTGTCACATGAAACAAGCCCAAAATGGAGGTTCAAAAAAAGGCACAGAGCCCAAAGACACTGTCTCTCTGATTCTGGCCTCCAGCTCCATGGCACTGTTGTTTATAAAACACATAATAATAATAATAATTCATTTTATTTATATAGCGCTTTTCTTACACCCAAAGACGCTTCACAACAAGAGAACAGGCAAATAAAACAGAAATACAAGACAAACGGATAACAGGAGAACAGGTCGAGACAAGACAGCAATACAAACTACAGCAAAATTTGACAGAAATGTCTCAATGGCTCAATCCCTCACCACTAACAACACACACTGTTCCAATCGGATGTCTTGTTGATGAACATTTCTGTAGCTATGTCTGCCGCCCGCCACAGAGCTCATTAAAACCTTCTGATACCAACACAGCATAGAGCATAGAATAGAGCTACTACATTTAAAACGTATAGATACAATTCCTTTAACGATTCACTCATACTCAATCCGATGATTACTTCATTGGTTGACAGAACAGCAGTGTCCCACTTCATTGGTTGACAGAACAGCAGTGTCCCACTTTATTGGTTGACAGAACAGCAGTGTCTCACTTCATTGCTTGAGAGAGTGTCAATGTCACACCTCATTGGTTGAGACAGCATCAGTATCTCACCTCATTGGTTGAGAGAACGGAGTCCTCGTCCAGACTGAGGACAGCATCTGTAAGGATGACGTCATGTGGGAAGAAACGACTGCTCATCGTCTGAGAAAGAGAGAGAGAGAGAGAGAGAGAGAGGGAGAGAGAGAGAGAGAGAGAGACAGAGAGAGAGAGAGGGAGAGAGAGAGAGAGAGAGAGAGAGAGAGAGAGAGAAAGACAGGGAGAGAAAGACAGGAGGAGAGAGAAAAATGAGGGGGGGGGGGCGTTAGACATTATCAGTGATAGATCAATTACAAAAAAGGAAATGAGAAAAAGGCTAGCTTTAATTACTCAACAAGGTGAATGCCCAATGGTGGCTAGTCAGTTCAAACCATAGAGCACTATCTATCCATTCTATCTTTAGTCAGTTCAAACCATAGAGCACTATCTATCCATTCTATCTCTAGTCAGTTCAAACCATAGAGCACTATCTATCCATTCTATCTCTAGTCAGTTCAAACCATAGAGCACTATCTATCCATTCTATCTTTAGTCAGTTCAAACCATAGAGCACTATCTATCCATTCTATCTCTAGTCAGTTCAAACCATAGAGCACTATCTATCCATTTTATCTTTAGTCAGTTCAAACCATAGAGCACTATCTATCCATTCTATCTCTAGTCAGTTCAAACCATAGAGCATTATCTATCCATTCTATCTTTAGTCAGTTCAAACCATAGAGCACTATCTATCCATTCTATCTCTAGTCAGTTCAAACCATAGAGCACTATCTATCCATTCTATCTTTAGTCAGTTCAAACCATAGAGCATCATCTATCCATTCTATCTTTAGTCAGTTCAAACCATAGAGCACTATCTATCCATTCTATCTTTAGTCAGTTCAAACCATAGAGCACTATCTATCCATTCTATCTCTAGTCAGTTCAAACCATAGAGCATTATCTATCCATTCTATCTTTAGTCAGTTCAAACCATAGAGCACTATCTATCCATTATATCTCTAGTCAGTTCAAACCATAGAGCACTATCTATCCATTCTATCTCTAGTCAGTTCAAACCATAGAGCATTATCTATCCATTCTATCTTTAGTCAGTTCAAACCATAGAGCACTATCTATCCATTCTATCTCTATTCAGTTCAAACCACAAAGACAGAGCACTATCTATCCATTCTATCTCTATTCAGTTCAAACCACAAAGACAGAGCACTATCTATCCATTCTATCTCTAGTCAGTTCAAACCACAGAGCACTATCTATCCATTCTATCTCTAGTCAGTTCAAACCACAGAGACAGAGCACAATCTATCCATTCTATCTCTATTCAGTTCAAACCACAGAGACAGAGACCTATCTATCCATTCTATCTCTAGTCAGTTCAAACCACAGAGCACTATCTATCTATCTATTCTATTTCTACGGTAAAAACCGACGGAGCACCAACTATCTATTCTGTCCCTATGGTAAAAACAATCCCCTCTTCCTTCTCTGGTGGGAGGACAGAGGACACACACACACACACACACATACACACACACACACACACACACACACACACACACACACACACACACACCAACTTCTGTGTGTGAATATGGGAGTGGTGTGTTATTGACCACTCCCTCTCCTCACCCGATTGGTCCACTCATTCATCAAACTAGGAAGTTATCGACAGGGGGCTGTCGGCATGGCGATTAGCCTGCAAGCCGCCTGCGGTAACTGCTCAGGGAGCATGCGGATGTGGCTGTGTATGGAGGAGGAGGCGGAGGAGGGGGGGGGGGGAGGGGGTGGGGGGGGGGGGAGGAGGGAGGAGGAGGAAGAAGGAGGAGGGAGAGGAGGAGGAGGAGGATTAGGAGGAGGAGGGAGGAGAGTGAGGAAGGAGGAGGAGGAGTAGGATGAGGGAGAGGAGGAGGAGGAGGAGGAGGAGGTGGAAGGAGGAGGAGGAGAAGGAGGAGG
>CM030179.1:2047523-2050023 GCA_017639675.1 Aplochiton taeniatus | reverse complement strand
TCATAGGCACACTTCAACTATGAGAGACAAAAATTTGAAAAAAAAAATCCAGGAAATCACATTGTAGGATTTTTATAGAATTTATTTGTAAATGATGGTGGAAAATAAGTATTTGGTCAATAACAAAAGTTCAACTCAATACTTTGTAACATAACCTTTGTTGGCAATGACAGAGGTCAAACGTTTCCTCTAAGTCTTCACCAGGTTTGCACACACTGTAGCTGGTATTTTGGCCCATTCCTCCATGCAGATCTCCTCTAGAGCAGTCATGTTTTGGGGCTGTCGCTGGGCAACACGGACTTTCAACTCCCTCCACAAATTTTCTATGGGGTTGAGGTCTGGAGACTGGCTAGGCCACTCCAGGACCTTGAAATGCTTTTTATGGAGCCACTCCTTCGTTGCCCGAGCGGTGTGTTTGGGATCATTGTCATGCTGGAAGACCCAGCCACGTTCCATCTTCAATGCTCTCACTGATGGAAGGAGGTTTTGGCTTAAAATCTCACGATACACGGCCCCGTTCATTGTTCCCTTAACACGGATCAGTCGTCCTGTCCCCTTTGCAGTAAAACAGCCCCAAAGCATGATGTTTCCACCCCCATGCTTCACAGTAGGTATGGTGTTCGTGGGATGCAACTCAGCATTCTTCTTCCTCCAAACACGACGAGTTGAGTTTTTACCAAAAAGTTCTATTTTGGTTTCTGACCACATGATATTCTCCCAATCCTCTTCTGGATCATCCATATGCTCTGTGGCAAACTTCAGACGGGCCTGGACATGTACTGGCTTAAGCAGGGGGACACGCCTGGCACTGCAAGATTTGAGTCCCTCTCGGCGTAGTGTGTTACTGATGGTAGCCTTTGTTACTTTGGTCCCAGCTCTCTGCAGGTCATTCATCAGGTCCCTCCGTGTAGTTCTTGGATTTTTGCTCCCCGTTCTCATGATCATTTTGACCCCATGGGATGAGATCTTGCGTGGGGCCCCAGATCGAGGGAGATTATCAATAGTCTTGTATGTCTTCCATTTTCTTACAATTGCTCCCACAGTGGATCTATTCACACCAACCTGCTTGCCTATTGCAGATTCACTCTTCCCAGCCTGGTGCAGGTCTACAATTTTCTTCCTGGTGTCCTTCGACAGCTCTTTGGTCTTGGCCATGGTTGAGTTTGGAGTCTGACTGTTTGAGGCTGTGGACAGGTGTCTTTTATACAGATGACGAGGTCAAACAGGTTCCATTAATACAGGTAACGAGTGGAGGACAGAAGAGCTTCTTAAAGAAGAAGTTACAGGTCTGTGAGAGCCAGAAATCTTGCTTGTTTGTGGGTGACCAAATACTTATTTTCCACCATCATTTACAAATAAATTATTTAAAAATCCTACAATGTGATTTCCTGGATTTTTTTTCTCATTTTTGTCTCTCATAGTTGAAGTGTACCTATGATGAAAATAACAGACCTCTCTCATCTTTCTAAGTAGGAGAACTTGCACAATCAGTGGCTGACTAAATACTTTTTGGCCCCACTGTATATATATATACAGGGATACATACTGTATTTGTACATATATATAAAAAAGATCTATATAATATCTATATCCTCACAGATGTTTCTTTAAGGCTAATATCAGCACAGCCCTCTGAACTCCGCTGATCACAGATGCCATTTGAATGTTCCTCCAAAGTGTCAACCCACCACTAGCTCCTCCTCCTGTGGTCATGTGTCACCTCAGGGCTTTCTGATTCGTGACAGATCGTGAACCAACCCATGTGTTGTTGTTTATGTTTTCAGGCTTCCGATATGACATAAGAACTGTGGGTGTGTGTGTGTGTGCGTTAAACGTAGAAACATGAAAAAGATAAACCTCCCTCCCTCCCTCCCACCCTCCCTCTCCCCTCCTCCCTCCCTCCTTCCCCTCCCTCCTCCCATCCCCCCCTCCCTTCCTATCCTCCTCCCTCATACCTGCAGCAGCAATCTCTCATCGCCCAAGATGGCCGCCTTGCTCCAGTCGATGACCTCAGAGAAGGGCAGCTCCCAGCCGTTGCTTAACAACACCGGGATACAGGCGGCCTGGGGGTGTGGTGGTGGTGGGGGGGATGGGGGGGGGGGGGGGGGGGTTGGGGGAGACGGGGGGGGGTGGGGGGTTGATAAAGAGACAACAAGGTTGATCAAGTTTTGGGTCCGAGAGAAGACGTTAGGGAACTGTGATGCACAAGTCTGTCCTTTCATAAAGTCTGATTCATCCATACAACCACCACCACATTCACAAAACAAATAGAGAAACTATTTTTAGTGTTTCATATTATTTCTCAACTTCGTGCCCTTTGGAATGAGAGAACATGACATCTAACAGACAGCCAAACGGTAACCGTGGAAACACATCAACGTGAGCGGGAAGAGGATTTCAAAGGAATCGATTCTCCTCAGGATGTTTGACGAGAGGATTTCTTTATACAAAACACAAAGAAAACAGTTTCAGCTACTACTAGAAATACGTATATACAGTA
>CM030179.1:2035023-2037523 GCA_017639675.1 Aplochiton taeniatus | reverse complement strand
GGAGAGAGAGATGAGATGGAGAGAGAGAGAGAGAGAGAGAGAGAGAGAGAGAGAGAGAGAGAGATGAGATGGAGAGAGAGAGAGAGAGAGAGAGAGAGAGAGAGAGAGAGAGAGAGAGAGAGAGAGAGATGAGATGGAGAGAGAGAGAGAGAGAGAGAGAGAGAGAGAGAGAGATGAGATGGAGAGAGAGAGAGACAGAGAGAGAAGGGAGGTACAAAAACAGAATCAGTTCTCATTTTAAATGCCAAGGTTAGACGCATCACATTCCTCAACATCCGTTCATCTATTTAAACGTCTCCAAACCCCAACGCTGAATTATCAAAACACCGAAACATCCTCAGGCAATATGAAACCACCTCTTTGGAAAAAGCAACCCAGAAGACTGTAATATCACATTAGTCTCAGGCCATCCAGCCGGTCCATGCATGCTTCTTTCACTGGCTCCAATCATAACCCTGCAGGATCATTAGTCATTACAGATGGTGGTCCAAGGGCGGACGCAGGGAGCCGAGGCCCAGGATCGAAGCCCTTGCCCTGGGTAGACTAACATGATTGATACCCTCCTCCGTCCCCCAGCCCGTGGAAAGGCTTCCTAAGGCAGCGCTGAGGAATGACACCATCAGTGGTCTATTGATTTTCCTGTTGCCATGGTTAATTGAAGAGGCTGGGGTATGGAGTGTGTATATATGGATATCATTGATTAGTTCGGTTTGTTGTCTCTTTGTCTTTGTCTCTCTCTCTCTCTCTCTCTCTCTCTCTCTCTCTCTCTCTCTCCATCCCTTTTCTCTTCCTCCCCTCGCTTCTCTCTCTCTTTCTTTTTCTATCATGTCCCCCATTAACAGACAACAAAACAAAACGTTCTGCAATTGTTTTCTTTTTCAAGTTAGCACCCCCTCCCCTCCCTACCCCCCCCCCCCCCCTCCCCTCCCCCCCCCCCCCCCCCCCCCCCCCCTCCCTACCCTCCCCCCCCCCCCCCTCCCTCCCTCCCTCCCTCTCTCCATCTCCGGAGACCATGGGCATGGTGGAGTAGGAGTGTTTCGGCACAAAGAGGGTGACGGAGTGCTGGTAGAACCGCTGCTTAAACATCCCCACTGGGATCGCCATGGAAACCTGTCGTCGCCTGTAACGGCAGCTCTAATGCGCGAGTCATTATGGGATGGCCAGATAATGAAAAGGCCTTGAGGTTACCACGTTGCTGTGGACATGAGTGAAATGTGATGAGAACTGTGTTCGTCTTGGTATTTCTCTTTATAAAGAAGAAGCCTTTCCTGTGCACTGTGTCTTAATGTGAGGACGGCCACAGAGGTTAGCTCCAGTCCTATCCCCGCTTTGAAAAGGAATCCATTTTATGTTTTGAAAATGTACGATTCCACGGGTTAGGAAGGACGCTCCAGGAGATAGAGATGTATTGAGAGAGATTGAGATTTAAAGCAGTCAGGCTGGGGAATAAGTAAGTTGCAGGTCTAGATGGATGGCTCTATGTGTTCACTTTGCCAGGTGTCTCTATTGATTACAATTAGCAGCATCCCTATTTCTCTCTGTGGACTAATTGAGGATTGATTGATTGATTGATTGATTGATTGGGGGAGCTGGTTCCCACTTCACTTCTCCTCGCTGTGCCTGTCTCTCTCTCTCTCGCTCTCTCTCTCTCTCTCTCTCTCTCCCCCCTTCTCTCTCTCTCTCTCCCCCTTCTCTCTCCCTCTCTCTCTCCCCCCTTTTCTCTCCCTTCTCTCTCTCCCCCCTTCTCTCTCTCTCTCTCTCTCTCTCCCCCTTCCCTCTATCTCTCTCTCTCTCTCTCCCCCTTCTCTCTCTCCCCCCCTCTGTGTTTCTCTCCCTTCCTCTCCTCCACTCTCTTGCTCTCTCTCCCTCTCTTTCTACCCCCCATCCCTCCTCCTCTCGCCCTCCCTCTCCTTCACCCTCTCCCTCTCTTTCTACCCCCTCCTCTCTCCCTGTATCCTTTTCCTTCTCGTGGCCACGAGACTAGCTACTAAATCATGCTGTTTACAGGCTGTCTCCTCAGGCACTTAATGAACAGAGCGAGAGAGAGAAAGAGAGAGAGAGAGAGAGAGAGAGAGAGAGAGAGAGAGAGAGAGAGAGAGGTAGATAGAGAAAGAGAGAGAGAGAGAGAGAGAGGGATGGGAAGACAGAGACAGAAAGAGAGAGAGAGAGAGAGAATTTGAAAATGAGTAAGGGAATGTCTGCTATGTATTTTGGCAGTATATATGAATATATATAAATGTGTGTGTGTGTTAAGTCAGCATATGAGTTTACATGTGTGTGTGTGTGTGTGTGTGTGTGTGTGTGTGTATGTATGTGTATGAATGTGCGTGTGTTAACAACTAACAGAGATTGGAAGTGCACCCTCCAAATTCACTACCTATTTTCTTACCACTATAATAACTTTTTTTTTAAATCTTATTTTCTCTTTTACTTTTGCCGTTCTATCCATTTCCTCTTAAAAAAGCAGGAAAAGAAAGTGGGCGAAAGGAAGTTCAGCTTT
>CM030179.1:2017523-2022523 GCA_017639675.1 Aplochiton taeniatus | reverse complement strand
TTCAGAGAACAGAACAGGTCATTTATTTTTTAGTAATTCAAAGTTTACTGTATACATCTGATGCAGTTCATAGCTGTCAATAGAAAGGGCAAAAAAACAACCTTTACTGTGATACTTTAACATTGTTCAGTATGTATAGAATTAACGTCCATTACTATTTTTACTGTATGTATACATTTACGGTATAAGTGCATGTTCCTGACCGGCAGTGCATCCTGTTTACGTTGTGATTTGGGACCACGTCAGTTTTCCCCGTGCTGTCCGGATAGGTTCAACATCAACCGGACATTCATGAATGTTAGCCTTCCACCATGCCGTTCTTTCTTCAACACAAGAGAGGAGTTCTTCTCTGCGTGGCAGTTGGAAGTTCTCGGACCGAAATCCATAGACTAGGGTAAACCTATCACAGTCAATGGAATGGGCCTGTGGGGACATAGGTGTGGGGTCTTGTCAAGGCTGGATGTGGCACAACAGAGGGTTTTCCGCCGTGGCTGAGGACAAAATCATGCCCTGGACACTGTGTTCTCCATTTTCTGATGTAGTGTCTAATAAATGCTGTGTTTTTTTATATTTTGACTGGTTGTATATGATCTGAAATAATTGTGAGAGGAGAGGAGAGGAGAGGAGAGGAGAGGAGAGGAGAGGAGAGGAGAGGAGAGGAGAGGAGAGGAGACTACTTCAGACTGGAGAGAGATGATTTTCATTCCATTTCTGTCAAAGAAATGCATGTTACATTTAAATACTGTCAGAGCCATGCAGAAAGAAGGTGTACACACACACACGCACACACACACACACACACACACACACACACACACACACACACACACACACACACAGATACAGGTTAATGGAATCTCCTGCTGACATTGTGAGGCCTCTAAGAATCAGCCAGTCTCCTACTTGACCATTTATATGATCCAGCCTGTTTCCTATTGGACCATTGATATGATCCAGCCTGTTTCCTATTGGACCATTCATATGATCCAGCCTGTTTCCTATTGGACCATTCATATAATCCAGCCTGTTTTCTATTGGACCATTCATATGATCCAGCCTGTCTCCTATTGGACCATTCACATGATCCAGCCTGTTTCCTATTGGACCATTCATATGATCCAGCCTGTTTCCTATTGGACCGTACATATGATCCAGCCTGTTTCCTATTGGACCATATATGATCCAGCATGGTTCCTATTGGACCGTACGTTCATATGATTCAGCCTATTGGACAGCATGATTACAATGTACTAGGGCTGCTCGATTATGGCCAAAATCATAATCACGATTATTGTGGTCAATATTGAAATCACAATTAATTAACACGATTACTCATTGAATTTAGAAACATCATGCATTTAATTTAACTTTAAAATACGTATATATTTTACTGTGGATTTTCTTGAACTTTAAATATAATTCAACTCGGAAAAAGTAGCCAGCTGAAAATGAATACCAGGTTTTGCTCGTTACCTTGCAGTGAAAGAAATGTGGCACTAGTTAAGGCTACGGGCAGTCAAGCCAGTCTGACTTGTCTAAACTTAAGATAGGCAGGTCTATTTTAATCAAGTTATTTACGCTGAAATGTTATCATTTTTTGTTAAATGGTAAACATAAGTTATGATATCTAAAGTTTGTCAATATAGGCACGTTTCTCTATTAGCATGCTCGTATTGTTTGTAAGTAGAGGCTAATGGGCGTAAACGTACACGCATAAGAGACAAAATATGACAAAACATTATTTAAGAAAGTAGTCGGCTTGACTTCGGCTATTGGATAGGACAGTGTATCGATGTAACTGACGATGGCTAACGCTAGCGTTCAAACGTGCACAGCTGTAAATAAAACGAAAAGGGTGCGCTGGATGTAGAATTCACAAAACGCGAGCAACATCGCGAAATGGAATGCGTCACAATGATCGTTTTTTTTCTCGATTATTTTGTTTTCAAAATCGTTGGAAGCCAAAATCGTTATTGCAAATAAAATTCAAATAATCGCCCAGCCCTACGATGTAGACAGGAAACAGGAAACAATAAGCTCATCTAAATCTTGCTGCGGTTCCTGTTTACACCTAAGAGGCTCAGCAGCTAATGTGTGTGTGTGCGTGTGTGTGAGCGGCGTAATTATATACAGCATGTATTTAAGCATGACTGTAAGTGTGTGTGGGTGTGTGTGCGCGCGCGCACGTGTGTGAGTGTGTGTGGGTTTGTGCGCAAGAGTGTGTGCATGCGTGTGTGTGTGTGTGTGTGTGGGCGTGCGTGTGTTAGCGCGTGCGTGTGTGTGTGCATGTGTGTGCGTGGCGTGTGCGTGTGTGTGTCTGCTTAATCCCGCCGATTTCCTTCCTCTCTCAATCAATGGTTGAAGTTAAACCCTTCAAGGCGTTTAGAAATATATTTCCTGATATTGGCAGAATGAGCTATGGTCACACATCACCACTCCTCATAAAAGGCAATCCTATTACATTTGAAATATGAATCTAGTGAGCGGAGCTGGACATTTAGATATTAATATATCAACAGAATGTTGTAAACTAAAAAAAATAAAAATAATCTATGGCTGGAAAACATCTTTCTTGTTTAATCATCTTAAAATGTTTATCAAACATAGACAGAAATCTTAAAATGTTTATCAAACACAGACCCACATCTTAAAATGTTTCTCAAACATAGACAGACATTGATAAATGTTTCTCAAACATAGACCGACATCTTAAAATGTTTATCAAACATAGACAGACATTGATAAATGTTTCTCAAACATAGACCGACATTGATAAATGTTTATCAAACATAGACAGATTGATAAATGTTTATCAAACATAGAAAGACATCTTAAAATGTTCATCAAACATAGACAGACATCTTAAAATGTTCATCAAACATAGACCGACATCTCAAAATGTTTCTCAAACATAGACAGAGATTTTAAAATGTTCATCCAACATAGACAGACATTGATAAATGTTCATCAAACATAGACAGAGATTGATAAATGTTTATCAAACATAGACCGACTTTGATAAATGTTTATCAAACAGACAGACTTTGATAAATGTTTATCAAACATAGACAGACTTTGATAAATGTTTATCAAACATAGACAGACTTTGATAAATGTTTATCAAACATAGGCAGACTTTGATAAATGAAGCTTTTCACTGCCTTGTGTTCTTTTATTGTACGTTGTTTTAAATCGTTTAAATATTGTTCTGTATTGTTATCGTTTTAGGTTTCACTATCACCTTGGTCACTGTCACCTTGGTCACTATCACCTTGGTCACTGTCACCTTGGTCACTATCACCGTGGTCACTGTCACCTTGGTCACTATCACCATGGTCACTATCCCCTTGGTCACTATCACCGTGGTCACTATCACCTTGGTCACTGTCACCGTGGTCACTATCACCTTGGTCACTATCACGTTGGTCACTGTCACCTTGGTCACTATCACCGTGGTCACTGTCATGATTGCCTTTATTCGTCATTTGTTGTTGAAATATTTCTATAGCAGTTAGAAACGTAAGAAGAAGAAGCACATATCTATTATAGAAATATGTGTGTTCAGAACGATGAAAAAATAGCATACGTTGATTTACAGAATACGCTAATATAAGTTAAAGTCCAAAGGACAATACTGTGCTATTGAATTATTTTGAGAGTAACTGCGTCTCATGTATAATAAGATATATAATAAATATATATATATAATATAATAAAAGGATGATCATGTATAATAAGATATATAATAAATATATATATATAATATAATAAAAGGATGATCATGTATAATAAGATATATAATAAATATATATATATAATATAATAAAAGGATGAACTCCAACGGTACATTCCCTTTCACATGACAAGTAAATACACTGGAGTACGACCAGCTAGAGATCTATTCTCTCTCTCTCTCTCTCTCTCTCTCTCTCTCTCTCTCTCTCTCTCTCTCTCTCTCTCTCTCTCTCTCTCTCTCTCTCTCTCTCTCTCTCTCTCTCTCACACACACACACACATTCTCTCTCTCTCTCTCTCTCTCTCTCTCTCTCTCTCTCTCTCTCTCTCTCTCTCTCCTTTGACTTTTTCCATCCGACTTGCACACACACACTTTCTCACAGGCTAACAACACTTATCATCTAGCTGTTAATGAGATCACGGCGGCTTCATTTGGCTGTTAAGTATGAGGCTTTCCTTTCTAAATAAACTGTCAAAGTGGCCCTCGGCAAAAACGATTAGAGAGTGGTGTCACCGACATAGGGTCCCCAACGAGGCTGTCCCTTACAGCAAAACAAACACACCAACGAGGCTGTCCCTTACAGCAAAACAAACACACCAACGAGGCTGTCCCTTACAGCAAAACAAACACACCAACGAGGCTGTCCCTTACAGCAAAACAAACACACCAACGAGGCTGTCCCTTTCAACGAAACAAACACACCAACGAGGCTGTCCCTTACAGCAAAACAAACACACCAACGAGGCTGTCCCTTACAGCAAAACAAACACACCAACGAGGCTGTCCCTTACAGCAAAACAAACACACCAACGAGGCTGTCCCTTTCAACGAAACAAACACACCAACGAGGCTGTCCCTTACACCAAAACAAACACACCAACGAGGCTGTCCCTTTCAACGAAACAAACACACCAACGAGGCTGTCCCTTACAGCAAAACAAACACACCAACGAGGCTGTCCCTTACAGCAAAACAAACACACCAATAAGGCTGTCCCTTACACCAAAACAAACACACCAACGAGGCTGTCCCTTACAGCAAAACAAACACACCAACGAGGCTGTCCCTTACAGCAAAACAAACACACCAACGAGGCTGTCCCTTACAGCAAAACAAACACACCAACGAGGCTGTCCCTTTCAACGAAACAAACACACCAATAAGGCTGTCCCTTACACCAAAACAAACACACCAACGAGGCTGTCCCTTACAACAAAACAAACACACCAACAAGGCTGTCCCTTACAACGAAACAAACACACCAA
>CM030179.1:2010023-2012523 GCA_017639675.1 Aplochiton taeniatus | reverse complement strand
TTATAATACGACTGTGTGTAAACACACACTCTTACGTCAAAATACAAAAAGAATGCCTGATCATAATACGACTGTGTAAAGACACACACAAACGTCAAATTATGAAAATAATTATGATTATAATACGACAGTGATGGTTTTGGGCGGTTGAACAATATTTTCTGTTTTCTTGCCTTTTCCTAAATAACCCAAAATAAATCTAAACCTCCTAAGTCAGAAATGTTTCCAAACATAACATTTCATAAACTTTGATTCAAGAGTTCAAGTATGCGCCGACTAAATATCAACTCCGAACATGTTCGCCACATATTTGTAACTGTTCATGAAATGTGTCAACAAAACGTCATCTCGCTACCTTTCCTCTACAGCATGATACATGAACAAATAATTACCCAGCATGCCCGTGCAGCCATCCAGCCAGCCATCCAGCCAGCCATCCATCCAGCCAGCCAGCCGGCCAGCCAGCCAGCCAGCCAGCGAGAGCGTGACCTTTTTGGAGGGAATGTAAATCAGTTTGTAATTCTCCAGGGTAACGTCATGCTCCCTCTCTCTGTCTGTTATTAATCTGTCTAATAGGGCCATCAATCAAACCAACACACACATTTAGAACAACGGGCTCAGGTTCAGCCCTCCGTCACCACGACAACACCACAGCTTAATTATTAGACCCAGTTTAGCAACATAATGGTAACTGGTGATTGGGGATGTTTTTTTCTTAATTTGTTTATTTTGTTTTGTTTTATAAGAGTCATGGATAAAAGGCTGTATTTGAGTTATGTGTGAGTCAGAGAGTCATGGATAAAAGGCTGTATTTGAGTTATGTGTGTCAGAGAGTCATGGATAAAAGGCTGTATTTGAGTTATGTGTGAGTCAGAGTCAAGTATTTTTAAAGAAGACAAAGAAGAAGAAGAAAGAAGAAGAAGAAGAAAAAGAAAGAAAGTAGAAAAAGAAGTAGAAGAAAGAAAGCAGAAGAAGCAGAACAAGAAGGTAGATACGTCTCTATGTCGTCCATAAGAAACCTGAGCATGTGTGTTCATCTGCCCGGCAGGCAACAGGAAGTGTCTTTTTGTCTTTTTTTAAATGTCCCTGTCTGCGGTGGACACACATTCTCTGAGCCCTAATGGCCGCCGGTGATGCAGTGACACAGCAGTTTCCCAGAGCCGGCACCAGAACACATGCTGGAGGGTGCGACTGCTTCAATCAGCTCATAATCAGACAGGACACCCTGTCAATAACAGGCTGGAATCATCTATGACAGGCAGGCAGGGCGCTAAGGGCAACAAAAAACTTCTATTAATAATCAGTCAAATGATAGGAAATGACATTGGACTCATTCCAAGTAAATAAAATGTTCATGTCACTTATTTGAAGGTACCGTCGTACCTAATCATAAAGGGTTGATGAAACACATTGAATGAAGACTCATCATTATATCGATATTTATCCAACTCTCAATTCAAACGTGAAGTGAAGCATAAACCGTATTGCTACATTTATAATGCAGCAATTGATTTTCATTGATAAAGGACCTTGTAAGATTGTTCAGAAAATGTATGTGTTCTTTATATTATCATCATTAGTGAAACCACTCATTTAATATACACCTGGCCTCACAAAACTTTAGTTGAATTGGTAACCATAGTATTCCTGTGGCTAATTATATTTAACAAGCCTCTCTCTCTCTCTCTCTCTCTCTCACTCACTGTCCTTATCAAACTTGGCACCGATCAAAGAACGTTGTATTTTATTCCATTCTAAATGGAACCACTTGGCAGTCCTCCTGGGGAACCGTGGGCAACACTGAGCTGACGTTTACGTTTTTCCAGCCACAGGATAGAAAGTTCTTCTTCCTCCCTCTTCTTCCTCCCTCCTCCCTCCTTCCTCCCCCCTCCCTCCCCCCTCCCTCCCCCCTCCCTCCTCCTTCTCCTCCTCCTCCTGCTCCTCCTCCTCCTCCCTCCACACACACACACACACACACACACACACACACACACACACACACACACACACACACACACACACACTCAGACACACACCAATAAAAGCTGGTATTAACACTAATGCTATACAAGCTGTGCTCTGGACTTTAAAACAAAGGCCATTCCCCTGGGAGAGAGCCGGGAGCCAACCTCAGACCTGATGGTTGATGTGATTAGACTTCCAGTGCTTAAAGACACTGGCTCTGAGATGCCATTAGTGCCAGGGAGAGACACTGCCCCCCCCCCCCCCCCCCCCCCCACCCCCCCCACCCACCCCCCTCATCACCACCACCACCCCACCCACCCCGCCAACCACCACCACCACCACCCCCACCCCACCCACCCTCTCTCTCTGCCCGGGAGAGAGGCTACCCCCCCACACACACATCCGTCTCTGCCAGAGAGACGCTGCCCCCCCCCCCCCCCCTTCTTCTCGCTCAGATAAGAGCAACGCGATTAGAATGTTGAAGATCACGGGGGCTGATGTTGAACATTCTGGAATCCATTGTGTTCATCCAACA
>CM030179.1:1997523-2005023 GCA_017639675.1 Aplochiton taeniatus | reverse complement strand
GTGTGTGTGTGAGTTGAGGTAGAGGTAGGTGTGTAAGTGAGTTAAGGTAGAGGTACTGTAGGTGTGTGTGTGTGAGTAGAGGTAGAGGTAGGTGTGTAAGTGAGTCAAGGTAGAGGTACTGTAGGTGTGTGTGTGAGTAGAGGTAGAGGTAGGTGTGTAAGTGAGTCAAGGTAGAGGTACTGTAGGTGTGTGTGTGAGTAGAGGTAGAGGGAGGTGTGTAAGTGAGTCAAGGTAGAGGTACTGTAGGTGTGTGTGTGAGTAGAGGTAGAGGTAGGTGAATAAGTGAGTAGAGGTAGGTGTGTGAGTGAGTAGAGGTAGGTGTGTGAGTGAGTAGAGGTAGGTGTGTAGGTGAGTCAAGGTAGAGGTAGGTGTGTGTGTGAGTAGAGGTAGAGATGGGTGAATAAGTGAGTCGAGGTAGAGGTAGGTGTGTAAGTGAGTCAAGGTAGAGGTAGGTGTGTGTGTGAGTAGAGGTAGAGATAGATGTGTAAGTGAGTAGAGGTAGAGATGGGTGAATAAGTGAGTCGAGGTAGAGGTAGGTGTGTGTGTGAGTAGAGGTAGAGGTAGATGTGTAAGTGAGTAGAGGTAGAGATAGATGTGTAAGTGAGTAGAGATAGAGGTGGGTGAATAAGTGAGTCGAGGTAGAGCTAGGTGTGTGTGTAAACACACCTGATACACTGATCCAAGCTGAATTTAACAGAGAGGTGTGTAAACCTTAAGTACCTGCTGCTGGACTTATCAAAGGCAGGAGAGGGTTAAGCATCCTCTTTGTCTATACACAGAGAGATCTAAATCACATACAGGGTACTGTGTGTGGTGTGTGTGTGTGTGTGTGTGTGTGTGTGTGTGTGTGTGTGTGTGTGTGTGTGTGTGTGTGTGTGTGTGTGTGTGTGTGTGTGTGTGTGTGTGTTTACCACGTGTGTCAATGCGCAAAATAAAACACTGATGTCTGAACAGTGGCCTCCATGGTCTTCTCTGCAGGGAGTTTTTACACACACACATCCACACCCGCACACACACACACACACACACACACACACACACACACACACACACATTTGTGTTGCACGCTCACACCCAAAAACTCTTTCACACAAACACACACACAAACTCACACACACACATACACACACACACACACACACACACACAGACACACACACACACACACACACAGACACACACACACGCACACACACAGATATACAGGGCTCCGAGTGCAGCAGAATGGCTCAATGTGATTGTTAACGCACAAGTACACACATGCACACACACACATACACACACACACACACACACACACACACACACACACACACACACACACACACACACAGATTTACAAGGCTTTGAGTGCAGAAAAATGGCTCAGTGTGTATGTTATGGACAGAATCAGAGATCCATAGAGAATGGGTTGGCTTACATGGTAAGACTCTGATTCTGCATTCTGGACACACACACACACACACACACACACACACACACACACACACACACACACACTTCAGAGAAGACGGCCATTCATATTTATCCCTCCATCTCTTTACTCTCTCTCCAAAACTATTTGCTTTTATCTCTATTTCCATTTTCCATCATTCAGTACATCTTTTTGGCCTTGGCAAATTATTCACTCCAACTCTCTCTCTCTCTCTCTCTCTCTCTCTCTCTCTCTCTCTCTCTCTCTCTCTCTCTCTCTCTCTCTCTCTCTATCTATCAATCTATCAATCTATCTATGTCTCTGCCTCTCTGCCTCTTTCTCTTTCTCTCTCTCTCTCTCTGTGTCTCTCTGTATAAAACATAATAAATATCCCACACAGCCTAGCAGTAACCCAGTAGCCCTCGCCCTAACCCTAACCCTAACCCAGTAACCCAGTAACCCTAACCCAGTAACCCAGTAACCCAGTAACCCTAACCCAGTAACCCAGTAACCCAGTAACCCAGTAACCCTAACCTTAACCCAGTAGCCCAGTAACCCAGTGGCCCTAACCCAGTAACCCAGTAACCCTAACCCAGTAACCTTAACCCAGTAACCCAGTAACCCAGTAGCCCTAACCCTAACCCAGTAACCCAGTAGCCCTAACCCAGTAGCCCTAACCCAGTAACCCAGTAACCCTAACCAAATAACCCAGTAACCCTAAACCAGTAACCCAGTAGCCCTAACCCTAACCCTAACCCTAACCCAGTAACCCTAACCCTAACCCAGTAACACATGGGACTTGGTGAAACCATTCAAAGCCATCCTGCACTTTGACTTTCTCTGACAGGAGGGAGGTTTGATGCAATAGGACGTTGTTAGTGTCCATCAGTGTGTGTTCACATCAATAGGCATAGTCCATAGTCCATAGTCCATACACATAGGTCATTCAATATGCCTAGTATGCATATTTATGTGTGTGTGTGTGTGTGTGTGTGTGTCAGTTTCATCTTCATAGTCCACATCAAATTGATCTAATTAGTAATGTTGTCATGTTGTACATGCAGCTAATAATGGCTGTGTGTGTGTGTGTGTGTGTGTGTGTGTGTGTGTGTGTGTGTGTGTGTGCCAGAACCGAATCCCAAGCACACAGGCAGCAGATGGGGAGCAAATTGCAGCAGGTGCACTCAGCAAACACACAACATGCAAGCTTTAACACACACCCACACACACACACACACACACACACACACACACACACACACACACACACACACACACACACACACACACACACACACACACACACACACACACACACACACAGATGAGCTGTCTACCGGTGTTCATAAATTAAACTGTCATTGTCACCCTTGACTGTTTAGAGAATGCTACAACCCTTCTTTGTGAGTGTGTGTGTGTGTGTGCACCATGTGTGCGTGTCTTGCGTATCTGTGTGTGTGTGTGTGTGTGTGTGTGCACCATGTGTACGTGTCTTGTGTATCTGTGTGTGTGTGTGTGTGTGTGTGTGTGTGTGTACCGTGTGTGTGTATGTGTGTGTGTTGGCTGGGGTGGGTTTTTCCCCTGTTCAGGAGGGACATCTCTCATTGTGAACACTACAGTGCGGTTCAGCTGCACATTGATGCCGATAAACAGGCTTAGACCTAATATACATCCAGGATATAGAATAGGACCATACCATTCTGTTTATACATAGAGAACAGGACCATACCATTCTGTTAATACATAGAGAACAGGACCATACCATTCTGTTAATACATAGAGAACAGGACCATACCATTCTGCTAATACAGAACAGGACCATACCATTCTGTTAATACATAGAGAACAGGACCATACCATTCTGTTAATATAGAACAGGACCATACAATTCTGTTAATAGAGAACAGGACCATACCATTCTGTTAATCCATCTAGAGAACAGGACCGGACCATTCTGTTGATAGAGAACAGGACCATACCATTCTGTTAATGTAGAACAGGACCATACCATTCTGTTAATATAGAACAGGACCATACAATTCTGTTAATACAGAACAGGACCATACCATTCTGTTAATATAGAACAGGACCATACAATTCTGTTAATACAGAACAGGACCATACCATTCTGTTAATACAGAACAGGACCATACCATTCTGTTAATATAGAACAGGACCATACCATTCTGTTAATATAGAACAGGACCATACCATTCTGTTAATACATAGATAACAGGACCATACCATTCTGTTAATACAGAACAGGACCATACCATTCTGTTAATAGAGAACAGGACCATACCATTCTGTTAATCCATCTAGAGAACAGGACCGGACCATTCTGTTGATAGAGAACAGGACCATACCATTCTGTTAATGTAGAACAGGACCATACCATTCTGTTAATATAGAACAAGACCATACCATTCTGGTAATATAGAACAGGACCGAACCATTCTGTTAATACAGAACAGGACCATACCATTCTGTTAATATAGAACAGGACCATACCATCCATCCAGAGAACAGGACCGAACCATTCAGTTAATCCATCTAGAGAACAGGACCGAACCATTCTGTTAATCCATCTAGAGAACAGGACCGAACCATTCTGTTAATCCATCTAGAGAACAGGACCGAACCATTCTGTTGATACAGCTGGATTATGGAAAAGTGGTAAGACCACATGAGATCTTATAAAGCTAACATTCTATAAATTATAAAGCTAACATTCTAAGTCCTTCTTTTGTTTTCCACACTCATCACCAAAAAGCCAAAAAACATTCTGAATCTAATCTGTTTGCAGTTTAGACATTCTCCACATAATTGTGAAAATGTCACACAAAATTTTAATCCATCTTGTTTAAAAAGTGGTTAGAAATGCTGGCTGCACCTCCTCTCCTCCCCCCTAATGTCTCTATAGACACCTGTCCTCCTCCTACTGTCTCTATAAACACCTCCTCTCCTCCTCCTACTGTTTCTATAAACACCTCCTCTCCTCCTCCTTCTGTCTCTATAAATACCTCCTCTCCTCCTCCTACTGTCTCTGTAAACACCTCCTCTCCTCCTCCTACTGTTTCTATAAACACCTCCTCTCCTCCTCCTACTGTCTCTATAAATACCTCCTCTCCTCCTCCTACTGTCTCTATAAACACCTCCTCTCCTCCTCCTACTGTTTCTATAAACACCTCCTCTCCTCCTCCTACTGTCTCTATAAACACCTCCTCTCCTCCTCCTACTGTTTCTATAAATACCTCCTCTCCTCCTCCTACTGTCTCTATAAACACCTCCTCTCCTCCTCCTACTGTCTCTATAAACACCTCCTCTCCTCCTTCTACTGTTTCTATAAATACCTCCTCTCCTCCTACTACTGTCTCTATAAACACCTCCTCTCCTCCTCCTACTGTTTCTATAAACACCTCCTCTCCTCCTACTGTCTCTATAAACACCTCCTCCTCTTCTCCTACTGTCTCTATAAACACCTCCTCTCCTCCTTCTACTGTTTCTATAAACACCTCCTCTCCTCCTACTGTCTCTATAAACACCTCCTCTCCTCCTTCTACTGTCTCTATAAACACCTCCTCTCCTCCTTCTACTGTCTCTATAATCACCTCCTCCTACTGTCTCTATAAACACCTCCTCTCCTCCTACTGTCTCTATAAACACCTCCTCTCCTCCTCCTACTGTCTCTATAAACACCTCCTCCTCTCCTCCTCCTACTGTCTCTATAAACACCTCCTCTCCTCCTTCTACTGTCTCTATAATCACCTCCTCCTACTGTCTCTATAAACACCTCCTCTCCTCCTACTGTCTCTATAAACACCTCCTCTCCTCCTCCTACTGTCTCTATAAACACCTCCTCCTCTCCTCCTCCTACTGTCTCTATAAACACCTCCTCTCCTCCTTCTACTGTCTCTATAAACACCTCCTCTCATCCTACTGTCTCTATAAACACCTCCTCTCATCCTACTGTCTCTATAAACACCTCCTCTCCTCCTCCTACTGTCTCTATAAACACCTCCTCTCCTCATCCTACTGTCTCTATAAACACCTCCTCTCATCCTACTGTCTCTATAAACACCTCCTGTCCTTCTACTGTCTCTATAAACACCTCCTCTCCTCCTACTGTTTCTATAAACACCTCCTCTCATCCTACTGTCTCTATAAACACCTCCTCTCCTCCTCCTACTGTCTCTATAAACACCTCCTCCTCTTCTCCTACTGTCTCTATAAACACCTCCTCTCCTCCTACTGTTTCTATAAACACCTCCTCTCCTCCTACTGTCTCTATAAACACCTCCTCCTCTTCTCCTACTGTCTCTATAAACACCTCCTCTCATCCTACTGTCTCTATAAACACCTCCTCTCCTCCTCCTACTGTCTCTATAAACACCTCCTCTCCTCATCCTACTGTCTCTATAAACACCTCCTCTCATCCTACTGTCTCTATAAACACCTCCTCTCCTTCTACTGTCTCTATAAACACCTCCTCTCCTCCTACTGTTTCTATAAACACCTCCTCTCATCCTACTGTCTCTATAAACACCTCCTCTCCTCCTCCTACTGTCTCTATAAACACCTCCTCCTCTTCTCCTACTGTCTCTATAAACACCTCCTCTCCTCCTACTGTTTCTATAAACACCTCCTCTCCTCCTACTGTCTCTATAAACACCTCCTCCTCTTCTCCTACTGTCTCTATAAACACCTCCTCTCCTCCTACTGTTTCTATAAACACCTCCTCTCATCCTACTGTCTCTATAAACACCTCCTCCTCTCCTCCTGCTGTCACTATAAACACCTCCTCTCCTCCTACTGTCTCTATAAACACCTCCTCTCCTCCTCCTACTGTCTCTATAAACACCTCCTCTCCTCCTCCTCCTGTTTCTATAAACACCTCCTCTCCTCCTCCTACTGTCTCTATAAACACCTCCTCTCATCCTACTGTCTCTATAAACACCTCCTCTCATCCTACTGTCTCTATAAACACCTCCTCTCCTCCTCCTACTGTTTCTATAAACACCTCCTCTCATCCTACTGTCTCAATGAACACCTCCTCTCCTCCTCCTACTGTTTCTATAAACACCTCCTCCTCTCATCCTACTGTCTATAAACACATCTTCTCTTTCGTCCTGCTGTCAGATTATAAATCTCGTTTTCAGTTTTCCTGTACTTCCACTCTCTGTCCATCATCGATGTTTAACCTCTGCCTTTGGCCCAAATGACACAGAAAGGCTCTTATTCCCATAAATTCTCTAAATATTTCATGGTGACACCATTTCTCCTGAGTTTGTCTTTGTTGCCTGTGATTGAGTCAGCCGCTGTTTAGACACGCACACACAGACTAAAGTTTGACAAACAACTCTATCTCATACGTTTGAACACGCTTGATTCATCTATCTAGTACGTTTGAACATGTTCTATTCATCTATCTAGTACGTTTGAACATGTTCTATTCATCTATCTAGTACGTTTGAACACGCTTGATTCATCTATCTAGTACGTTTGAACATGTTCTATTCATCTATCTAGTACGTTTGAACATGTTCTATTCATCTATCTAGTACGTTTGAACATGTTCTATTCATCTATCTAGTATGTTTGAACATGCTTGATTCATCTATCTAGTACATTTGAACATGTTCTATTCATCTATCTAGTACGTTTGAACATGTTTTATTCATCTATCTAGTACGTTTGAACATGTTCTATTCATCTATCTAGTACATTTGAACATGTTCTATTCATCTATCTAGTACGTTTGAACATGTTCTATTCATCTATCTAGTACATTTGAACATGTTCTATTCATCTATCTAGTACGTTTGAACATGTTCTATTCATCTATCTAGAACATTTGAACACGTTCTATTCATCTATCTAGTACATTTGAACACGCTTGATTCATCTATCTAGTACGTTTGAACATGTTCTATTCATCTATCTAGTACGTTTGAACATGTTCTATTCATCTATCTAGTATGTTTGAACATGTTCTATTCACCCCAAATCATTTGATCCACCTGAAAACTGTTTTCTTCCACACAATCATACAACAGTGCCGTGTAAGTACATGTACCTCTAAGCTG
>CM030179.1:1990023-1992523 GCA_017639675.1 Aplochiton taeniatus | reverse complement strand
TGGCCCCCCTACCCATCCCTCTAAGCCAAAGCTGATTGGCCACGTTACTAAAATGTGTGAGGGCTGCCCCCCCCCCCACACACACACACACACTGCTTCAACAATGAAACAAACACACCGCTCCAAATAATAGAGCATACGTGCACTCAACAGCGCACGTACACACACACACACACACACACACACACACACACACGCATACACACCTAAAACACACGCACCTCAAACACCTACACACACAAACACACACACACACACACACACACACACACCACACACACACACACACACACACACACACACACACACACACACACACAGGTGCGGGACTGAGAAAGACATAGAAGGAGAGGACAGAGGCTTAAGTACCTGGTGATTAAATCCAACCAAAGCCTTGCTTCCTGTTGTTCTTGCTAATCCTCTTAGCCACGGAACACAACCGCAGCAAAACCGCAAATGTCACAACTATTATTCAGTTATTACTGTAAATCCTGTTCTTATATATTACATCTATTATTACTGTGTTCTTATATATTACATCTATTACTACTGTAAATCCTGTTCTTATATATTACATCTATTATTACTGTAAATCCTGTTCTTATATATTACATCTATTATTACTGTGTTCTTATATATTACATCTATTATTACTGTAAATCCTGTTCTTATATATTACATCTATTATTACTGTGTTCTTATATATTACATCTATTACTACTGTAAATCCTGTTCTTATATATTAGATCTATTATTACTGTAAATCCTGTTCTTATATATTACATCTATTATTACTGTAAATCCTGTTCTTATATATTACATCTATTATTACTGTAAATCCTGTTCTTATATATTACATCTATTATTACTGTGTTCTTATATATTACATCTATTACTACTGTAAATCCTGTTCTTATATATTAGATCTATTATTACTGTAAATCCTGTTCTTATATATTACATCTATTATTACTGTAAATCCTGTTCTTCTATATTACGTCTATTATTACTGTGTTCTTATATATTAGATCTATTATTACTGTGTTCTTAAATATTACATCTATTATTACTGTGCTCTAAATCCTGTTCTTATATATTAGATCTATTATTACTGTGTTCTTATATATTACATCTATTATTACTGTGTTCTTATATATTACATCTATTATTACTGTGTTCTTATATATTACATCTATTATTACTGTGCTCTAATTCCTGTTTTTATATATTAGATCTTAATCCTGAGTCATCCTTCTGGCTGGGTGGTCTCCTCTGATGCAAACACAACTAATTTCAGTCATAAGAAAACAACGAACGACTGTCATTTTAAAACAAAGGAGGAAGTGGAAACGGTAAATGTCCGTTTGTTTGCTATGGTTCAAATCAAATAAAAAAGATTGTCAACTATATTATTATATTGTCTGAAGCTGTAACATTATTGTTTCATGTAAATGTTTGCTTCATGATGCATGACTGCAGCTCAAGATGAGTGACCTTACCATAGTGAAGAAATGTGTAACATCTTGGGGGGGTAGCGACCCCTAACCCCTCCCCCTCCCCCTCCCCGCCTCTCTCTCTCTCTCTCTCTCTCTCTCTCTCTCTCTCTCTCTCTCTCTCTCTCTCACTCTCTCTCTCTCTCTCTATATCTGTCTCTCTCTCTCTCTCTCTGGGTTGGGGTGGATAACCCCCCTGTGGTTTTAATCCATCTTTATTTTGAGATTTTTTCTTGGTCTTCCACTGATTGATTGATTGTTTTTTGTTGTGTTTTCTTCGGTCTTTAGGTTGAGTCAGGGATTTGGTTGGATGAAAACCATGACTTGTTGTTTCTGGAGCTGCTGTTGATAGAGTGGACCACTGCACTGAGCAATAAAGAGCCTTTGAAAATAAACAATCTCTTTCTTTCTCTCCACTAGCGGTTCCAAGGGGTGGCAAGAGGTGGCTTCTGCCACCCCATATAAAGTCCTTACCACCCCTGTGTCCACCCTATAATTACGCAATTAGTATATATATATATATATACATAAATGTTGTGTTCAAATCTCATCTTTCTCTGAAGTTTCAGTTGATTTTCCTCGACGGTTCAGCGAGGCATTTCAGCGTTCCATGTCATTGTTACCGTTCCTGAATTCTTAACGCGTGTTGAACTTAACAGAACATGGGTCCTGAGTAGTGTTAGTCGTCTTCCTTTTTCAACGTGGGGTTTGAACTTAACAGAACATGGGTCCTGAGTAGTGTTAGTCGTCTTCCTTTTTCCACGTGGGGTTTGAACTTGGGATCACGGGAGAGGCTCAGACTGCACTGCTTTTCAGCTGTGAATTGACAGACAGATTTATGAAGTATAAAGACTTAGTGACACTAGATGGGCCTGCCGTCACATGTGGAAACCTAATGGATAGGTTGCCTGCTGCAATGAGCCCAATCCCGCCAGAGCTGTAGAGGCAAGAGGGTTACTATGTCAAATTGACCTGAATTTCACAGGGCTACTTGTACTGTTCAGAAA
>CM030179.1:1977523-1985023 GCA_017639675.1 Aplochiton taeniatus | reverse complement strand
ACAGTTCTCCTCTCCTCTCCTCTCCTCTCCTCTCCTCTCCTCTCCTCTCCTCTCCTCTCCTCTCCTCTCTTCTCTTCTCTTCTCCTCTCCTCTCCTCTCCTCTCCTCTCCTCTCCTCTCCTCTCCTCTCCTCTCCTCTCCTCTCCTCTCTCCCTCTCTCACTGCAGACAGACACTGAAGCAGACCAGAGAAGGAGAAGCTAAAGGAACGGCTGCTGCTGTTCTACTTATCCATCAAAACAGGAAAGGAAGTAAATATCTTAACGCTGTTGTCCACGGCAACCTGGGTCAGCCATCTCACGTCGCCATGGCACCTGGGCGGAGGGCGGGGGGGCTAACCTTTTCCAAGTGGAGACACCACTCCTTAACCACTTAACAAATCCCATCTTCCCTTGCCCTTCCTCATTCAGTGATGTGTTCTTGAACGTCTCACTCCTTCCAGTCGCTTGATTGGTAGAAAAGCAGGGAGTAGCTGAGCTTATTTCAGTGATGTGTGCTGTTTCCATTCACAGCCAGACACCCTAACCCCCCAGCCACACACACACACACATCTATATACACGCACACACACACGCGCATCTATACTCACACACACAAACCCACATCTACACACACACACACACACACACACACACACACACACACACACACACACACACGTCCCTGAAGACACCAAGGCCAATCCAGTAACGCCTCAAATTAAAGTGGAGAAGGAAAGTTGAGGCTGTGGTGGCTTTCATTGCCAGCACTAAAGATGTCAGTCCTGCCAGTACTAAATATGTCAGTCCTGCCAGTACTATAGATGCCCATCGCAGCCTCACATCAACCTCCTGTACTAACCAGTCTGTCAGATGTCTGCAAACACTGACCCTGGTTAGTCAGATAAAAGATTCTTGAGAGGAGAGGAGAGGAGAGGAGAGGGGAGAGGAGAGGAGAGGAGAGGAGAGGAGAGGAGAGGAGAGGAGAGGAGAGGAGAGGAGAGGAGAGGAGAGGAGAGGAGAGGAGAGGAGAGGAGAGGAGAGGAGAGGAGAAGAAATAGAAGAGCTTTATGGAGGGGAGAGATCTATAAACACAAAGAGCTAATAACTCATAATAAAATCACATGAAACCTAAAGACACGTCATCAAAGTGTTTGTCCATCCCTCCAGTCAATGAAGAACATTTGAAAGCAATGAGGTATTTTAGATTTTAGATTTGCCGTCCTTTCAATCCAACAAAGATAAAAAAAAACGCATTGTGCATCTGTTGAATTCAGTTCAAGTAATATTCTGTGCTTTTCAGTTCTATTCCCATAATTCTATTCTATTATTTGAACTGTATTGTATTACATTATATTGTATTGTATTGTATTGTATTGTATTGGATTCTAGTCTACTTCAATAGACCAAGTGTCATGGCCTCTCTATTCTACTCTCATAGTTTTTGGGTGACAGATGGTCCTCCACTTCACTATTCTATTCTTCAAGTTATATTGTATTGTATTGTATTGTATTGTATTGTATTGTATTGTATTGTATTGTATTCTACGCTACACTAGTGAGTGACAGATGGTCCTCCACTTCACTATTCTATTCTGTTCTATTCTATTCTATTCTTATAGTTCTATTGTATTGTAATCTATTCTATTCTATTCTACACTAGTGAGGGACAGATGGTCCTCCACTTCACTATTCTTATGGTTCTATTGTATTGTATTGTATTGTATTGTATTCTATTCTATTCTATTCTACACTAGTGAGTGACAGATAGTCCTCCACTTCCCTATTCTATTCTATTCTATTCTATTCTATTCTTATAGTTCTATTGTATTGTAATCTATTCTATTCTATTCTACACTAGTGAGGGACAGATGGTCCTCCACTTCACTATTCTTATGGTTGTATTGTATTGTATTCTATTCTATTCTACACTAGTGAGTGACAAATAGTCCTCCACTTCACTATTCTATTCTATTCTTATAGTTCTATTCTATTCTATTGTATTCTATTCTACACTAGTGAGTGACAGATGGTCCCCGACTTCACTATTCTATTCTATTCTTATAGTTCTTTTCTATTCTATTCAATTCTGTTCTACACTAGTGAGTGACAGATGGTCCCCGACTTCACTATTCTATTCTATTCTTATAGTTCTTTTCTATTCTATTCAATTCTGTTCTACACTAGTGAGTGACAGATGGTCCCCCACTTCACTATTCTATTCTATTCTTATAGTTCTATTCTATTCTATTCTACACTAGTGAGTGACAGATGGTCCCCCACTTCACTATTCTATTCTATTCTTATAGTTCTATTCTATTCTATTGTATTCTTTTCTACACTAGTGAGTGACAGATGGTCCTCCACTTCACTATTCTATTCTTATAGTTCTATTCTATTCTATTCTACACTAGTGAGTGACAGATGGTCCTCTGCTTGATGTACGACCCTACTACAACAGGCCCTAACCCTAACCCTAACCCTAACCCTAACCCTAACCCTACTACAACAGGCCCTAACCCTAACCCTAACCCTAACCCTAACCCTAACCCTACTACAACAGGCCCTAACCCTAACCCTACTACAACAGGCCCTAACCCTAACCCTACTACAACAGGCCCTAACCCTAACCCTAACCCTAACCCTAACCCTAACCCTACTACAACAGGCCCTAACCCTAACCCTAACCCTAACCCTACTACAACAGGCCCTAACCCTAACCCTAACCCTAACCCTAACCCTACTACAACAGGCCCTAACCCTAACCCTAACCCTAACCCTAACCCTACTACAACAGGCCCGGAGCATCGCCGCTGCAACCATCAACCCTCTGCATTGATATCTGCTGACGAGGCCTTCTCCCGAATCATTCCACACGTCGATTTCCTGTTAACTGGGGAGGAATCTACAGCCGCCGATTACAGCAGAGTCATTGTCATGGAGAGGTGTTTCTGGGATGGCCTTGGCTGGGGCTTTTAAAATGGCCCCAGAGGAGGAACGACCACGTCCCTTTAATGGATACTGTCTGAGACTCACTTTGAATGGTATACTGTCTGAGACTCACTTTGAATGGTATAGTGTCTGAGACTCACTTTGAATGGTATACTGTCTGAGACTCACTTTGAATGGATACTTTCTGAGACTCACTTTGAATGGATACTTTCTGAGACTCACTTTGAATGGATACTGTCTGAGACTCACTTTGAATGGTATACTGTCTGAGACTCACTTTGAATGGTATACTGTCTGAGACTCACTTTGAATGGATACTTTCTGAGACTCACTTTGAATGGATATTGTCTGAGACTCACTTTGAATGGTATAGTGTCTGAGACTCACTTTGAATGGATACTTTCTGAGACTCACTTTGAATGGTATAGTGTCTGAGACTCACTTTGAATGGTATAGTGTCTGAGACTCACTTTGAATGGATACTGTCTGAGACTCACTTTGAATGGATACTGTCTGAGACTCACTTTGAATGGTATACAGGCAGGGGTCAGGCAGTGAAGCATAAGCACAAAAAAGAACCACAACAAAACAACATGAAATAAATACTAATACTTTGTCTAACACCAATACATTGTCTAATACTTTGACTAATAGTAATACTTTGACTAATCCTAATACTTTATCTAAAACTTTGTCTAACACCAACACTTTGTCTAATACTTTGACTAATACTAATACATTGTCTAATACTTTGTCTAATTCTTTGTTTAGTACTAATACTTTGTCTAATACTAATACATTGTCTAATACTTTGTCTAATACTAATACTTTGTCTAATACTTTGACTAATACTAATACTTTGTCTAATACTTTGACTAATACTAATACTTTGTCTAATTCTTTGTCTAATACTAATACTTTGTCTAATACTAATACTTTGTCAAATACTTTGTCTTATGCTAATACTAATACTTTGTCTAATACTTCAACTAATTCTTTACCACCACCGACGATCTGGAGATTGGGTAGAGGTTATATGTCACAATGTTCACGGCCTTCATCATCATCTAAGAAGGTCTGTCTGTCTGTCTGTCTGTCTGTCTGTCTGTCTGTCTGTCTGTCTGTCTGTCTGTCTGTCTGTCTGTCGACCTACCTACCTACCTACCTGTCTGTCTGTCTGTCTGTCTGTCTGTCTGTCTGTCTGTCTGTCTGTCTGTCTGTCTGTCTGTCTGTCTGTCTGTCTGTCTGTCTGTCTGTCTATCTATCTATCTATCTATCTATCTATCTAGCTTCATTAGAGAACACTCTACTATTGTAGCAGCATAGATTCATAGTTAAGTAATGGCTGTAGAATAATTTGTATTGAGCCGGTATTCTCTAACTGTCCATAACAATAACCACAGATAGCCACCTTTCCTATTCTCTCATTTAATTCCTCTTCCCTCTTTCTCTCACTCCTTTCTCTCTCCATACTGTGTATTTTCTCAATTCGCTCACCCTCTCCTTTCAATTGCTCTTGTTCCATTAATCATGACAGAAATATCAGTACGCAGCAGAAATACAGACTATGTTAACAGACTTTGTGAAAAAATAAATAAAGCAGCATTTCAAAACTGCTAGAGCGACTGTGGCCGCAAAGCCAAACACATGGATACATTACAGTAACCAAGACAACACATGGATACATTACAGTAACCAAGACAACACATGGATACATTACAGTAACCAAGACAACACATGGATACATTACAGTAACCAGGACAACACATGGATACATTACAGTAACCAGGACAACACATGGATACATTACAGTAACCAGGACAACACATGGATACATTACAGTAACCAGGACAACACATGGATACATTACAGTAACCAGGACAACACATCAATACATTACAGTAACCAGGACAACACATCGTTATATTAACCCAGAGCCTGCATAGATATATGAACCCAGAGCCTACATAGATATATGAACCCAAAGCCTACATAGATATATAAACCCAGAGCCTACATAGATATATAAACCCAGAGCCTACATAGCTATATGAACCCAGAGCCTACATAGATATATGAACTCAGAGCCTACATAGATATATGAACCCAGAGCATGCATACATATATGAACCCAGAGCCTACATAGATATATGATATATGAACCCAGAGCATACATAGATATATGAACCCAGAGCCTACATAGATATATGATATATGAACCCAGAGCATGCATAGATATATGAACCCAGAGCCTACATAGATATATGAACCCAGAGCCTACATAGATATATGAACCCAGAGCCTACATAGATATATGAACCCAGAGCATACATAGATATATGAACCCAGAGCCTACATAGATATATGAACCCAGAGCCTACATAGATATATGAACCCAGAGCATACATAGATATATGAACCCAGAGCATACATAGATATATGAACCCAGAGCATACACAGATATATAAACCCAGAGCCTACATAGATATATGAACCCAGAGCCTACATAGATATATGAACCCAGAGCATACATAGATATATGAACCCAGAGCATACATAGATATATGAACCCAGGGCATACATAGATATATGAACCCAGAGCCTACATAGATATATGAACCCAGAGCATACATAGATATATGAACCCAGAGCATACATAGATATATGAACCCAGAGCCTACATAGATATATGAACCCAGAGCCTACATACAGTGGGGCCAAAAAGTATTTAGTCAGCCACTGATTGTGCAAGTTCTTCAACTATGAGAGACAAAAATGAGAAAAAAAATCCAGGAAATCACATTGTAGGATTTTTAAAGAATTTATTTGTAAATGATGGTGGAAAATAAGTATTTGGTCAATAACAAAAGTTCAACTCAATACTTTGTAACATAACCTTTGTTGGCAATGACAGAGGTCAAACGTTTCCTGTAGTCTTCACCAGGTTTGCACACACTGTAGCTGGTATTTTGGCCCATTCCTCCATGCAGATCTCCTCTAGAGCAGACATGTTTTGGGGCTGTCGCTGGGCAACACGGACTTTCAACTCCCTCCACAAATGTTCTATGGAGTTGAGGTCTGGAGACTGGCTAGGCCACTCCAGGACCTTGAAATGCTTTTTACGGAGCCACTCCTTCGTTGCCCGAGCGGTGTGTTTGGGATCATTGTCATGCTGGAAGACCCAGCCACGTTCCATCTTCAATGCTCTCACTGATGGAAGGAGGTTTTGGCTTAAAATCTCACGATACACGGCCCCGTTCATTGTTCCCTTAACACGGATCAGTCGTCCTGTCCCCTTTGCAGTAAAACAGCCCCAAAGCATGATGTTTCCACCCCCATGCTTCACAGTGGGTATGGTGTTCTTGGGATGCAACTCAGCATTCTTCTTCCTCCAAACACGACGAGTTGAGTTTTTACCAAAAAGTTCTATTTTGGTTTCATCTGACCACATGATATTCTCCCAATCCTCTTCTGGATCATCCATATGCTCTCTGGAAAACTTCAGACGGGCCTGGACATGTACTGGCTTAAGCAGGGGGACACGCCTGGCACTGCAGGATTTGAGTCCCTCTCGGCGTAGTGTGTTACTGATGGTAGCCTTTGTTACTTTGGTCCCAGCTCTCTGCAGGTCATTCATCAGGTCCCTCCGTGTAGTTCTGGGATTTTTGCTCACCGTTCTCATGATCATTTTGCCCCCACGGGATGAGATCTTGCGTGGGGGCCCCAGATCGAGGGAGATTATCAATGGTCTTGTATGTCTTCCATTTTCTTACAATTGCTCCCACAGTTGATCTATTCACACCAACCTGCTTGCCTATTGCAGATTCACTCTTCCCAGCCTGGTGCAGGTCTACAATTTTCTTCCTGGTGTCCTTCGACAGCTCTTTGGTCTTGGCCATGGTTGAGTTTGGAGTCTGACTGTTTGAGGCTGTGGACAGGTGTCTTTTATACAGATGACGAGGTCAAACAGGTTCCATTAATACAGCTAACGAGTGGAGGACAGAAGAGCTTCTTAAAGAAGAAGTTACAGGTCTGTGAGAGCCAGAAATCTTGCTTGTTTGTGGGTGACCAAATACTTATTTTCCACCATCATTTACAAATAAATTCTTTAAAAATCCTACAATGTGATTTCCTGGATTTTTTTTCTCATTTTTGTGTCTCGTAGTTGAAGTGTACCTATGATGAAAATGACAGACCTCTCTCATCTTTCTAAGTAGGAGAACTTGCACAATCAGTGGCTGACTAAATACTGTTTGGCCCCACTGTATATGAACATTGGGAACGTGTTGCTTCCCTCCATGCTTGGCCTTCAGACCGGGCTTGACTAATTCCTGGACCTGACAGTCTGCCATCGTTTCCACTACGCTAGTCTCTGTTTGAGAGGCCTGCAGGGTCGATAAATACCTGCACACACACATAAATAAACACTCACACACACACACACACTCACACACACACACACACACACTCACACACTCACAGACACATGCACACACACACAGACACACATACACATATGCACACACACACAAACACACACACACACACACACACACACACACAGCCGCACAC
>CM030179.1:1945023-1962523 GCA_017639675.1 Aplochiton taeniatus | reverse complement strand
TACAGTAGATCCAACCCACTCCTAAGTAAAGTACAGTAGATCCAACCCACTCCTAAGTAAAGTACTGTAGATCCAATACACTCCTAAGTAAAGTACAGTAGATCCAATACACTCCTAAGTAAAGTACTGTAGATCCAACCCACTCCTAAGTAAAGTACAGTAGATCCAACCCACTCCTAAGTAAAGTACTGTAGATCCAATACACTCCTAAGTAAAGTACAGTAGATCCAATACACTCCTAAGTAAAGTACTGTAGATCCAATACACTCCTAAGTAAAGTACAGTAGATCCAATACACTCCTAAGTAAAGTACAGTAGATCCAATACACTCCGAGGTAAAGTACTGTAGATCCAATACACTCCTAAGTAAAGTACAGTAGATCCAATACACTCCTAAGTAAAGTACTGTAGATCCAATACACTCCTAAGTAAAGTATGTCATGAAGCATGACATGTTGTACTCTTGTGTGTTGCATTATTGTCTCATTCTTTTTTTGTAAAGTGTCTTTGGGTCTTAGAAAAGCACTATATAAATAAAATGAATTATAATTATAATTATTATTATGTTATGCTAACGAGTTACTCAGCTAGAGCTAACAACATAATATGGGATATGACCGCAGCCTCTAATGAAGTCAATATTTAATGATCCGCCAGCTTTTGGAGAGCATTGAAGGAATTACAATAGGCCTACCACAATGTCAAGAAAAAACATTATAGGATCATATGAATAACACTATAAGGCCTACCACAACGTCAAGAAAAAACATTATAGGATCATATGAATAACACTATAAGGCCTACCACAATGTTAAGAAAGCAAAACATTACAATATTATTACTCATCAGCGTCCATATTTTGGACATTTTTGGGGAAATTATGGCAGTAAAAACTCTGGAAGAGGAAAGTTTGGATTTTCTTGTGTTTTGGCACCAAGTTATTTCAGTCAACTCTCCTCCTTAGCTTGTCTTAGAGTAGCTTCTGAGGCTAAGCAAGAGGGTGAACACAGATCGATCTCTCTCACTCTCTCTCTCTCTCTCTCTCTCTCTGTCTCTCTCTGTCTCTCTCTGTCTTTCTCTCTCTCTCTCTCTCTCTCTCTCTCTCTCTGTCTCTCTCTCTCTCTCTCTCTGTCTCTCTGTCTCTCTGTCTCTCTCTCTCTCTCTCTCTCTCTCTCTCTCTCTCTCTCTCTCTCTCTCTCTCTTTCTCTCTCTCTCTCTGTCTCTCTCTCTCTCTCTCTCTCCCTCCTCGGTCTCTCTCCTCTCGTCAAAACTTCCTAGCCAAACTGGCTGCTGAGCTGACAAAACCTCTTTCGTTCTTTCAGCTACAAAGATTTAAGCTGCTGCCTTGTAGGAGCGCACACACACACACACACACACACACACACACACACACACACACACACACACACACACACACACACACACACACACACACACACACACACACACACACACACACAAACACACATAAACAAACTCACACTCAAACTGTCTCTGGTGTGTTTTGTCGCTATTACCCAGGCGTAAGAACAGGGGAGCAGACGGAAGCACTCCCCTGGTAATTCTGTGGCGTTTATAGAAAAGCCCGACTTCAAACCTGGGATACGCACCCGGCTCTTAAAATATTCTCCAAGGCCGCTAGCAGCTGAGCCGTTGTTGTTCCCTTCTTCAACAAACCAGACAACGCTCACGGCTGGGAGGATGATCAACAGGCAAGGTAGTCCCAGCAAACCAGACAACGCTCACGGCTGGGAGGATGATCAACAGGCAAGGTAGTCCCAGCAAACCAGACAACGCTCACGGCTGGGAGGATGATCAACAGGCAAGGTAGTCCCAGCAAACCAGACAACGCTCACGGCTGGGAGGATGATCAACAGGCAAGGTAGTCCCAGCAAACCAGACAACGCTCACGGCTGGGAGGATGATCAACAGGCAAGGTAGTCCCGGCAAACCAGACAACGCTCACGGCTGGGAGGATGATCAACAGGCAAGGTAGTCCCAGCAAACCAGATAACGCTCACGGCTGGGAGGATGATCAACAGGCAAGGTAGTCCCAGCAAAAAAATCTAACATGGTCTAAAAATCTATCACCAGGTATTAAATTAGATATAGTTTCCGCATAAGACGAAAACTTGAATAACCAAAACATTTGAAATGAAACGCGAAACAAGCTGTTAGTGCTCTGTCATACTTACTCATGTTCACATCCATCCAGACACAGGGGCAAAGCAGCCCAATAATACGTAAACACTCACTCCAGAGTTCAAACTCTTTTCAAAACAAACCACCACCCACAAGCCTCTCATCTTTGACTTGGTGGAGAACAAAGGCCATCTAATCAGTTGGAACTTTGACATACAAGCTACATCATCCTCCATTTTGTAAAAAAAAAAGCCAAACCACAATGTTTTCCAATCCAAAGTACCTTTACAGGTGTGTTCTGGGAAACCATGACAGCAAAACGCCTACAGTGACCATGGTAACACGAACTATTAAACATTTTATACACCGAAACCAATTTTCGAATCCACATCCATCGTGAATTCTTCCATTTAAATGATGTTGTGAAAAAGGAGGGGCGGTGCTAAAAATGTGTTTCCTGATCCTGCACCAGGATCCTGTAAACACCACCCCTGGGAGTCAGTCCAGCAAAAAGAATCAAACAAACCTTTCATTGCAAGAAAGAAAGTAAATAAAGAAAGTTGTAAAGAAAGTAAATATATAATCGTGTAAATAAGGTACACACATCAAGTTGTAAATCAGGTCAATCATTATGGTAAATAAATCAAGTTGTAGTGCTCTTACTTTGTGTATTCTTGGTTGTCCCGGTCACACCTCCGGTCCTTGTGTCTCTCCCAGTCCTTCCCGTGTTTGCAGGTGGTCAGCAGCACCACGTCCTCTCCATTGTGGATGTGGTACAAGGCGTTCCGGGTTTCCGAGCCGATCCCCGTCAGGTAGCGCTTCCCTTTGAACACCAGCAGGTACTTCCTGCTGGGAACGTTGCGGTTGCTGTTGCCGAGCGCCAGGTAACCGCGGTCGCCGCCTTTCTGCGGGTGCTCTTTGGAAAACAGAGGGATGGAGACGTCGAAGCCCGGCCGGAAGGTTTCCACGGCGACGCTGGCCTTAGCCAGCATGGCCTGGCCCAGGTCGAAGCCCAGGTCCTCGGTGTAGTCCGGCCAGGTCCCGGAGTACAGGTTGAAGATGAGGTGGTTCCGCCCGTCGTTCCAGGAGGGGAGGCTGTGGATGCGACCTCGGACTGTGGACACGTAGTGAGGAGACAGCTGGTCCCGGTCCAGAGTGTCCACCCCCAGGACCAGCACACAGGCCTGGCTAGGGTCGCTGGTGTGGAACCGCGACTCCTGGATGGAGAGCAGAATCTTCTGGTAGCTCTCAGAGACCGTTTCCCCTTTCTGAACAGGGTACACGTACACCTTAAAGAGGAAACACATATCCAAATCATTATTCACATTAATACTACAAATATAGAGTTATGATAGTTTCACCTTTCTGAACGGGGTACACGTACACCTTAAAGAGGAAACACATATCAAAATCATGAAGGAGGAGGAGATGAAGGAGGAGGAGATGAAGGAGGAGGAGATGAAGGAGGAGGAGGGGATGAAGGAGGAGGAGATGAAGGAGGAGGAGGAGATGAAGGAGGAGGAGGAGATGAAGGAGGAGGAGATGAAGGAGGAGGAGGGGGAGGAGGAGGAGGGGATGAAGGAGGAGGAGGAGATGAAGGAGGAGGAGATGAAGGAGGAGGGGATGGAGGAGGAGGAGATGAAGGAGGAGGGGATGAAGGAGGAGGAGATGAAGGAGGAGGAGGGGATGAAGGAGGAGGAGGAGATGAAGGAGGAGGAGATGAAGGAGGAGGAGGGGGAGGAGGAGGAGGGGATGAAGGAGGAGGAGGAGATGAAGGAGGAGGAGATGAAGGAGGAGGAGGGGGAGGAGGAGATGAAGGAGGAGGGGATGGAGGAGAAGGAGATGAAGGAGGAGGGGATGAAGGAGGAGGAGGGGATGACGGAGGAGGAGATGAAGGAGGATGGGATGAAGGAGGAGGAGATGAAGGAGGATGGGATGAAGGAGGAGGAGATGAAGGAGGAGGGGATGAGGAGGAGGAGATGAAGGAGGAGGGGATGACGGAGGAGGGGATGGAGGAGGAGGAGATGAAGGAGGATGGGATGAAGGAGGAGGAGGGGATGAAGGAGGAGGGGATGAAGGAGGAGGAGGGGATGAAGGAGGATGGGATGGAGGAGGAGGAGATGAAGGAGGATGGGATGGAGGAGGAGGAGATGAAGGAGGATGGGATGAAGGAGGAGGAGGGGATGGTTTAACGTGCGCACCTTGAAGCCGTGGGCCTGCTGGCAGCGGTGGAAGTCGAAGCAGGTCTCCATGCGACAGCGCCGGCTCTTGAAGATGTGTTTGCGGACCTCCCGTCTCTCTCTGGGGGAGGTGTGCTGGTGCTGGACCAAGGGGCTGTCCTCCTCCTGCTCAGCCCCCTCCAGGTAGGGCTCCAGCGGGTGGGACCAGCCAGGCCAGTGCCTGCTGGGGGCTCCGGAGGAAGGGCCTTCTCTCTGGGGGTGGGGGGCCTGGAGGTGGGGGGCCTGGGGGTGGGGGGCCTGGAGGTGGGGGGCCTGGAGGTGGGGGGCCTGGGGCTGGGGCTCAGGGTGCGGGTAGTACACCTGTGCTGGGGCTCTGTGATTGTATTGGGCCCGTTGATACTGGGAAGGCTGGTACTGGGAAGGTTGGTACTGGGAATCTTGGTACTGGGAAGGCTGGAAATGGGAAGGTTGCTGCGGGTTCTGTTTGCTCTGTTGGGCCTGGTACTGGTCTTGGTTCTGGAGGTACTGGTCCTGGTTAGGGTATTGGTACTGGTGGTGGTTTTGGTCGGGGTATTGGTACTGGTTCTGGTTAGGGTACTGGTTCTGGTTTTGGTTAGGGTATTGGTGCTGGTTCTGATTGGGGTACTGTTTCTGGTTGGGGTATTGGTACTGGTTCTGGTTCTGGTTAGGGTTCTGGTTCTGGTTAGGGTATTGGTGCTGGTTCTGAATCGGGTACTGGTTCTGGTTCTGGTTAGGGTATTGGTACTGGTTCTGGTTGGGGTATTGGTACTGGTTCCGGCTAGGGTATTGGTACTGGTGGTTCTGGTATTGGTTCGGCTGTGGCTGGTACTCTCCAATCTGCAGGCCCCACAGGTAGGCTAGCAGGACAAGACACGCCCCCACAGTCACAAGCAGGTACCTCTTCCTGGCCTGCATGTGGGCTGAGGGGCAGGCAGGGGGAGGAGAGGAAGAGAAGGAGGAGGGAGAGGAGGAGAAGGAGGAAGGAGGAGGAGAGAGAGGAGGAAGGGGAGACGCGAGGAGACAAGAACGGTGAGAAAGGGATTATGGGAGAGGAGGAGAAAAAGATGGAGAGGAGGAGTAGAGAGGGAAGAGGGGGAAGAATAATGAGGTGGAGGTCTTCCACACTCAACCCACAGGTGGGTCAGGTGTTTTTGCAGCTCGGCATCTTGGGAGTTGTAGTCACTAAGGTCAGCAATAGAAAAAAAGGTCCATTAAAATGTATTTTATTTTACAAATTATAATCAGTGACATTAACATTGGCTTTGACAAGTGACATTGGCTGTGAAATAAATGTACTTCCGGAGGTTCTAAAAAATACCAAACCAGGATCTTTTTGCACGATGTTAAATATAAACATTGTTTATATATAAAAGTACAAAAAGAAATATAAAACAAGTTGTATTATGTTATATTATCTTATTTAGTTATCAACCTTATCAATTTTGATCCATATGTATTACAAAACTCTCTAAATGTTCTGTAGCAAGAAATCTAAAAAAGCCAAATACACAGTTATATGTGATTCCAAGGAAAATAACAACAGCTATACCTTTTTACAACGAACACCTGTGGTCTGGTCGTTGACTGCAACAACTGGGGGATGACGAGTGCGCGTGCACACCCATTGCTGAATGCAACTTGGCAAACACATTCTCAAAATACATGTATATTAAAAAATATATATGTTTTGATGAGCTTCATTAAAAATATAATAAAACTTTCCAGTGTGTTGTTTTGCTTTTTCTTCACCTCGAAATCATGCATTTATCCAAGGCATCCCAATAACACGAAACGCTGAATAGATCTGTACACTGTAATGTAGAAATATTGCTATTACTTTTTATGTATAGGGTAACATGGCCAAATAATCCAGACGTAAAACTTGTAGTTTACAAAACAACTGGGACCATCACCAGGATGTGCGTCTGTGTCAAAGTTAACGAAGAAAACATGCTTCTTAGCGCGTAGCGAACAGAGGCTATGCTCTTAAAACAAACCCAAACTAGTAAAAAATAAAAGCTCATCAACAAAATGAAGTTTTAATTGTGTTAAACTTCTATCAGATCTCAACGTCCCGTTCCACAGCGGTTATGAGAGGACATGTTGGTATCCAGCTCGCATCATGGTCCTCAGGGCGCAATTTAAAGAACTATTAAGACCATGTTAAATATGAGTCATCTCTCTTGGGTAAATTTGCCAAGTGGATCTTAATATACGTGATTAGTCCATTGATACATGATGCATTGCCTTAACAGTGACGATATCCGTTGGATAAGGGCTCGTGGCATCAGAATGACAGAATCTCGCGGAGTACGATCCTCCTCAGGTAGTCAGCGATGGCGCGTCACCCGCTAGTCAATCGCCTTATCGCGCACGTTGATCTTCAGCGGAAGGCGAAACACAGACTACGGGCTCAAGTCTTTCCCACGAGCTATGTCATGTGTCCGGTGAAGTTTTTCAGGGATCCTTCGCGCACAACCCTCCTCTCTTCTCTCCGCCGAACGTTACATGGGAACCTGCCTGACTGCTTGCGACGCGGATTTGCGCGTCCCGATCGCGCCTATTGGATGAGGCGCAGTGCATATGGGAAATGGAAAGCAAGACTGTCGATCACTTGTCATTTGAGCTTTTTTTTTAACAAACAAGGAATAAAACAATTCAATGGAATGAAAACTTTACAAAATGCATTAAGAGGTTACTACGAAACTATAACAAATGTTATCTTATTTTTCTTCATCGTCACTGCTCAAAGTCATATTCGCACCTAGACACACACACGGTCAGGAAGACTCACATTCATACCCACGCACACAAGCGCACACACACACACACGCACACGCGCGCGCGCGCGCGCACACACACACACACACACACACACACACACACACACACACACATATCTGCAACCTAAAGCATGGCAGTATCCTGATCTGCAGTGGCAGCCGTTGGTAGCTGTCACTATATGTAACCGTGTAAATGTGTCATTTTACTTTACAACCCAACTAAACAAAAAAACGAAGGGGAAAGACTTAAAATAAACAAACAATTCAAATGTGTTACAATCCAATCTATACAAAACCCCACAGGGGCTTCAGCAGACTAGCCTCTGTGGGTGTGAGTGTCTTTTGGGTGATTTTTATTATAAGTAAATTAATTTGATTTACTTATTAAATGTGAAATTATATAAATTATAGTAAACATATAAAAGTATAGTCACTGTGTTTATAGCTCTCTATTTATCAATGAAAAATAAAATGTTTTGAAGCGATAGTGCTTCACGCGCTGTTTTCTTTGGGTCTGTGATCCAATAATACAATAATCCCTACGAGAATTGCAAGCTTTGTTTACCTGAAGTCAGAATGACTTCGTGCTCCCTTTTGCTTGACCAACACTCCGCTCCACAGTGCCACCTTGTGGTTTAAAGATTTACTTGCAGACGCACCCATCCCGTGGAAAAGTCTAACGGTATCGAGAACCATGACACCGTAGAGCCACAAACACGTACCACATGAGGGGGCAGACACTTGATTTAAAATAAACGTAACAAAATTATACAAAATGCACAACCAAAGACTTTGTGACTGGTAATGGCTTATGGATGGCGGGAGTTCAAGGCACGGGCTTCTGGGGTCGATGTATTAAAGAGCGGTGTTGTGAGGAAAAGTGGTAGGGATATACAGACTCCGATTAAAAAAAACATTTAAAATTGTCTTCATTGTACGATTTTAGGCAATAGGTGTGTGTGTGTGGGGGGGGGGGGGGGGGGGGGGGGGGGGGGGGGGGGGGGGGGGGGGGGGGCGGGGGGCGTCGGGGGCGGGAGGAGGTATGAGGTCGGATAATATAATTACAGCGAGAGAGAAAAAATTGCAAACTAGTGCATTAAAAGGGAATAGCCCATAGCTCCACAAGAGTCGACCATACGAAAACACTCAGCATAAAATGCAGACAACTCTAAAACTAATGAATGTGGAATATTTGGCAATCTGACACTTTGAGAAGACGTTGCTGCAACAAAAAAATTCTGGGAAACGAAGTATACAACTAAAACGGATTTATAAGCTAGAGTTTCAATTGACATTTTGGTCTGATGCTAACACATAATATTTCGAACTGGTTTATTCCTTTGTTGCCATGGGGAAAGTGCAGGGTCACTATTGAATAATTTTGGTGAATCACTGTTTTCCTTTGAAATCTCATGAATTAATGATCAGTCTATTCAGAAGGGTCTGCACCAAGCATATTAACTAAGAATAGGGGTGTCTGAGGGCATTGGCATGTTTCTTAGCAAATTATCTCTCTCTACTTCACTCTCTCACTTTCTCTCTCCTTCAATATCTCTCTCTATCTCTCTCTCTCTCTCTCTCTCTCTCTCTCTCTCTCTCTCTCTCTCTCTCTCATTAATTTTTAATTTCACTGTTCTGTCCAAAACTGAAAATGTTGTAGTAGAGTGATCACTCCAGATTGAATGTGTGTTTAAGCGTGCGTGTGTGCATTAGTGTGCGTGTGTGTGTGAGATGCGTGCTGGGGTGAGTACATCATTTCCACTCTCTATTACTTTGTACGATACAGCTTCATTCGTTTCCTGACCTAAAGGAACACAAACACACACACGCACGCACGCACGCACGCACGCATGCACAGGCAGGCAGGCAGGCAGGCAGAGCCATATTCACAGAGACACGCACACACTCACACACACAAACATTCTCACCCACACACACATGCAGAGTTAATTCACACTGAGACACACACATTCAGTCGAACACACACCAACCCACACACAACCAATATGACCTACTCACATCCACACACACAAACCTACACACACACACACACATGCACACGCACACACACACACACACACACACACACACACACACACATCCACACATGCACACGCAGTAAGACAGATTCATACTCACACAAAGACACCCCCCGACATTGGAGTTGACCTAGGGGACATCATAGTCTCAGATATCCAGTCGAGCTAAAAGCCGTTAAAAATGAACCGTGTCCTACAGCTAAAGCTTGATTGGATCCTGATTTGTAGGGACAGTGGCGCTAGCTGGATCACTATAGTACTGTATAGGTCGTACTTAAATCCACCCTCATTAGATACGACAGGGGAAACATTACCCCAGTGTCGAGGAAGAGTCTATCATGCTATATGTTTTGTCAGTAGTAGCAGCAGTGGGATGCTAATACGATAAAGGCTAAAGACCCAGAAACCCTTGGGTTTAAATTCTACATCGAGCCATGAGCCAGACTCTAACCTCCACCTCTCCCTCTCTCTCTCTCTAAGTTAACCATCTAAAACCAGACTCTAACCACCACCTCTCCCTCTCTCTAAGTTAACCATCTAAAACCAGAATCTAACCTCCACCTCTCCCTCTCTCTAAGTTAACCATCTAAAACCAGACTCTAACCTCTACCTCTCCCTCTCTCTAAGTTAACCATCTAAAACCAGACTCTAACCTCCACCTCTCTCTCTCTAAGTTAACCATCTAAAGCCAGACTCTAACCTCTACCTCTCCCTCTCTATGTTAACCATCTAAAACCAGACTCTAACCTCCACCTCTCCCTCTCTCTAAGTTAACCATCTAAAACCAGACTCTAACCTCCACCTCACTCTCTCTAAGTTAACCATCTGAAGCCAGACTCTAACCTCCACCTCTCCCTCTCTATGTTAACCATCTAAAACCAGACTCTAACCTCCACCTCTCCCTCTCTCTAAGTTAACCATCTAAAGCCAGACTCTAACCTCTCCCTCTCCCTCTCTCTAAGTTAACCATCTAAAGCCAGACTCTAACCTCTACCTCTCCCTCTCTCTAAGTTAACCATCTAAAACCAGACTCTAACCTCCACCTCTCCCTCTCTCTAAGTTAACCATCTAAATCCAGACTCTAACCTCTACCTCTCCCTCTCTATGTTAACCATCTAAAACCAGACTCTAACCTCCACCTCTCCCTAAGTTAACCATCTAAAACCAGACTCTAACCTCCACCTCTCCCTCTCTCTAAGTTAACCATCTAAAACCAGACTCTAACCTCCACCTCTCTCTCTCTCTCTCTCTCTCTCTCTCTCCCTCTCTCTAAGTTAACCATCTAAAACCAGACTCTAACCTCCACCTCTCCCTCTCTCTAAGTTAACCATCTAAAACCAGACTCTAACCTCCACCTCCCTCTCTCTAAGTTAACCATCTAAATCCAGACTCTAACCACCACCTCTCCCTCTCTCTAAGTTAACCATCTAAAACCAGAATCTAACCTCCACCTCTCTCTCTCTCTAAGTTAACCATCTAAAACCAGACTCTAACCTCCACCTCTCCCTCTCTCTAAGTTAACCATCTCAGTAAAGCCAAAACACTTAAAAAGATTTCAAAGAGACAGGACACATTGGTTCTATAGGGAACATTGGAGAAGCTGAAGGCTGACAGTGAAGCCATCAAACACAGCTATTAGAAAACAGACAGCATGTTGGTTCTATAAGGAACCATCTAAACCATCATAGTCTTAATAACTATAGATCATTAAACTGATATAATACAGACAGCATGTTGGTTCTATAAGGAACTAACACACTCTCTTACCTGAACCATCTTAGTATAATAACTATAGATCATAAAACTGATATAATACAGACAGCAGATGTTGGTTCAATAAGGAGCACTTTCCTCTTTATCTTACCTGAACCATCTTAGTATAATAACCATAGGTCATAATACTGATATAAAGTGAAGTGGCGAAGCAGCAGGCTATCTGTCCACTGGTGTTTCTCTGATTAGAGGTTTGACGCCGTCAGGACGTTCTGAGGATCCGTGCCACCATCATCATACATCATCTTCACTGGACCGTTCACTCCGGCCATGCCCAACGTACCAGGGTGTGTGTGTGTGTGTGTGTGTGTGTGTGTGTCTACGTACATTCAGCTGTTAATTTACACACTCACTGATTTGAACCTACTCTGACTCATTTGTCATATCCGATATATTGTGAGGGTGCAGAAAACAGATGATTTATTATCTGAAAACATATGCTGGCAGGTTTCCTCTCTCACCCAGTCCGTCACCTCGAAAGATGCAGCCCACACTTATCCAGGGAAAGCCAGGGGAAATCAGAGGTGATATTTAATCAAGGTTTATTCAGTAGCAGATTATATCACCTAGTTATATCATCTTAGCTTTTACGTTAAGGGAAACCCCTACAGGCTCAGGTTCAGAGCTGTGTCTATTTGTAATAATAACAGCTACTACTAATACTACTATGAACTACTACTACTAATAATAATAATATAACATTTTAATCATTTTAATATTATTAATTGCCTACTAATTACTAATAATGAAAAGTGAGCGATCTAATTCAGACGATGTCTTATTTATGAATAGGCCTTTTGCAGAGTTCGGTGCTGAATGAGAAAAAAACGTGTGCCACAAATTTCATGGAAACTACTAAGAGAAGCGCAAATTCAAGCCTCCTCACCAGGCACTCTCTCTCCTCAGCCTCCTCACCAGGCGCTCTCTCTCCTCAGCCTCCTCACCAGGCGTTCTCTCTCCTCAGCCTCCTCACCAGGCGCTCTCTCTCCTCAGCCTCCTCACCAGGCTCTCTCTCTCCTCAGCCTCCTCACCAGGCTCTCTCTCTCCTCAGCCTCCTCACCAGGCTCTCTCTCTCCTCAGCCTCCTCACCAGGCTCTCTCTCTCCTCAGCCTCCTCACCACACTCTCTCTCCTCAGCCTCCTCACCATGCTCTCTCTCCTCTGCCTCCTCACCATGCTCTCTCTCCTCAGCCTCCTCATCAAGCTCTCTCTCTCCTCAGCCTCCTCACCACGCTCTCTCTCCTCTGCCTCCTCACCACGCTCTCTCTCTCCTCAGCCTCCTCACCAGGCTCTCTCTCTCCTCTGCCTCCTCACCACGCTCTCTCTCTCTCCTCAGCCTCCTCACCATGCTCTCTCTCTCCTCAGCCTCCTCACCATGCTCTCTCTCTCCTCTACCTCCTCACCATGCTCTCTCTCCTCAGCCTCCTCACCAGGCTCTCTCTCTCCTCAGCCTCCTCACCATGCTCTCTCTCCTCAGCCTCCTCACCATGCTCTCTCTCCTCAGCCTCCTCACCATGCTCTCTCTCCTCAGCCTCTTCACCAGGCTCTCTCTCTCCTCTGCCTCCTCACCAGGCTCTTGCTGGCACCCAGTCGGTCCGCGGCCACGTTGGCCTGCATGGTGTTCACCAGAGATGACAGCCCCGCCGCTTTTATTAAAGGATGTGTGCAGACCTTTGTGGGACAATAAAGTTCAATAAGGACAGTTTGTGGGACAATAAAGTTCAATAAGGACAGTTTGTGGGACAATAAAGTTCAATAAGGACAGTTTGTGGGACAATAAAGTTCAATAAGGACAGTTTGTGGGACAATAAAGTTCAATAAGGACAGTTTGTGGGACAATAATTTGCATTCATTTCATCAACAACGAATGTGTTTAAAAAGGGATATCGCTACTATCATAAGACTTGCCCGTGGAAAAAGAAAAGAAAGAAAGAAAGAAAGAAAGAAAGAAAGAAAGAAAGAAAGAAAGAAAGAAAGAAAGAAAGAAAGAAAGAAAGACAGACAGACAGACAGACAGACAGACAGACAGACAGACAGACAGACAGAGACAGACAGACAGACAGACAGACAGACAGACTGAAAGACTGAAAGAAAGAAAGAAAGAAAGAAAGAAAGAAAGAAAGAAAGAAAGAAAGAAAGAAAGAAAGAAAGAAAGAGAACGCGGAGGAAGTGAAGAGGACTAGAGACAAAAAAAAATAGTGAGTAAAATGGGGGAAGATGAAGAAATACATCTGTAAGTAAGATGGAGGAAGATAAAGAAATATATCTGTAAGTAAGATGGAGGAAGATGAGAGAAAGTAATTCACAGGGGCATTGAGCTGGATTCTGGCTGGGCGCTCCGACCAGAGACACACCTGGTTTCCTCTCTGCTCCAGCGCTGGGGTTTTAATAGGTGTCATCTTTTCCGTTGCCCTTGGCTGCGAGCCACTTCACTGTTCTGAAAGTGGGTGGTGGGAGGGCTAGGGAAATTGGAGAAAGTTAACCATTACTTTGTATAGATATATTTAAAAAGAGAGAGAGAGAGAGAGAGAGAGAGAGAGAAGCACAGGTGTCCCCATGTAATCACCCATCCTCCTCCCCTCTTTAGACCCCCCCACCGCCCCCCCCCCCTCCCTCTTTAGACCCCCCCACCGCCCCCCCCCCCCTCTTTAGACCCCCCCACCGCCCCCCTCCCTCTTTCTTACACTCTGCCCCCCCCCCCCCCCCCCCAAAAAAAAACCTTTCAGGGGGAAATGTCAGACTGCACTCTGCAGAGCGGCAGGACATCTCCCTCTCTGGAGCGCAGGACGGAACACTCCGTTTCCACGGAGACGCCAGCGGTAACTCCTAGGTCATCAGATCACACGGTGGGACACAGCTGACTGTGATGAGGACGGGGTGTCCATTCACATGTGTCAACTCTGTTTGGTGTTTGATGACAGAAAGACACACACATACTTACACACACACACACAGACACATACACACACACACACACACACACACACACAGACATAAAGACACACACGGATACATACACACACACACACACACACACACAGACAGAAAGACACACACGGATACATACACACACGACACACAGACATAAATACACACACAGATACATACACACACACACAGACATAAAGACACACACAGATACATACACACACACACACACACACACAGACATAAAGACACACACAGATACATACACACACACACACACAGACATAAAGACACACACGGATACATACACACACGACACACAGGCATAAATACACACACGGATACATACACACATACACACAGACATAAAGACACACACGGATACACACACACACACACGCACACGTATACACACAGACATAAAGACACACACAGATACATACACACACACACAGACATAGAGACACACACAGATACATACACACACACACACACACACACACACACACACACAGACATAAATACACACACGGATACATACACACATACACACAGACATAAAGACACACACGGATACATACACACACACACGCACACGTATACACACAGACATAAAGACACACACAGATACATACACACACACACAGACATAAAGACACACACGGATACACACACACACACAACACAAATGGACGCAAACACACACAGAACGCACACAGACAAACACAAACACACACACAGACATAAAGACACACACGGATCACACACACACACACACACACACACACACACACACACACACACACACACACACCCTCTCTGAGTGTTCTTCCATCCAGTGAGGAGACAGGTCTGTGGATCGATACCTCTGTCCTCTCCTGTGTGATCTTTCCACGCCCGTGGTGGTTTCCTCTGTAGTGCCTAGTGCAGTGTTAAGCTTAGGGTTAGGCTTAGGGTTAGGGTTAGGCTTAGGGTTAGGGTTAGGCTTAGGGTTAGGGTTAGGGTTAGGTTCCCTCTGACTGTAGTGCCTAGTGCAGTGTTAAGCTTAGGGTTAGGCTTAGGGTTAGGTTCCCTCTGACTGTAGTGCCTAGTGCAGTGTTAAGCTTAGGGTTAGGGTTAGGGTTAGGCTTAGGGTTAGGTTCCCTCTGACTGTAGTGCCTATTGTAGGGTTAGGCTTAGGGATAGGGTTAGGCTTAGGATTAGGGTAGGGTTAGGGCTAGGTTTCCTCTGACTGTAAGTGTTAGTGTTAGGGTTAGTGTCAGGGTTAGGTTTCCTCTGACTGTAGTGTTAGTGTTAGGGTTAGTGTCAGGGTTAGGTTTCCTCTGACTGTACTGCATAGTGTAGTGTTAGGGTTAGGGTTAGGGTTATTGTTAGCGTTAGGCTCAGGGCTAGGGTTAGGGTTAGGGTTAGTGTTAGGTTTCCTCTATGTAGTTCCTATTTTAGTGCTTCATACTGTGGCAGCAGGTTTGGGCTGAAAATCTGCTCTGCTCTGTTAGGGATCCCCGAATGTGAGGTTTACAACACAGACAGTACTTTAATAATAATAATACTATTACAGATAAAAGAAAAATTAGGAAAGGTTTTCTTGGACCAGTAAAAAGCGTATGCATATTTACAGTTTATTTACAATTCTTTAACACAGGGACACAGGGTAAGCTATCTGTTAAGGAACAAAACAAAACAAGCAGGTCTGTGTGTGTGTGTGTGTGTGCGTGCGCGTGCGTGTGTGTGTGCTCTTTGAGAAGCTTAATAACATGTCATGTCATTATAATGGGGGGGGGGGGGGGGGGGGGGGGGGGGGGGGGGGGGGGGGGGGGGGGGGGGGGGGGGGGGCTTTGAGGGGAGTTAGGGTACTTATTCACAGCCTAGCTCCCATGTCTATCAGCCCATCTATCCATTTCTATCTTTTTTTCTTCCTCCCCCTTCTTTCTCTCATCCTCCACTCTCTCTCTCTCTCTCTCCTCCAGGAGGTAGAGTCTTGTTAGCGACACCTCGTTTTTTAGTTACGCCGTCTCCCACAATGCATCAGGGGAACAACAGGATGCTGCTGGGAATCATGGGCCGAATTTCAATGTTCATATTTGCACAAATGAACCAAATGTGCGGTTTGTTCATTTGTTCTCCATCTTTTCAGGCTGTGCGTCTCTGTTTGTGTGCTGTTCCGTCACTGTGAATAAATATAGACTATTCTTCTTCTTCATCTTTTGTTCTTTTTCTTCTTCATCTTAATGCCAACATCAAGCCTTAACCCTATGCGTCATGTTAAACTGCAAGCTAATAGGAAAATGAAGGGGCCACCCTAAACCTTCCACCCACCAATGAACTCCAATAGACAACACCCTGTCTGTGCTGTTTCCAATGTTTCTCTCTCTCTCTCTCTCTCTCTCTCTCTCTCTCTCTCTCTCTCTCTCTCTCTCTCTCTCTCTCTCTCTCTCTCTCTCTCTCTCTCTCTCTCTCTCTCTCTCTCTCTCTCTCTCTCTCTCTCTCTCTCTCTCTCTCTCTCTCTCTCTCTCTCTCTCTCTGCTTGATGCATGGTGTGTGAAACGCCCGTGTTACACACACTCCCCTTTAGAATGTTTATGCTAAGCTGTGGGAGTGATGTTCCTATTAGTCTGGGGGTCAAAGGTCAGGAACATCCATCGGACAGACAGGGCAGCTCCCAGTGTCTGTACTCTCATGATGAGCATGGTGATAGATAATCACTACTGATGGACTAACTGACTGACTGATGGACTGGCTGACTGACTGACTGACTGACTGACTGACTGACTGACTGACTGACTGACTGGCTGGCTGGATGACTGGATGACTGACTGACTGACCTAACCCCAACATTGACTTACAGCTCAAACCCCAACATTGACTCACAGCCCTAACCCTAACCCCAACATTGACTCCCAGCCTTAACCCTAACCCCAAAATTGACTAACAGCTCCAACCCCAACATTGACTCACAGCCCTAACCCTAACCCCAACATTGACTCACAGCCCTAATCCTAACCCCAACATTGACTCAGAGCCCTAACCCTAACCCCAACATTGACTCATAGCCCTAACCCTAACCTCAACATTGACTCCTAGCCCTAACCCTAACCCCAACATTGACGAATAGCCCTAACCCTAACATTGACTCATAGCCCTAACCCTAACCCCAACATTGGCTCCCAGCCTTAACCCTAACTCCAACATTGACTCATAGCCCTAACCCTAACCCCAACATTGACTCATAGCCCTAACCCTAACCCCAACATTGACTCAAAGCCCTAACCCTAACCCCAACATTGACTAATAGCCCTAACCCTAACATTGACTCATAGCCCTAACCCTAACCCCAACATTGACTCAAAGCCCTAACCCTAACCCCAACATTGACTCACAGCCCTAACCCTAACCCCAACATTGACTCACAGCCCTAACCCCAACATTGACTCATAGCCCTAACCCTAACCCCAACATTGACTCACAGCCCTAACCCTAATCCCAACATTGACTCCCAGCCTTAACCCTAATCCCAACCACATTGACAAATGTTCCTTCCCTCCATCTCCCCCTCTCTCTCCCATCCGCCCCCCCTTTCCCCCTCTCTCTCCCATCCTTCCCCATCCCTCCCTCCCTCCCTCTTTCCTCTTCTTCGT
>CM030179.1:1930023-1935023 GCA_017639675.1 Aplochiton taeniatus | reverse complement strand
CCCATCACGCTGCAATCTCATCGGCTAAACCACTGCCGGGTCAGAGGTTAGGCGGGAGGCGGGGGAAGGGGGGGGGGGGGGGGGGGTTAGGTTTGTTTACGTTAGATGATCCGCTGTCACTCTCCCTAAACCCTTCATCTTTTCCTTCTGGTTTCATTATTCAAAGTGTCCCCTAGTCTGGACTCAAATATGGAGGAAATATTGATATTGTGTCAGGCATCGCATCACAATGATTGATGACCTTTGTCTTGATATCATCTCATAACTTATAAATATGATGTATTTTTCCTAACTGTACCGCAATCCCAAACATAAACATGGCAAAGCATGCTTTTTTTTTTTTTTACCTCTGAGTGTTTCACTAAGTCTGCAGCCTCAATCACTCAGCTAACTGTGACCAAATAAAAACATTTAATTCATAATACCGTGCATGATTAAAATAATGAGTATGGAATACTGGAAACAAGGAATGTCTCATTCATATCCACCAAATATAATCTCATCATTACATTAACCAGGTTATATTCCTCACCTGTCTGTCTGAACATCATTACATTAACCATGTTATATTGATTACTTGTCTGTCTGAACATCATTACATTAACCAGGTTATATTCCTTACCTGTCTGTCTGCACATCATTACATTAACCAGGTTATATTCATGACCTGTCTGTCTGAACATCATTACATTAACCAGGTTATATTCATCACCTGTCTGTCTGCACATCATTACATTAACCAGGGTATATTTATCACTTGTCTGTCTGCACATCATTACATTAACCAGGTTATATTCATCACCTGTCTGAACATCATTACATTTGGACCTTCTGACTTCCTGTTGCATACCCTCTGCCAAAAAAGGATATGCAAATAAAACCAAAACAATTTTACAGATTCAGTTTCATAAAGGACATTACATAACATACATTCTACTACATTTCATTAGACTAAACGCTTGTTTTTCTATGTAAACCCCTCACAGACGCATTCAATAAAGTAACCTCTAATTCTGTTCCTGGCATAACAACGTTTCTCTAAAGTGGTTAAGCTCCATTTCCGGGTGGAGTGTGTCAGTGTACTGCTAACCACGTAGCATAGCACAGCTTTTCGCCTCATTATTTCAGGGTGACTTTCAAACAAAACGGCGGCTTTTGAAAAAGCTCCAGCCTGCGGTACAAGCCGCTCCCTCACTGTGGGCGCCCCTCCAGCCATCTCCCAAAGGGACACTGGGGCAGTAACTAACTTTAGATGGCGCAGGAAGAAGAGTGCGTAAGTGTTGGAGCGACCTTTAGCCATCCTGAGAGACCCAGAGACAGCGTGCTGGTTAGCCCGTTATAAATAGAGAGAGAGAGAGGGGGTAGGGAGAGAAAGGGGGAGAGAGAGAGAAAGGGGGGGGGAGAGAGAAAGAGAGAGAGAGAGAGAAGGAGAGAGAGAGAGAGAGGGGGGAGAGGGAGAAGGAGAGAGAGAGAGGGGGGGGGGGCTGGTTTCATTTCCTGTGTTAATTAACGGAAGGAACCCTCTGCTCGTACAGGCAGGCCGTCCTGGTCTTCAGGGAGTCTTTAGACTTAGACACACACACACACACACACACACACACACACTGACGCACGCACACACGCATACACACACACACACACACTGACACACACACACACACACACACACACACACACACAGACAGACACACACACACACACACACACACACACACACACACACACACACACACACACACACACTAGCTGTGACAAAGGAAAGTTGACTTTGGGGTTAAGTGGGGGGGTGAGCATGTGGTTGGGGAAGCAGTTCTACTTTACATGCCTTTTTCTTTTTTGAGTGTGTGTGCGAGCCAGCGACTGACTGAAAAAGAATATTGTCTGAGAAGGCCCTTTAACCTAGTTCAGATTATTCAGTGATTGTAAAAGCCACATTCATCCTCCAGCTCTTTCAAGAGGGCATACAGAAACAGACCTGGATGACTTTATCTCCGTTTCATGACAGGTGTTTTCCTACATCAAGAAAAAAACAGGCTGGACAAATTAAACTTCTGAGACCGTTTCTATGGTAATAGAAAATCGGCTATATAAGCAGATAATAGAAATGGAGATAGCAAATAAGGACGAATTATACAACAGTCGATTTTAGCATTCAAAGTATTTCCAAAACAGACAGTAATTGACAGACTGCTGGAAAACGAGCTCTAGCTAGCGGCAACTGTATCCCGACCAAACCCAGCAATGCAATGCCGCCATCGTGTGGTCATACAAACTACGGAACATCAAATCTTTGTCTTCAAAGAAAAGTTTATTTCTGGTTAATTGCGTTCACACAGAGAGACCTCAACGTTACATTATTATCGTAATGCTAATCTCAAGTTTAAGTAACTTTGGTGTTCTGTCTTGCTTTCATTCGATGACAGTGGCTGGAAAATGACTATGGAAGCCAGTGCAATAACAGCTGACTTGTAATGAAAGGGCTAGGCATCGTTACAAGATCACTTTTTGGCTGGATATAGAAATCATTTTGTACGACCTGAATGTTCAAAAACCATAAAATGACAAAGTACACTACCTAAAAACAAGAACCTAACATATACACACACTATCGCTATCAGGCAACGCCCGGCCTTGTTCAGACTCGTCCTATAGCCTAGGTAACGCCAAAGAACAAGCTTCCTGTCAATTTTCAAAATCACGAGTGTTTGAAATCTCTTTATTCTTGGCCTACAGTATATTTACAGAAGTTGAAACTCTTCACCGTCACAATGTAGTCTACTTTAGATGTTCTTTCGAGAATAATTAAATTTCAACGAAACATCGTCACATTTACATCGATCAACCAATCCGAATCTTACCTGCCCAAAGTTTCTCCTCCAGTCCTCATACGGGTCCTGCTTCAGGGTGCGCGCTCCCGTCAGCACCTCACACGATCAGCTGAGAAAACAGGATGTTCGCGCGAAGCACTCTTAAGTTCAAATCGAATCTCTTTGCATTTAAACACAACAGTTTCATGGTATAGAGATGGTTGGTGATAATATTGAAACGCACCAATCATAAAATAAATAATTAACTCATGTCGAAAGTTGAATTGTCCACTGTTTTGCGAGCATGCTCAAAGGGCTATTTTCAACAATTCCCATTGACACACAAAGTGAATGTTATGTGCTGTTTCCACAGAAGACCAGGTCTACCAGGTTAGGGAGGTGAATAGCTCTGTAGAAGGCACAGCTCTCCTGAGAAAGAACATCTAGGGTAAGGGTCACAATAAAAATAAAATAATATACAATAAAAAAAAAGCCTTTGAATAAATAACAGCCAGAAGAGGAAACTTTTGTTGATTCAGTTTTGTATAATGAGGCCAATGAAAACATTGCCATTCACTCAAGGGGTGGCCTGGGGTGGCATGTGCTACCCAACAAAATTTACCGGCCACCCCAAAGGCCACCCCACGCCCCTTGCCAGCCCCCCCCCCCCCCCCCCCCTCCCTCTTTTCTTTTTACTTAAGATTCTGTATATATAGGCTACATTTCGATCCTTGCGAAACTATCAATTGAAGGGGATGGACGGAGTACATTCCCAACGCAACATGGGTGTTGTTGCACTGTTTAACGGCCGGCGCTTCTACAGGACTGCCCGCGCCTCTTATTCTTCAATGAAGTATTCTGATTCTGAATCTGTATATTATCGTGCAGAGTAAAAGGGTTTTTGAGGCATACCGGTTGTTTATTATTCTGCTGGTAAAAAACAGAACAGTTCCATATCAAGAGCAAAAACTTGAGCAATGTTTGGTGTGCCACTCTAAGATTATTACTAGCCCAATCAGGCCACCCTAAAGAAAGTTTTCTGCGGCCGCCACTGCATTCACTACGTGCACGCAGCAGCTAGCTCGTATTGAGCTCGTTGACCACCACTGCAGAGAGCAATCTACCTGCCATACATTCACCGCGCATTAACTTTCACTAAACGTCCACTGGAGGGCGCTGATTTACAGATACGAGATATATGTTCGGATGAGGTGTACGCGAGGCTGAATTACTGAAACTGCTCTTCTCGCCTTGCGAGTGTCCTTAACAGCCTCAGTAGTGGAGCCAGGTTCAGCTTTGATTCACAGCAGCTCATGTTCACCAGCGCTCATACGTTGAGACCCCCGGTTCTCTCTCTCTCTCTCTCTCTCTCTCTCTCTCTCTCTCTCTCTCTCTCTCTCTCTCTCTCTCTCTCTCTCTCTCTCTCTCTCTCTCTCTCTCTCTCTCTCTCTTTCTCTCTGAAGTTTAAAATGTGACAGCAGCCGAACTCAAACCAGCACGTTGTTTGGTTGAGATGATCTTGGAAACTTTTTCTGAGATATGAAAAACTTGGAGTAGTACTACCTTTTTTTTTCGTTTTTACTCCTGTCAAGTGAAATTATGCTTTGGGGGTTGTTGATGCAAGATTAATTCCACCTGTCAACTTTTGTCAACAAATCTTAAAGGCTAAAGGTAGGACATTATTCTATTGAATTATTAGTTGTCACTGATTTACAAACTTAAGAAGTATAATGAATTCTCCTTTGATAGGATCGAGAAGTTGACAGTGTTCGTCCCTTATACGATCATAATTTAATCCAGCGTATTTCTGCTTTATTTCATAACCTTTCTGTTTCTTTGTGTTTTTGACCGATTTGTATTTTTATTCTATCCATGTATCAGTTCGCTAATAATAACCAATAAATCAACACATCCCTTAAATTAAGAGGACCCCTAAAAAAAATAAAAAAATAAATAAATGTGGTTTGGACTGAAGTTGCAGACTTTTAGCTAAAACGAAGTCAAGCCATTCAGAGCGCGCAAATATTTTTGGATATCAAACTGACGTGACATTGCAGGCTGTTCATTCATTTTTTAATCTGTGGGTTGCTATGACTACGTTGATCGACAACTGGGAGGGAATGCTCTTTTAAACGCTCAATCTCCTTTGTGTCTGCGCGCGTGTTCACCGCATATCTTTAATGAACTGAGAAA
>CM030179.1:1912523-1915023 GCA_017639675.1 Aplochiton taeniatus | reverse complement strand
TGTGTGTCTTGGTGTGTATGTGTGTGTGTACACACAGTGCTATTCAACAGCTTTATTAAAGATCCTGGGAGGGTGGGAACACACAGATTAGTTACCATGGTGACGGGCGGCATTCAAACGACGATGGTGTGAGCACTCCATTCCATGTAGAATGACCTTATATGGGCGTAGCCATAGCAGACCGGCTACCTGCATGTGTTTGATAGTTAGTCTCTGGGGCATTAGGGATATTTTTCTCAACAGGTAAATAGAGAGGGTTAGTGAGGGTGGAGAAATGGAACGCAGGAGAGAGAGAGAGAGAGAGAGAGAGAGAGAGAGAGAGAGAGAGAGAGAGAGACAGAGAGTGAGAGAGAGAGAGAGAGGTGAGGTAAGGTATTAAATACAGAGAGATTTTCCCCCTCTCACCTGTCACCACTTTTTACTGCTACCATAAGTACATGCTAATGCAGCGTTTAATAACATGCTCACACACACACACACACACACACACACACACACACACACACACACACCCTGTAATGTGGACCAGATGTTAGGGGCGTTACTGCTTACACTACAAGAAGTATGAACAGAAAACGCATACGCACTAACATTGAAACATATATATATACACAAAGATGTGTACAAACACACACACACACACACACACACACACACACGCATGTGCGTACAGTAAGAACAAACACACACACACACACACAAACACACATGCGTACAGAAAGAACAAACACACACACACACACACACACACACACACACACTGAGTTGACTGTATTCTCTGGACAGACAAAGAGGGAATGTATGGAATGTGGCTCTTCACACACAGGTTGTTCAAACTGCTCAACTCCAGTTTCTGAAACTATGGCTCTACTTCTAGACGCTCTACACGTAAAACCCAATACCACACATACACAACAACACGCACAACATTACAGTGCATCCGGAAAGTATTCACACCCCTTCACTTTTTCCACATTTGATTATCTCACAGCCTATTCCAAAATGGATTAAATACAAAAAAAATCTCAACATTCTACACACAATACACACACGCATAATGACAAAGTGCAAAAAGTTTTTTTTTATTGTTTGCAAATGTATTAAAAATAAAAAAAATGAAATATCACATGTACATAAGTATTCACACCCTTTACTCAATACTTTGTTGAAGCACCTTTGGCAGCAATTACAGCCTCAAGTCTTCTTCAGTATGATGCTACAAGCTTGGCACACATATTTTGGGGCAGTTTCTCCCATTCTTCTTTGCAGATCTTCTCAAGCTCCATCAGGTTGGATGGGGAGCGTCAGTGCACAGCCATTTTCAGATCTCTCCAAAGATATTCAATCGGGTTCAAGTCTGGGCTCTGGCTGGGCCACTCAAGGACATTCACAGACTTGTCCCAAAGCCACTCCTTTGTTATCTTGGCTGTGTGCTTAGGGTCACTGTCCTGTTCGAAGGTGAACCTTCGCCCCAGTCTGAGGTCCAGAGCACTCTGGAAGGTTTTCATCAAGGATCTCTCTGTACATTGCGGCATTCATCTTTCCCTTGATTCTGACTAGTCTTCCAGTTCCTGCCACTGAAAAACACCCCCACAGCATGATGCTGCCACCACCATGCTTCACTGTAGGGATGGTATTGGCCAGGTGATGAGCGGTGCCTGGTTTCCTCCAGACATGACCCTTGGCATTCAGGCCAAAGAGTTCAATCTTGGTTTCATCAGACCAGAGAATTTTGTTTCTCATGGTCTGAGAGTCCTTTAGGTGCCTTTTGGCAAACTCCATGCGGGCTGTCATGTGCCTTTTACTGAGGAGTGGCTTCCGTCTGGCCACTCTACCATAAAGGCCTGATTGGTGGAGTGCTGCAGAGATGGTTGTCCTTCTGGAAGGTTCTCCCATCTCCACAGAGGAACACTGGAGCTCTGTCAGAGTGACCATCGGGTTCTTGGTCACCTCCCTGACCAAGGCCCTTCTCCCCCGATTGCTCGGTTTGGCTGGGTGGCCAGCTCTAGGAAGAGTCCTGGTGGTTCCAAACTTCTTCCATTTGCGAATGATGGAGACCACTGTACTCGTTGGGACCTTCAATGCTGCAGACATTTTTTGTACCCTTCCCCAGATCTGTGCCTCGATACAGTCCTGTCTCGGAGGTCTACAGACAATTCCTTGGACTTCATGGCTTGGTTTGTGCTCTGACCTGCACTGTCAACTGTGGGACCTTATATAAACAGGTGTGTGCCTTTCCAAATCATGTCCAATCAATTGAATTCACCACAGGTGGACTCCAATGAAGTTGTAGAAACTTCTCAAGGATGATCAGTGGAAACAGGATGCCCCTGAGCTCAATTTTGAGTGTCACAGCAAAGGGTGTGAATACTTATGTACATGTGATATTACATTTTTTTATTTTTAATACATTTGCAAAAAATTCAAAAAAACTTTTTTCACTTTGTCATTATGCGGTATTGTGTGTAGAATGTTTTTTTTTATTTAATCCATTTTGGAA
>CM030179.1:1895023-1897523 GCA_017639675.1 Aplochiton taeniatus | reverse complement strand
ATTGTCTAATGCACTGAAAATAGAAATGCTTCAACTAAAAATATGCCTTGATATAATGATTGTTCGTCACAGACATATGGCACATGATTTGAATGCAGCCCTGTAATCTCCCCAATAACAACATCCCAGTCTGATTTGGCAGGCGCCGTTGCTCTACACACAGTGCAGTGGTAAAAGACCTGGTTAATCACCAGGCCATCAGCTGTAGCTGCTCAACGCATGATGAAAGGTGTCCTGGTTAATGTCGTTATTTTGAAGAAGTTGGTACAGCGGGAGTTAATGGTTTGGCCTCTCTGTTCCCCCCCCCCCCACACACACACACACACACACACACTGATAAGAAACATTACTTATGTGTTTTTCATCCATCCAAATTCACTGCAGACATCCTGTTTGGTTAGATCTGGGGAAATAAATCCTGTACATGTGTGTGTGTGTGTGTGTGTGTGTGTGTGTGTGTGTGTGTGTGTGTGTGTGTGTACTGTGTTTGTGTGTACTGTGTCTGTGTCTATCTAATCTGTGTGTGTGTGTGTGTGTGTGTGTTTGTACTGTGTGTGTGTGTGTGTGTGTGTGTGTGTGTGTACTGTGTGTGTGTGTGTGTGTGTGTGTGTGTGTGTGTGTGTTTGTACTGTGTGTGTGTGTCTGCCCCAGGCTTTGCAGGAGAGAGAGGTGTCCAGGGGCCACGGGGCCAATCGGGGCCGGAGGGGGCCAGCGGCCTGCAGGGAGAGAGAGGAGAGACAGGACCCACTGGGTCCAAAGGTACACATCTGCTCTGTCTGTCTGTCTGTCTGTCTGTCTGTCTGTCTGTCTGTCTGTCTGTCTATCTGTCTATCTGTCTATCTATCTATCTATCTATCTATCTATCTATCTATCTATCTATCTATCTATCTATCTATCTATCTATCTATCTATCTATCTATCTATCTATCTATCTATCTATCTATCTATCTATCTATCTATCTATCAGTCAATGTTCTGCTCACGGGGACTTGTATAAAGCAGGAAGGTTTCAAAACAATCTCAACAGCATTCACACACACACACGCGCACACACATAAGCACGTACTCACACGCACGCACGCACGCACGCACACACACACACACACACACACACACACACACACACACACACAGGTCAGTTGTAAATGGCAGTGGCCATGCATCATTGGAGGTCATGGTGCAGGACAGCAGGGTTTTGTTGAAGGAACAGAGACTCAAGTGAAGATACAGCCCTGACATATCTCACCAGCTACCCATCCGTCTCGCCTCAATAGAGCTATTATATTTCAGGTTGTCTGTGTGTGTGTGTGTGTGTGTGTGTGTGTGTGTGTGTGTGTGTTTGTGTGTGTGTGTGTGTGTGTGTGTGTGTGTGTGTGCCTGTGTCTGTGTCTGTGTCTGTGTCTGTGTCTGTGACTGTGTCTGTGTCTGTGTCTGTGTGTGTGTGTGTGTGTGTGTGTGTGTGTGTGTGTGTGGGTGTGTGTGTGTGTGTGTCTGTGTGTGTGTGTGTGTGTGTGTGTGTGTGTGTGTGTGTGTTTGTGTGTCGGACCGACAGCTGTTACAGATCAGTGGCGTCTGTGCTTGTGTGTGCGCTAGTGTGTTGTGTTGTATCCTCCAGGCTGTGGTCCCCGGTGTAACGCCCGCCTGTCAGCTCACTTTACTGGGCCGTCAGCGTCTCCTCCAGTGGCCTCTCTGGAACTCCGGTGCTCAGCACCGATTCAAACCTGAGATAATGGTTCGTGCCGGAAAAGTCTTCATTTACCCACGGCACTAAAACCGATTGACGACCCACTTTTTAAGATCTGTGCTGCAGATAGGCTGAATGTATTTGAGGAGAAGTGGAAAAACAACATCTCAATTGAATCACTGATCTTTTTGGGGAAGCATTAGACACGGTGCATCTAGTAAAAGCTCTGCCTCAGATTTAAATGGTTTCGTAGCAGAGTAACTTGACCATCTCATGACCATAAGCTAATATTTTGCGGTCTGTTAGTGTAAAGCCGAGCGGAACAGCGGATTTGAAACGAAATCGGACGGATGACCTCATCTTGCAGCTGGTTCTGGCGCAGGATGTCAGCCTCCATTTTGATTCCAGTGCAGGAAGCTTCAGAAAGTCCTATTTTCACTATAACTCAGTGTCTGATCAGCCTTTTATCCTCCAAACGTCTCTTTCGTTCCCTCTGTCTCTTGATCTTTCTTTATATTGCACACTTGATACTTATTTATTTGATTTATTTCCTTCCTCTCGGTCATATAAAACGAAATATTCAAAACGTAGAAAATTGTAAACACAGGATCTAGGCCTCTTTACGGCAGTGGGAATATCTCTCTCTGTTTTGCTCTACTGCTCTCTCTCTCTCTCTCTCTCTCTCTCTCTCTCTCTCTCTCTCTCTCTCTCTCTAGTCAGGGGGCTTCACTCTACTGTAGTCTACAGACTCTAGTCAGGGTGCTTCACTCCACTGTAGTCTACAGACTCTAGTCAGAGTACTTCACTCCACTGTAG
>CM030179.1:1840023-1882523 GCA_017639675.1 Aplochiton taeniatus | reverse complement strand
AGGTTCATCTTCCAGCTGTTCTAAGGTCCTTTGATGCATCTGAACTACAACCCCCAACCCCAATGCTTTGAACAGCCTATCAGATATCAGGGCGATGCTTCAAAGAATTGATTGGCTGATTAGACAAGCAGTTTTTTCCCTATGACCTGTGACCTTTGACCTGGGCGGTATGTTTGGATCAGACAGGAAGCAGTTTGTATATATAGTGTACACAAAGATGTTTGATTAGTTAGCTTTTCGAGCGGCTTTTCAAAAAATTATGCAAGCGCTTTTCAGAAATGTGTGACAAAAGATTCTCAGACCTCAAATGATGTTTGAGTTTATTTCATGTTGATATGATTTACTTTATTTTCCATTTGGGGGAATTCTTGTTTCCAGTAAATTATATGCAGTTGTGTATTGTTCCTTTTTCATTTGTACATTGTGCTGGTCATAACTCATCTTTTAAGTTAGAAAAATGAAGGGTATTATTTCACGGAGAATATTTGACAGAGTATTAACCTCTATCACACAACAATACTTTGTGATGTGTCTTTTTAACGTGTAACTTCTTTTTTAACACTCATTCATTTACAGTTGAAATAATAAAGAGTACCTTTGTTTGAACAGCTGGTTAATGTTGACAGTTGATCTGCTTTGGAGGCCGGGTTAGAGAGAGAGGTGTGGAGAGGAGGGACAGCTGATTGGATAACAGACTCTGAGGAGAGAGAGCTGATTGGAGAACAGACTGAGGAGAGAGAGCTGATTGGAGAACAGACTGAGGAGAGACAGCTGATTGGACAACAGACTGACGAGAGACAGCTGATTGGAAAATAGACTCTGAGGAGAGAGAGCTGATTGGAGAACAGACTGAGGAGAGACAGCTGATTGGAGAACAGACTCTGAGGAAAGACAGTTGATTGGATAACAGACTGAGGAGGGACAGCTGATTGAAGAACAGACTCTGAGGAGAGACAGCTGATTGGAGAACAGATTCTGTTTTAAACGCAGACATCAAGGGACCAGGTGAACAGAAGAGAGAAAGTTGGCTACAGCTAATAGTGTGTGTGTGTGTGTGTGTGTGTGTGTGTGTGTGTGTGGTGTGTGTGTGGTGTGTGTGTGTGTGTGTGTGTGTGTGTGTGTGTGTGTGTGTGTGTGTGTGTGTGTTTGTGTGTGTGTGTGTGTGACCGGGTCTTTGACTGGCAGCTCAACAGAATGATTACCAGGGATTATTTCCATATGTGGGCCGGACTAAAACGTGATTGATAAGAAGATGTCCTGATCACCTGACAAGAAGATCAAAAGAAGAGGACGACGATGATCACCTGTCTGTCTGGGTTCAGCACCCCAGGTCAAAGGTCAAAACAAAACACATTGGAGTGGAGCGCTTGATTCTGCATTTCATACTATGAGGAATGTTCACTTTGGGGGGTGGAGGGGGTACCAAGTTCCTGGCAGGTGAAATCAAAGACCCTAAAGTGTTAGGGAGGCCCTGCAGCCTTTTAGAGAGAGATGGTCTGTGATTAGTCAATAGAGAGAAGAGAAAAAATACATTATTCAAGGCCATCCAGGGTCAAATAACTTAGAGAGAGAGAGGGGAGAGTGAGAGGGAATGTGTTGGTGTGTGTATGTGTCTGTGAGAGAGAGATAATGTTTGTGTGTGTGTGTGTGTGTGAGAGAGGGAGAGAAAGAGAGAGAAAGAATGTGTGTGTGAGTGTGAGAGAGAGAGAGCACTTGAGAACAGTTACAGTAATCAGAAAACACATGCCCTTTCTAATAATCCCCCCCCCCAACACACACACACACACACACACACACACACACACACACACACACACACACACACACACACACATTTCAAGACCGTACTTCTGCTTTGTATCAGTTCCATCTGCTCTCTCCATGATGTCTGGTGAGGTTCTGGGCTGATGTTGTTCCACACTAACAAAGAGAGAGAGAGAGAGAGTCTCTGTTCCGGTCTGATGTTTTTCCATACTAACAAAGAGAGAGATGCTCCACCCAAACAGTCCCGGTTCTGCTAAGGTCAGTGCCTCTGCCATGACCTTTTCTAAACTCAGGTAAAATCAATGGTAATTCTGTTTAATTCCATATTGTTCCACATTTTAAACAGCCGGCCTCTCTAAAATGCTAAAATGCTAAAGGCTCGTTCACTTACCTTCGGCGCTTGATATTACGTAACAGCATCTGTTGCACGGAGGCCATTTGGAGAACAGAGAGGAAGTGGGCGGGGGAAGGACAGGAGACTTAAATGGGGGGGGGGGGGGGGGCAGGAGACTTAAATGGGGGGGGGGGGGGAGTGGGGAAGGACAGGAGACTTAAATGGGACACACCTGCCCATGCACACTTCCAGAACACACGCCTCTGGAGTGACCATGTTTGTTCACTGGTTCCCTGTGTCCTCTGAGGGTGGATCTCACCGAGCTCACCTCAGGGTTCCAGACAAATGGAACAACACTTATGATGGCGGGGGTATTCCCCAAGGACAAGTCAACCAGGAGCTGGTCAACCAGGAGCAAGTCAAAGAGGAGCAAGTCAACCAGGAGCAAGTCAACCAGGAGCAAGTCAAAGAGGAGCAAGTCAACCAGGAGCAAGTCAACCAGGAGCAAGTCAAAGAGGAGCAAGTCAAAGAGGAGCAAGTCAACCAGGAGCAAGTCAAAGAGGAGCAAGTCAAAGAGGAGCAAGTCAACCAGGAGCAAGTCAAAGAGGAGCTAGTCAAACAGAAGCAAGTCAACCAGGAGCAAGTCAAGTTGAAGGACTAATGAAACACAGCCACACTCTCTGTTTTACCAGTCAATGAAATCAGAACAACATTGCACAGCCACTGTTGCGTTGTCCAGCCAGCATTGATTATATACTGTGTATGGTGTTGTTAAAGGTCCCATTGTTGAACTAGGGCGTTGCCTCTGGCTCCATCTAAAACCGATCAGTCATCAAGTAGCGCTCCTGTGCATCGGATTGCTTGGCTGATCAAGGGGCTTCTAGTTGTAGGAAGGTTCTCGTACAAATCACCAAAACAAACGAAAACTACAAAGGGAACTTTAACTGTGCATGGTATGTCTTGACAGACTGAACTCATTTGACTTCCCTGGAACAGATTGGCGAAGAGGAAGAGTCTAGTTGTTATTCACTAAAGTACAGCGCGTTATTCCACTTTGTTGTGCTTCTACGGCAAGCCGTTTTAACATTTGTTCAGTAGCAGTAATAGTAATTGTAGATATCAACAATTGTTGTATTATACAATGGGCATTGCCACTAATAAGAATTGAATTGTTGATATCGACAATTGACATTTCCACTAGTGAGAATTGAATTGTTGATATCAAGAATTAGAATTGCTACTAGTCAAAATTACATCATGGATATGTTGGTTTGGAATCCTAACTATTCAAAAAGTAATTGTTGATATCAACAATTACTATTACCGCGACTGAATAAATGTTCAAACGGCTTGCCATATGCATACCAACCCAGAGACAATTAACTAACTAAAGCAAAAAATAAATTATACAAAGTTGAAAATAAACAAGAAAGGAAAACATTGCAGACAAAATGATTGAAATTGCTCCAAACGGAGTCTTGTAAATCTTTGCTTTAAGACGCGTGACACGGTACACACACGGCACACAATGACTGAAGAAACTCAAATCCTAGAAGGGAACTTCAATTCGCACACCTAACATAACAGGAGGAAACAGGGCCAGGGGTGGGGGGCTGTGCAAAATGTTGTTTGGAGGCCTCTGTTATGTGAAACTATTGTGAGGGGATTCCAAACCCTCTAAGGTGGTCCAGGGCCATGCATTTAACATTTAAAAATGCATCAGTCTGGTGCACTTTCAGAGATCCATGAAAAATATATGCAGGAAATTGTTTTCACTCAACATACAAGGGTGGTTGGTTACCAATACAGACCAGTCATATTCATTTCTAGAGAAAAAAAGAATAAAACAACAGCTTTGGGGGGAGGGGGGGGGGGCTGGTTGCTTATGCAAATTGCTATGCAAAATTGCTATGCAACCGCATAGTCCGCATATAGCAAGAAACGACTCGGACTGCAAATCATTATAAAATTGTTTAAGACCATCAGGGTGGGCGAGGGCGAGCTGATGAGCCCGTTCCAGAGGAAGAGCATTGCTGCCCTCTGCTGGTTGCTAGAGTACACTGCCTCTGACAGATGGCGCCATGCATGTCACAGTGATGGTCTCGAAGGTTGGAGGATGTGGCACTACAACAAATAATACCTTGTTGTACATGACAGATTAAAAGGAAGTATATGACTGTTGTTGTACAGCAACTGTTGTGACTACCAAATACCTTATAGAATGAAAATACAATAAAATGGAAACTTTGCGACCGTTTCAGATGCAATACAATCAAACGGGCCCATGCCCATGAAGAGAAAAAAAGTGATATTTGAAGAAAAGTGTGTGACTGGACAACTGAAAACATTATCCAGGTTGTAATGACAGTAAAGTGGCGCTGTTTGAGCCTCTTGACCATCTTCATTTCATGTTAACACTATAGAATGTCATAATGGAACTTTCAACAGCAAGGAATGACAAAGTAGTTGAGCAAGTATATCAACACTGTTAAAGAAGAAAATAGCTTGACAGGAAGGCAGTGGTGCCCACAGAAAACTATCTTTAGGGTGGCCTGATTGGGCCAGTAATAATCTTAGGGTGGCACACCAAACATTGCTCACGTTTTTGACATATACATAACTAAATCCCAGATATAAGTGTACAAAACCACATATGAAAAGCTATCCCACCTATATTCTTATAGGGAGACTCTGCACGTTTTGGGTGACAGTAGATGTTTGAAGTCATCCATTGTAACAACGTGTAGGTCGCCTACCAGCTTCATACTACTACCTACTTTTGGACAAATCTCCAAATCTTTACAACATTTCGGACACTATTTAAGCCTCAGAAAGAAGAGACATTAAATTCTTGATATTGTTTATGTTATTGTTGAGATATTATTGATAAATGATTTGTCCAATTGTCCATAGTTAGAAGTTCATATTATAGAAGCAACACACATTTCTTATATTATATACATTACACATTATATTACATTGGATACTTATAGTTTACATGATACAACAAGTTTCGCTATTACCTCAAAGCAAACTTCAAAGCCTTCCTTCTGCTGGCCCTTTTAGGCCAGAACACATGCAGATAGACTATGTTGGAAACGACTTCCATAGTTTATTTTTTTGTGAGTTATTTTCTATTATTTATTTATTAATCTAATCTATTTAGTCTGTAACCTCAAGTATGTAAAACTCTGATATTACACACTCCGGCTCAAAAGGTGGCGGTATACACCTTTATAAGTTGGTTGCGACCCACCAATAAACTCGGAGAACAAGAAGAAGAAGAAGAAACTACTTCTGTTTCGTTTGGCCATTGGCAGAGCCAGTACCTTGCACAAATATTTTTTGAAAATAGGGCGCGTTTTCCATTGAAGACAAGAACTAAACGACGTGGTAAATAATAATTCGTTTTCATTTGAATTTTAGCTAAGCCTATATCGTTATAAAGAAATATCAATATCTAACATTAGATGCTTGTAGTTATAAATGATGGAAAGCATATACGTTATCTTTAGGTGCACAATTAAGTAAGCTAACGACACGTTACGGTACTAAAGTCGTTAGCTAGTTTATTGCAGGAATCTCGGTCACTGACTTCGACATTTAGCTAGCGGTTAATCCATTCAACGCTAACTTGTTTATTTTTCTACGGCTGGTACTGTACCAGTTCCGTGCAGCACTGAACCGGATAATGTCGTTTTATGTTTTCTAAATTTATACTAAAAGATTTTGTCTTACTTTCTGGGTCAGCATCTCGGCCTAGCGCTTGCGAAGTATTATACAGGGACAAAACTTGGGTTGTTAATGTACATGGATTTATTTAGATGGCACAAAACCGAACGGTAGGACACGTGTTTTTCAAAATGTTTGACCTGTGCACCCTGATGTGAAACAATTGAAATGAGGGGACTTCCCGCAACAAGTTGTAATGTAACGACAATTTCCATTTCATTGACCAGTAACATGGCCACTAGTTCTACTGACGACGTGGGGACGTTTAAAACCCCTCAGATGACACGGACAAGGAGTCGGCTGTCTGGCAGCGACAGTGGACCGGCGACTCCCGTTACCGTCCCCGCTTCGCCGTTCATGCAGAAGCTAGGCTATGGAACGGGCGTTAACGTCTACCTTATGAACAGGTTGGTTGTAGAAGCTGCTCTGTTGTGGTTTTTGTGTGGTGTCGCCCGTTTGTTGTTTTTGTCACCCGTTAGGTCTGCTTGGTTGTTGTCAGGTCGGTTTCGTCGATACTCGGGCAGTGGATGTTGTTCAGTTGAACAGCTTGACAGCAGCTGCACTATCCATGTTTTAATGCAACTTGAAAGACCAGTAAAGTCTAGCCTGGCTAGAAGACGGTCTCTTGTACCCTGCATATCTGACTTCTCCCCTCCTCAACCTCACTCCTTTTTTTCTAAATCTCCTCCTAATTTTGGAACCTTTTATTCAGGCTCTTAAGATGAAAATATTGTATACTACAGCAGCGGTTTACCATGTTCAGTAATAATAACTTATGTTCACAGTCAGAACAGCTGTCACTAAGATGCATCATATAAATTGTGTGTGTGTGTGTGTGTGTGTGTGTGTGTGTGTGTGTGTGTGTGTGTGTGTGTGTGTGTGTGTGTGTGTGTGTGTGTGTGTGTGTGTGTGTGTGTGTGTGTGTGTGTGTGTGTTTTTTTCAGAGTGGGTAAGCTGAATGCCTCTCCCTGGGCCGTGAAGAAGATCAATCGCAGATGTGAAGAGAAGCAGGCGAAGATCTACCAGGAGCGCCTCACCGACGAGGCCACGGTCCTCCGAGGGCTGAAACACCCCAACATAGTTGGTGAGAGAGTCACGTCTACCAACTGAACCACAAGTGGAGCCTTTTTACTTTACTTTACTTATTTTTCTGAAGCTAACTGACTGCTATTGTGTCAGTGAATACTCTTCAGATGCCGATTTCAAGAGTCCAATGGTTAGCGTTCCACTTAGTAAAACACAAGATCACTTCCATTTGTATGTAATGTGAAGACAAACAATTGTGCGGTATTTTTCCTGCAATGGTCATACAACATACATTAAAAAAATGAAAATGTGCACTGCACTGAACTGAAGGAAAGCAAGTAGCCTATCAATTTCAAAAAACATTTACTGTGGAACCAAAACATAGGCCTTCTATTGGCAGTAATACTGTATACTACAGTAACAAAATAAAGTTAGTGCTGTAGATCCTTGTCCTTGTTCAAATTTTAGACAATTGTGCTTAGTAATTTGCCTAAATGTAACAGAGAATGAGAAATGCTCCTGTACACACAACATTTTGTAAAGAATTTTAAAGTTTTAACGACTTCAACTGTCACTCGGGAATAGGGCCAAACCATTTGAGAAACTGTCAGTAAGCAGGTACTGCTGTTCTTAAAGTTGGGCAACAGAAACTATACTCAAAACTTGAGCGGCAGAGCTGGAATTTCTTTTTCACTTAATTTCCAAAAACATTCTAGTCATAAATAATTTTTACTCAAGTCTGTTGTCTCAATAGTTTAGTCTGCCATATAGTTCGCTCAAACTGTCATTCCTTCATCCGTGTCTTTAGAATGTTGGTTGAACTGTCGCCGTGTTTGAACTGTCCAGGGTTCCGTGCCTTCACCACGGCCAATGATGGCTCCAAGTGCCTGGCTATGGAGTATGGAGGGGAGCAGTCCCTGAACGACCTGCTGGAGAAGAGGAGGGAGGAGGGCCAGGGGCCTTTTCCTCCTGCCCTCATAGAGAAGGTGGCCTTACATATGGCCAGGGGCCTACAGGTGATTAACAAAGTCCAATTCATTATCCCACTAGGGGACATTTGGTTGCAACCAGGTATGTATAATACACATCCAATCCATAGTAATACTACAGAAAAGACAACATCTTAGACCATTCGAGTACATCACAGAAGCCACTTTGAAACAGTAATGCCAAACTGGAAATTAGGTGATAGAACCTGGTGGCCTGTCAGAGGAATGATTCACCATGTTCAAGGGCTCTCTACTGGACAGACACCTGCACAATATTCAATTATTAGTAATATATTATAATTGCATAAATCGGAGCAGAAAAAACCCAAAGGAAGCAGTTACAGTACAGAAATGTGGTTCTGTTTTGCTTAAGGTTGTGAACATGCTACTGAATATAACTAGCCTAGCTTGTCATTTTATTTCTCTCTTCTCCTAGTACCTATTCTACCTTATTTTATTTCGCTCTCTTCTCCTAGTTTCTATTCTACCTTATTTTATTTCTGTCTTCTCCTAGTACCTATTCTACCTTATTTTATATCTGTCTTCTCCTAGTACCTATTCTACCTTATTTTATTTCTCTGTCTTCTCCTAGTACCTATTCTACCTTATTTTATTTTGCTCTCTTCTCCTAGTACCTATTCTACCTTATTTTATTTCTCTCTCTCTCTTCCACTAGTACCTTCACAACGAGAAGAATCTGCTTCACGGTGATGTTAAGTCCTGTAATGTGGTCATCATGGGCGACTTTGACACCGTGAAGCTCTGCGACGTCGGAGTGTCTCTGAAGCTGGACGAAAACATGAGAGGTGTGTGTGTGTGTGTGTGTGTGTGTGTGTGTGTGTGTGTGTGTGTGTGTGTGTGTGTGTGTGTGTGTGTGTGTGTGTGTCAGTCAGGCGGAGGAGCGTCGCCTTGCGGACAACGAGCTGTGTGTATAATTAATTATTTTATGTTGCATGTGGGTCATGAGAGGTGGACATGTTATTGTTTAAACCATCAAATCCTGATCACACATTAATGAACGTCACCCAGGCATTTCTTTTGAATGGCTCTAGTCTTGCTGATAAGCTGCCATCATGGCTTAGTGACTTGGTGTGTGAGAGACAGAGACTTGAGAGATGAAGCAGAGGATGAAGACCTCTCCACAGAGCATGCATGTTTTAGACCTGGCCTGGCTTAGATCAGTAGAGGTCAGGCCATTTCACAGGAGATGAAAAGGCAAGGATAGGAATGGTGGATCAACTTGATCCTGAAGTTTAGCTTTAAACTCTGCGTCATGATGATGCTTAGTAACATTCTGCAGTCTTTGTCTAGTCTGTGTCCCCATGCTGAATTGGTTTGATTTATAAAGACATTAACATTGTCTGGGACATTTGAAAGAAGCCGTGATTGTTCACAACAGTTCTGTTGCCGTGCTGGTTGTCAAGCTCATACATTCCTTAGCTGTAGTCGATTAGGCTGACACACATTTGTTGCTGCCAACATTCCAATCTCTTATTATTCTCCTATTATTGCTGTCGTTGTAAACAAATAAACCATTTAACGGGAACATTCTGGATTGTACACACGTCTAGAATTGTTATATATAGATGAAAGCTTCTATTTTGGATTCCTTTTCCACTGTGATAATTAATGTCAGGAGGAGAGGACAGCTGTGGACCAATGTGTTCAGGATCCACTCTGCTGTTTGTTTTAGATTAGGAACAATAGTCATCACAGCCCTATCTAACTCTCCTCTCCCCCTTCCTCCTCCTCTACCCCCCTGTCCTCCCTCAGTGTCGGACCCCGATGCAGAGTACATCGGCACAGAACCCTGGACTCCCAAAGAGGCGCTGCAGGACGGCCCCATCACGGACAAGTCGGACATCTTTGCTTACGGCCTGACCCTCTGGGAGATGATGACCCTGTCCATCCCACACATGGAAATGCTGGACAACAACTCCGGTGATGATGAAGGTGACAAAGATCCATCATCATCATCACACACTTAAAATCTCCAAGCGTTTAAATAAACACCCCAAGGTCCTATTTCTTGTCCGCCATACACTGGATAAACCTAACTTCTATTGATGGATAAATATAATCAGATTTAGTAAGTGTGAGTACTTGCTGTTTCATTATCAGCTGTTTCATGTAGTTGTCCTTGCCTTATTGTTTGCCTTTCTGTCCATCTCTGTCTTAACTGTTGTACTCTAGTGTGTTGCTCTCCATCTGAGCATTATTGTCGGATTCTTTTTCTGTAAAGCGTCTTTGGGTCTTGGAAAAGGGCTAAAAAAATAAAATGAATTATTATTATTATTATTATTATCATCATTATTATCATTTCCCATTTTAATGAACTCCCTGACTCGTTCCTATACAAAATGAAGTATCGAAGTGGAAAGTGACAAATTAAACCCACCAATCGGCTCTTAATGACCTCCCCCCTCTAGACTCCATGGACGAAGAGGACTTTGACGAAGAGGACTACTACAAGAAGCTGGGGACACGGCCCCCACTGGACCCCCAGGCTCTGGACCAAGCCTACCGCACGGTGGTGGAACTCTTCTGTCTCTGCACCGAGGAAGACCCCCACCTACGACCCTCTGCTGCCCAGATCGTTCAGGCCCTGGAGGCCAACGGCTCTCTGGGGGTCAATGGGTCTCAGGAGGTCATCGTCATAGACTGACCTGTTCTGGGGGTTAGAGGTCATCGTCAGAGACTGACCTGTTCTGGGGGTTAGAGCAGCAAACCATTACAGAAGTGCCTGGGTTTAAATCAAGAGCAGTTCAATATTTACCTATCAATAGTTTTAGTTGATCGACTCGCTTGATTGCTCAAAGTATCGCCTCACTAAAACTTTCCTAGTTTAACCTCTGAATGGGGAAACCCTGTGGTCTTGACGTGAAAATGTCCTGAGGTGACGTGGACTGTGTTGGACCAACACCTGTAAGGGTTCTCACTGAAGCCTTGTTGTCAACAGTGACTGGTAAGCAGTCATTACTGTCACTGCATGCACTTTTCCAGGTCTGGGTCCAAAAATCCTGTCGTTACGTTTTGTCTGTCATGCTTTTATAAATGTTTTCCAAGTCTGTCAGTCATTCTGTCTAGCCGTCCTGTTTTGTCTTGTTCAGTGTTTTTCTGTGTTTTCATTTAATAGCTGTTTACGCTTGCATTGATCAACTTTATAAACTTGTATAAACTCCTTTGTGGCATACTGTTATGATATATTCAATCCAAATTGTAGAAATAAAGGTCTTCCCAGGTAGAACCAGCAGGATTTTCCCGTCTCAGAACTCTGCTACCACTCTCTCCTTCTTCCAACCCTGAGGACAGACCACAACAGAGCTCTCATTCATCATCGGTTAGGCAGACGGCTCTACAGCTTTCAAATGACTATCCAACTTGTTGTGCTGGGGACCTTTCAGGAGAACGGACCACAAACTTGATGGTGTCCAGGAAGTTCTGGTGGAACTGGGAATGAAATGGCTGATGAAGTATCCAAAAAGCCAGTAAAAAAAGAGCCGATAGACACCAAGGTTCTGTTAGGTAGGGGAGAAGCAAAGGCTTTAATTATGATAGCAGTAATGAAAGCATGGCAGGATGCAGACAGGATGTGGACTCTAGTATACACAAGTCAGTAAATGTTAGTGAGTGTGAAGGATAAATGTAGAAAAGCAGATGTGATATATGAAAGATTACGGCTAAGACACCCTGGACTTAAGGTATCCCAGGGCTGTGAAACTGAATGTTTTATGTGATTGGTGCTTGGAGTTGGAGACAGTGGAACACGTACTATTATTTTGCCAAAAGTATGATGTAGAAAGAAGAAGACTATTCTCTAGAATGACTGAGGAAGGCAGGGAGGGGAGAGTGGTGAGTATTTGGGTTCTGGGAGAAGGGGATAGGGCATTGTTAAGGGAACTGTGCTCCTTTACATGGGACACAGGATTGGGGTGTGGAATTTAGAGAGAAGTGATCGCCACACTCCAGCACAGTAGATGGCGGTAATGCACTAAAGAAGTTGGTTCGCAAACTTCCATTAGAAACCACGGAAGAAGGCTAGTTTGAAACTACCTCTATAGTTTGTCCATTGGCAGAGCCGCTACCAGGCACAATCATTTTTTTGAAGTTAGGGCGCGTTTTCCACTGAAGACGAACTAAACGACGTGGTAAATAATTCGTTTTCATTTGGACTTAAGCTAAGCCCATATCGTTATAAAGAAATATCAATATCTAACAGATACTTTTAGTTATAAATGATGGAAAGCATATACGTTATCTTTAGGTGCACAATTAAGGAAGCTAACGGCACGTTACGTTACTAAAGTCGTTAGTTGCATGAATCTCGGCCTCTGATTTCGACATTTAGTTAGCGGTTTATCTATTTAACGCTAACTTATTGTTTATTTTTCTACGGCTGGTACTGTACCAGTCCCGTGCAACACTGAACCGGACAATGTCGTTTTATATGTTTTCTAAATTTATACTAAAAGTCGTTTTTTTTTACTTTCTGGGTCAGTGTCGGTGGACCTAGTACGAAGTACTAAGAAAATGTACGCTATTTCATAAAACGGTCAAAACTTGGGTCACCCTGATGTGAAACAATTGAAATGAGGGGACTTCCCGAAACAAGTTGTAATGTAACGACAATTTCCATTTCATTGACCAGTACCATGGCCACTAGTTCTACTGACGACGTGGGGATGTGTAAGACCCCTCCGATGACACGGACAAGGAGTCGGCTGTCTGGCAGCGACAGTGGACCGGCGACTCCCGTTACCATCCCCACCTCGCCGTTCATGCAGAAGCTAGGCAATGGAACGGGCGTTAACGTCTACCTTATGAACAGGTTGGTTGTAGAAGCTGCTCTGTTGTGGTTTTTGTGTGGTGTTGTTTTTGTCATCCGTTAGGTCTGCTTGGTGGTTGTCAGGTCGGTTTCGTCGATACTCGGGCAGTGGATGTTGTTTTGTTGAACAGCTTGACAGCAGCTGCACTATCCATGTTTTAATGCAACTTGAAAGACCAGTATAGTCCAGCCTGGCTGGAAGACGGTCTCTTGTACCCTGCATATCTGACTTCTCCCCTCCTCAACCTCACTCCTTTTTTTAAAAATCTCCTAATTTTTGAACCTTTTATTCAGCCTCTTGAGATTGAGGAAAAATAACTTATGTTCACTGTCAGAACATCTGTCACTAAGATACATCATATAAATAAAACGCTTGGTGTGTGTGTGTGTGTCTGTGTGTGTGTGTGTGTGTGTGTGTGTGTGTGTGTGCGTGCGTGCGTGTGCGTGTGTGTGTGTGTGTTTCAGAGAGGGTAAGCTGAATGCCTCACCCTGGGCCGTGAAGAAGATCAACCGCAGATGTGAAGGGAATCAGGCAAAGATCTACCAGGAGCGCCTCACCGACGAGGCCACGATCCTCCGAGAGCTGAAGCACCCCAACATAGTTGGTGAGAGAGTCACGTCTACCAACTGAACCAGAAGTGGAGCCTTTTTACCATGTTAGTTATTCTCAATTCCTTTGGCACAATTCTCAAAACATTTTCGACGTTTTCAGCAGTGACGATACAGTGCCCAAAACAGCTCATACGTTCCGCAAAACACCATTGTCAACCTGCAAAATTCTGCAACTCACCCAAAATCAAGTTATTGTTTCAATAAATAAATAAATCATTGCCACCAAAATGACACATCCCTTTGACCGTGTCTAGGACCATGGTGGTCAAAATGGTTAGGTGTTTTGTCAGAATGACAGTGAACTCTGGAAGTGTGCTCCTCATCTCCTAATTTCCAGTCTTGTCCTACATGTTTTCACTAACACTGACAGTTCCAGACTTATTTTTCGGACGCAAACTGACTGCTATTGTGTATCAGTGAATACTCTTCAGATGCCGATTTCAAGAGTCCAATGGTTAGCATTCCACTTTGTAAAACAGAAGATCGCTTCCATTTGCATGTAATGTGAAGAAAAACAATTGTATTGTATTTTTCTTGCAATGGTCATACAACACACATAAAAAACTGAAAATGTGCACGGAATGAAAACATGCAGCCTATCAATTTAAAAAAACATTTGCTGTGGAACCAAAACATAGGCCTACCATAGGCAGTAATACTGTATACTAAAGTAACAAAACAAAGTTACAGTGCTGTTGAATCACTGGACATCCTGTCCCTCCTTTCCTGATTTAGACAATTAGACTATTCTGCATGGGATGACTTGCACAATGAAATAATTCTAACATATTTTGGAGAGGAAAACTATTCAACTGGGAAGAAACAATCTATTTTGATTACAAAGACATGTACAACCAATAATTGTTCAAATTGTACACAATTGTGCTTAGTCATTTGCCTGAATGTAACAGAATGAGAAATGCTCTTTCTGTTGTACACAAGTGACAAAATGTTGTAAAGAATTTTTAAGTTTTAACGACTTCAACTGTCATTTGAGAATAGTGCCAAAGCAATTGAGAGAAACTAAAAGTAAGCAGGTACCGCTATTCTTAAAGTTGTGCAACAGAAACTACGGAAAATTTGAGTGGCAGAGCTGGAATCTGTTTTTCCCTTAATTTCCAAAAATATTCTAGTCACAAATAATTTTTACTCAAGTCTGTTGTCTCAATAGTTTAGTCTGCCATATAGTTCGCTCAAACTGTCATTCCTTCATCCGTGTCTTTAGAATGTTGGTTGAACTGTCGCCGTGTTTGAACTGTCCAGGGTTCCGTGCCTTCACCACGGCCAATGATGGCTCCAAGTGCCTGGCTATGGAGTATGGAGGGGAGCAGTCCCTGAACGACCTGCTGGAGAAGAGGAGGGAGGAGGGCCAGGGGCCTTTTCCTCCTGCCCTCATAGAGAAGGTGGCCTTACATATGGCCAGGGGCCTACAGGTAATTAACAAAGTCCAATTCATTATCCCACCGGGGGAAATTTGGTTGCAACAAAAGAGACAGCCTTTTAGAGCCTCCTTCTGACTGATCAACAGTTTTAACCTGGTGACATGTCAGAGGAATGCTTCACCACCACCACCACCACTTTCCAGTGCCCTTTTCTGGACCGACACCCGCACGATATTCAATTATTAACAATATTATATAATTGCATAAATCGTATCAGAAAAATCCCATAGTAAGTGGTTACAGTATAGAAATATGGTTCTGCTTAGCTTGAGGTTTTGAACACGCTAATGAATATAACTAGCCTACCTTGGTATTTTATTTCTCTGTCTTCTCCTAGTACCTATTCTACCTTATTTTATATCTGTCTTCTCATAGTACCTATTCTACCTTATTTTATTTCTCTGTCTTCTCCTAGTACCTATTCTACCTTATTTTATATCTGTCTTCTCATAGTACCTATTCTACCTTATTTTATTTCTCTCTCTACTCCTAGTACCTATTCTACCTTGGTATTTTATTTCTCTCTCTCTTTCCCCAGTACCTTCACAACGAGAAGAATCTGCTTCATGGTAACGTGAAATCCCGTAATGTGGTCATCATGGGCGACTTTGACACCGTGAAGCTCTGCGACGTCGGAGTGTCTCTGAAGCTGGACGAAAACATGAGAGGTGGACATGTTGTTATATTATTTATATGTTCTCACACTCACTGGCCACTTTATTAGGTTCAACTGCTTGTTAACATAAATATCTTATCAGCCAATCACATGGCAGCAACTCAATGCATGTAGACATGGTCCAGACGATCTGCGGAAGTTCAACCCAAGCATCAGAATGGGGAAGAAAGGTGATTTAAGGGACTTTGAACGTGGCATGGCTGTTGGCTTAAGGTAGGCTAGTTTGAGTGTTTCCGAAACTGCGAATATACTTGGATTTTTACTCTCAACCATCTCTAGGGTTTAGAATGCTCCGAAATACAGAAAATATCCAGGGAACAGCTACTAACACCCTGTCCATTGAGCTATCAGAAATGATCTCCTAAGTGACATAAAATTCTGTCCTTTATCTTTTTCGGCTTTACTGCTTTTTGGGGGGAAAAACGCTAAAAGAAACCGTTCGCAGGCTTCAGAATTCTATCTGGTGACTATAGGCACATAAAGTAGGGCCATCTAGCCTGTTGGAAGACGTGATGTTTTTAATGACTGGATTAATTCATTCTTAGCGAGTATTTTTACTTTCTCACTTGGTCTGGTAATATAATATTTGTCTGATTTGTCCCGAGATCCACAAAAAATCTTCTGTGATCTACGTATTGGCCACCACTGGTTAAAACCATCAAATCCTAATCACACATTAATGAACATCACCCAGGCATTTCTTTTGAATGGCTCTAGTCTTGCTGATAAGCTGCCATCATGGCTTAGTGACTTGGTGTGTGAGAGACAGAGACTTGAGAGATGAAGCAGAGGATGAAGACCTCTCCACAGAGCACGCATGTTTTAGACCTGGCCTGGCTTAGATCAGTAGAGGTCAGGCCATTTCACAGGAGATGAAAAGGCAAGGATAGGAATGGTGGATCAACTTGATCCTGAAGTTTAGCTTCAAACTCTGCGTCATGATGATGCTTAGTAACATTCTGCAGTCTTTGTCTAGTCTGTGTCCCCATGCTGAATTGGTTTGATTTATAAAGACATTAACATTGTCTGGGACATTTGAAAGAAGCCTTGATTGTTCACAACAGTTCTGTTGCCGTGCTGGTTGTCAAGCTCATACATTCCTTAGCTGTAGTCGATTAGGCTGTCACACATTTGTTGCTGCCAACATTCCAATCTCTTATTATTCTCCTATTATTGCTGTCGTTGTAAACAAATAAACCATTTAACGGGAACATTCTGGATTGTACACACGTCTAGAATTGTTATTATATATAGATGAAAGCTTCTATTTTGGATTCCTTTTCCACTGTGATAATTAATGTCAGGAGGAGAGGACAGCTGTGGACCAATGTGTTCAGGATCCACTCTGCTGTTTGTTTTAGATAAGGAACAATAGTCATCACAGCCCTATCTAACTCTCCTCTCCCCCTTCCTCCTCCTCTACCCCCCTGTCCTCCCTCAGTGTCGGACCCCGATGCAGAGTACATCGGCACAGAACCCTGGACTCCCAAAGAGGCGCTGCAGGACGGCCCCATCACGGACAAGTCGGACATCTTTGCTTACGGCCTGACCCTCTGGGAGATGATGACCCTGTCCATCCCACACATGGAAATGCTGGACAACAACTCCGGTGATGATGAAGGTGACAAAGATCCATCATCATCATCACACACTTAAAATCTCCAAGCGTTTAAATAAACACCCCAAGGTCCTATTTCTTGTCCGCCATACACTGGATAAACCTAACTTCTATTGATGGATAAATATAATCAGATTTAGTAAGTGTGAGTACTTGCTGTTTCATTATCAGCTGTTTCATGTAGTTGTCCTTGCCTTATTGTTTGCCTTTCTGTCCATCTCTGTCTTAACTGTTGTACTCTAGTGTGTTGCTCTCCATCTGAGCATTATTGTCGGATTCTTTTTCTGTAAAGCGTCTTTGGGTCTTGGAAAAGGGCTAAAAAAATAAAATGAATTATTATTATTATTATTATTATCATCATTATTATCATTTCCCATTTTAATGAACTCCCTGACTCGTTCCTATACAAAATGAAGTATCGAAGTGGAAAGTGACAAATTAAACCCACCAATCGGCTCTTAATGACCTCCCCCCTCTAGACTCCATGGACGAAGAGGACTTTGACGAAGAGGACTACTACAAGAAGCTGGGGACACGGCCCCCACTGGACCCCCAGGCTCTGGACCAAGCCTACCGCACGGTGGTGGAACTCTTCTGTCTCTGCACCGAGGAAGACCCCCACCTACGACCCTCTGCTGCCCAGATCGTTCAGGCCCTGGAGGCCAACGGCTCTCTGGGGGTCAATGGGTCTCAGGAGGTCATCGTCAGAGACTGACCTGTTCTGGGGGTTAGAGGTCATCGTCAGAGGCTGACCTGTTCTGGGGGTTAGAGGTCATCGTCAGAGGCTGACCTGTTCTGGGGGTTAGAGGTCATCGTCAGAGACTGACCTGGCCCTGGGTTGGAGTCTACACCAGGCAGCAAACCATTACAGGAGTGCCTGGGTTTAAATCCAGAGCAGTTAAATATTTACCTTTCAATGGTTTTAGTTGATTGGCTCCCTTGATTGCTAAAAGTATCTTCTCACTAAAGCATACCTAGTTGTATGTTATGCTTTTATAAATGTTTTCCAAGTCTGTCAAACTCATTCTGTCTTTTTGAGTGTTTTTCTGTGTTTTCATTTAATAGCTGTTTACTCTTGCATAGATCAACTTTATAAACTTGTATAAACTCCTTTGTATCAGACTTTTATGATATATTCAATTCAAATCGTAGAAATAAAAGTCTTCCCAGATCTAATAGTTTGTGTTTTTCTATGTTCTTTAATATAATAATTATTCATTTAATTTATATAGCGCTTTTCAGACACCCAAAGCACTCTACAATTGAGGACATACTAGAACGGATTCAAAGAACAAACACATAGGAAATAAACGAAGAAACATATTTGTCAAATGATAACATAGATGACATAGGAAAAGGAAAAGTGGGGAGATTAGGAAGGGGCGTAGGAGAGAGCGGGAATGAGTATGAGTGTGAAGAGGGGGGAGGGGGAATGTGCCGGGGGGGGGGGGGCAGGGCAGGTTAACAGTGTTGGAGGAGGGGAGAGGCCAGCTGAGTTCAGACTACAGAGTGGTGGGGCAGTCGATGTGCCGTTGAGTTTGGTGATCTTGTCCTGGAAGTACTGAAGGAAGGAGTTGCACAGAAGTGGGGATGTGCTGTTATTGGAAGGGATGGCCTTAGGAGTTTACTAACGGTGGAAAATAATGATCTGGGATTGGTGTTGGGGCTGATGATATCGGAGAAGTACAAACCCTAACCAGAGACATCATGATGGTCAATCAGACCAAAGTGTTTATTTTAAACTGTTGTGACTTCAACAATACACACGTTCTGTAAATTATCCTCTAAATTCATATATTTGCAGTGGTTAAGGAATTATAAAACCATTCAAATCGCTTAATATTTGATATTTACAAACATGCACACTATAAAATGTAGAATCATGACCCCCTCCAAACAGGCGGAAGAAACACTTTTCTCATCGAAATGGACAAACGGAACATGCCGACTTTGAAATTAAAAAACAAAACGTTTAAAAAACAGCAAAAAGCAGTTGAAAAAACGGCATAATATTATTACACACGATACAATGGGAGTCATTATCCCTGAAGATGTACCAGTGACAACGTTCTGACAGAAATATCGGAACAGAACTAGTTTTTCGGAGCTCTTTCAACCGACAAAGTTGTAGACCAGGAATTCGGGCGTCTGGAAGTATTTGGTGGCAAACTGCTTCCCGTCGGGAGTGGGGTCAGAGAAAGCTACTTCCTGTTTGGACAGAGAACTGCCGTACACAAAGGTATTCCTAGAAGAAGAAAAAAAAAAAATCATAAATCGAAGCAACTTTATACAAATTAATTTACTGGTAACAACACACATGTAGATTATTAGTATAGTTGTATTAGCTTTATTAGTAACAACACATGAAGATTATTAGTATAGTTGTATTATCATTATTAGTAACAACACACATGTAGATTATTAGTATAGTTGTATTAGCTTTATTAGTAACAACACATGTAGATTATTAGTATAGTTGTATTATCATTATTAGTAACAACACACATGTAGATTATTAGTATAGTTGTATTAGCTTTATTAGTAACAACACGTGTAGACTATTAGTATAGTTGTATTAGCTTTATTAGTAACAACACATGTAGATTATTAGTATTGTTGTATTAGCTTTATTAGTAACAACACGTGTAGATTATTAGTATAGTTGTATTAGCTTTATTAGTAACAACACGTGTAGATTATTAGTATAGTTGTATTAGCTTTATTAGTAACAACATAGATTAACAGACAAGATGTGTCGTTTGTGTTGCTGACTTAGTGTCCATCTTAAACTTAAAGAATAGGTTAACAGGAGACATATTTAAGGTTAGCGTCCATCTTAAACTTAAAGAATAGGTTAACAGGAGACATATTTAAGGTTAGCGTCCATCTTAAACTTAAAGAATAGGTTAACAGGAGACATATTTAAGGTTAGCGTCCATCTTAAACTTAAAGTACAGGTTTATACTGTTATCTAAGGTGTGTGTGTGTGTGTGTGTGTACCTAACAGTGTCCATCCTAACTTCAAGAACAGGTTTATACTGTTATCTAAGGTGTGTGTGTGTGTACCTAACAGTGTCCATCCTAACTTCAAGAACAGGTTTATACTGTTATCTAAGGTGTGTGTGTGTGTACCTAACAGTGTCCATCCTCACTTCAATAACAGGTTTATACTGTTATCTAAGGTGTGTGTGTGTGTGTGTGTGTGTGTGTGTGTGTACCTGACGGTGTCCATCAAGCGCGTGGCGATGGCTTTTCTCCGGGCCATGCTGAAGACCCAGATCCTGCTGACCCCACACAGGGCTGGTTCTGGGGTGGTGTTACAGCACCAGGCCCGGTGGTGGTCCATGAAGTCTTCCCGGGTCATATCCTTGGCCCGCTCCGGCTGGGCCAGAACACGGAAACCCTGAAGAAGAGCGGAAAACAACACATTTTCATTCATGAAGAGTCCGTTTAAAATCTAAATTAACTAGAGCAATTCATTAATAATTCATTATCGTAATTAATCATGACTAATTATTACGTAATTATTCATAATTGTCGCAGGAATGTTCTTCATATTCATCATTTGATGCACTTTGGTCATTTGGAAAATTGGGGTCGCCACGGGCAACAGGGAGTCACCCGGCGACGGAGAGGAACCAAAACATATTCCAAACAGGAAGTGATTGGTTCGTCAGCAGAAGACTTAACCAGCTGAGAGGAAATACCAGCGTTCTTCAAAATCTAAATTGTGTAGAAATGTAGAAATAACTGTAACATGTTTAATGAATAATGTTGTAGTGTTTGTGTGTAATATTGTTCTAATAGTGTTTGTGTGTTAAGTAATAATTGTTCTAATAATGTTTGTGTTTAGGAATAATTGTTCTAACAGCGTTTGTGTGTCTAGTAATAATTGTTCTGATAGTGTTTGTGTGTTTAGTAATAATTGTTCTAACAGCGTTTGTGTGTTTAGTAATAATTGTTCTGATATGGTTGTGTGTTAAGTAATAATTGTTCTAACAGCGATTTTGTGTTTACCTGTCGTATGTTTTCGGCTACCAGACAGCCAATCACCATGCGCTCTGAGCTGATGAACAGGTACGTCTTAGACTGACTGGGACAGCTCAGAGACACCTGCTGGAAACCCAGCTCGTTGTCCGCAAGGCGACGCACCTCCTCCGCCTGACACACACACACACACACACACACACACACACACACACACACACACACACACACACACACACACACACACACACACACACCAAGAGAGTGAGCATCATGCTATTGCCTGAGGAACATTGTGAGTTTGGAACATATCCAGGTGAGTAACACAACAGACTTAAACACACACACACACACACACACACACACACACACACACACACACACACACACACACACCTTTCTGACAGCGTATTTGGGATCGTCCGGTAGAACCAGCAGGATTTTCCCGTCCCAGAACTCTGCTACCACTCTCTCCTTCTTCCAACCCTAAGGACAGACCAAAACAGAGCTCTCATTCATCATCGGTTAGGCAGACGGCTCTACAGCTTTCAAATGACTATCCAACTTGTTGTGCTGGGGACCTTTCGGGAGAACGGACCACAAACTTGATGGTGTCCAGGAAGTTCTGGTGGAACTGGGAATGTTGGAAGTTGTCTTCCAGACTGTCAGCACTGTACACCATCCCACAGGAGCTGCAGGTGGTCGCCCCAAACTGCTTCTGACCGGCGTCCTGCGCGCGCGCGCGCACACACACACACAGACACACACAGACACACACACACACGCATCCCATCCATATTTACGGTACATTAATAATAAAATAATATTTTATTTCTTTAGCTGTGAATCACAATATTGTTGGCAAATCCTAAGAATCATGGCCTATACAACCTGCCCAGTACTGAATAAAAACAGTATTTTGAGAAAAAGACCAATGCTGAAGGTATCAAAGGTACAAAGGTTTTGTTTGCTAGCCGTTGTTGTTGTTGTTGTAGTTGTTGTTGTTTACGTACGATGATGAGCTGGTCCTGGTCGTCCTGCTTCTTGGTTTCCCTCCTCCGCCGGACGACCCGCTCCCTGCTCAGCGCGGTGTCCGGCTGCAGTGTGGCCTCCTGTCCAGCGGGGGTGCTGCAGCCCACAGGAGACGACAGGACTGCCTTCCTCTGGGGCCTGGAGGAAGACCAGACAGCACAGCGGATGACCTCTCCACACACTAGTACTGACTTTATTCAATGGATATTCCTTCCAATTCAGAGATCAGAATGGCTGCATTAGGCTTCATGTTTATATGGTCCTGTGTTTAGCTCTATAGGTAGATATGTTTATATGGTGTTGTGTTTTAAATACTATAGGTAGATGTTTATATGGTGGTGTTTTAAATACTATAGGTAGATATGTTTATATGGTGTTGTGTTTTAAATACTATTGGTAGATGTTTATATGGTGGTGTTTTAAATACTATAGGTAGATATGTTTATATGGTGTTGTGTTTTAAATACTATAGGTAGATGTTTATATGGTGGTGTTTTAAATACTGACGGTAGATGTGTTTATATGGTGTTGTTTTAGATAATATAGGTAGATGTGTTTATATGGTGTTGTGATTTAGATAATACAGTATAGGTAGATGTGTTTATATGGTGTTGTGTTTTAGATAATATAGGTAGATGTGTTTATATGGTGTTATGTTTTAGATAATATAGGTAGATGTGTTTATATGGTGTTGTGTTTTAGATAATATAGGTAGATGTGTTTATATGGTGTTGTGTTTTAGATAATCTAGGTAGATGTGTTTATATGGTGTTTTTACATACTAACGGTAGATGTGTTTATATGGTGTTGTGATTTAGATAATACAGTATAGGTAGATGTGTTTAGATGGTGTTTTTAGATAATCTAGGTAGATGTGTTTAGATGGTGTTGTGTTTTACCTGTTGGATGCAGAGCCAAAGATGGGATACACAGAGGATGTGACCGCTGAAGAAACAGACAAGAGGAGAAACCAGGTCATGAAAACATAACATGAGACTTACTGCCTTAAAGAACGACAGGGCTTGCTCTTTGACAAGGTCTACTTATCGCCAACAACATAAAAAGTTAGAGAATACTGCTGGAATTCTTTTTAACTTTTCTGAGATACACGTTCATTCATATCTGCTGTTCTGAACAGGCTGCTCTTTGAGAAAGATACATTGTACCTTCAACCAATGACCGGTGACTGTGACCACGCCCTAAGGTTCCAAACCACCCACCTTACTTTGGTGAATGTGAGGTCATCTTTTGAGGTATGATGGTTTTCAGGGCGTACCTCACTTTGACTCTTTACTTGACTTACCTCGGAGGGGGCTGGAGGCAACTGTGGACGGGCTGATGTCACTCAGGTTAAACACAGCCTCAGAGCCTGTGTCTGTGATAAAGTCCTCCTGAAAAGAACAACAACAACAACAACCTGTCAGCACAACAATAACCACAAAAGCGTCATCCTCCTCATCAGTGTCAGCGGTATAGATGTGGAGTTGTCATGGAAATAACAACAACAAGTCTCTCTGTTTATGCCAACCCCAATGTTTATTTACTTAATGAATGTTCACTTGTTTATTTAATGTTCTTTCAATCTAAATTCATTCATTTCTCCTTTATGGTGTTCATTCATGGTGTTTATTTAATGTTGTTTAAATCTAAATTCATTCATTTCTCCTTTATGCTGTTCATTCATGGTGTTTATTTATTCTAAATTAGCGTTAGCAGTCTCTTGAAACCTGCTAGATTTTTTTAGAATGTTTTTTTTGTGAACTTAAAATAACAGACAACACACACACACACACACACACACACACACACACACACACACACACACACACACACACACACACACACACACACACACCAGCGTGGCTTGGTACCTGTGTGTTGAAGCCTGTTGTTGCGGAGCTGAGGCTGGCTGTAGGTGAGCGGCTCAGGAAGATCCTCACCTCCTTGGTCAGGCCGTAGTTCTCTGACAGTACCTTCGGAGACAATGGTTCTGGTAGAACCGGCCCTGCCTGGCAGGTCGAGCTGCTACTCTGCTGAGTGCTGGGGGTACCCTCGATCCAGTCCAGAGAGGGGTCTCCACAACCCTCTGGTTCAGGGCTCGTTGCTTCCTGCTGCTGCTGTTGTTGTGGTGGTTGCTCTGACAACGGAGCGTTGCTCCCAGCTGCCGGTGGGGGTGCGGTCGTCGTCATGGTTTTCGTGAGCTCCTGAGACGGAGGCGGAGACAGCGTGGTGTTCTTCTTCTCCCGCCGCAGGACGGGGGTGGGGTTTCCGCTCGCCGGTTTGGCGGAGGGTTTCAGAGGGACGACCTTTTTGTACATGGAAGAGGGCTTTCTACCCGTGGCAAAGAACGCAGCCCCCACAAAGAGCTTGGGCCTGGGTTTGTTCTTGAGGCAGCTGAAGGTCATGGTGGCGGCCTTCTTGGGTTCCATAGGGGGGGCCGCGGTGGCAGGTCCAGGTGCTGAGAGCGTTTTAGGAGGGCCGACCGTGTGGACATCGGTCCTACTGAGGCTGATCTTCTTAGGAGGGCCGCTGTAGCCTCCCTTCATAGTCTTTATCTTACGGGCACTTCCTTTGGCCTCTTTCTTCTTCTTTGTTTTGTCGGCAGGCATGTTGTAGGGATCGGCGGGCGGATAAGAAGGAGCCTTGGTCTCCTTGAGCAGCTTCCTCTCCAGCGGGGTGAGGTAGAGTGGCTTGCGTTTGCTGTAGAAGGAGCTGGCCACCACCACTGGCTGACACGGAGACCCATACCTCCTGCCAGGAGCTTTCTGAGGGGACTTGGCTGAGGAGTCTACAGGGAGACAGAGCGAGAGACCATGAAAAAGAGGGGGGGGGGGGGGGGGGATTGAAAGAGAGAGGGAAGGGTGGAATAATAGAGGAGAGGGAGGGTTAGAGAACGAGAGGAGACGGAGATGTTGTTTAAATCCAAGTCAATCATCTCTTTTTGTCGAAACCCTTATAAAAGGTGGACATGCAGGGAATCTACAGGTCACTGTGGTTTGTTTTTTTTACACCCACCATTGCCACGTCATTATTCTCAACAACTCACCAGGGAGCTTACGGGACGATTTCTTTGGAGACTGCGGCCAATTTTCTTTCTCCAGGCGTCTGGGAGTCATCCTCCGGGCAGGGGATTGCTGCCCAGGCTGCTGCCTGGGTGATCTCCTCCTCACAGGGGATTTGGCGTCTATCACCGGCCTCTTGGCTGGATGACTAGCCCACCGGCAAATAAGACCCACACCAGGTTACTTTGTCAGAAGCATCAATTATGCACACAATAGTTGGAGCTTAAAGATCAGGACCAAATGAACTCTATATTTACATTATGTTGGCAACAATGCTTGTAGGCTGGTTCATATGTGGATCGTTTTAGGCTCACCTGTCATTCTCCAGGGAAGAGTGTTTCCTTTTCTTCTCCAGGGGCATCATCTTGACAGAACAGATCTGAGGCCGAAACAACAATATTTAGTTGGTTGACTTGCATACATTTCATAACGTTGAGGGAGAGACGAAATATCGCCCCGCGGTAGTTCACTGTGTATTGTGACGCCAGGTATAATGGATAATTCGCAATTATCATGTGGACTTGAAATCACGATCTAAACAATAAACTTTAACGGCGCGGAATCCCCAAATGCCATGTCGACACAATTGTAAATACCTGGTGGGGTGCCCTGATTACGATACCAGCCGAAACCGAATGAAAACAAGCAAGGTAATGATAATGCGGTAGGGAAATTCTTAACCCATACGATGACAGTAAGGGACATATAGCTGAATAACTAAATAGCATTGGTATACTAAACTTTACCAAAATAACCCTAATACGTTGGAACTTTGCTTTGTATTGGATTGCCTTCAGCGAGGGAGGCTAGTAGTTTCCTGCAATCAATAAGTGAAATGGCGCAAATTCACCTCTGACGCAGCTAAATAGTTAGCGCGAGTCAATGATCTAGCAAGCTAACTAAAGGTCGATCAAAAAAGCATATACTTCGAAACTTGGCTAAATCAAGTACCTAACAAACGTTAAACAATTCACCTAATTAGACACTTTGATCCAGCTTGGGCTGTTACAAAATATATTATTCCGATGAACGAAAGGCACGTCTCCGTCTTCTCTGTCCGCGGTTCTTCACATAATGTTTTGAATAGCGCGCGCGATATCAAACTCGCGGAAAAAATAATATGACGTCACTAAACTAAACGGAACTAATTCTGCCGCCATCGCGAGCCAAGAGAAACAACTTCCTGGTTCAAGTTGTCCATGCGAATTTCAAGTTTGTGCTCATCTTTGTGAGGCCAAACAAACGGTCCAATTGATTATTGCTAGATTATAAAAAAGCTACTTTAGGTTGCAGCTTTGTAATATTTTGAAGTTACGTAGTCTTCCATTCATGCAGAATGGTGTTCTATTTCACAAGTTCCGGTGAGTAACGATGGACTTCTGCAAGTTAGCTAACCTGTCAATGGTCGGAACGAACTAGCCAGCTAACATGCTATTCAGTGATTCACTAAATTTGGTCCGGCTTCGGCAGTCAATAATGTCATAAACTTAACCAACGTTGAATCAGAATTATTTCATCCTGGCAATATGCGTCTGTAACGTAATCATTAGCTACCATTTTTTGTAGTTACGGCGCTAAAATTACCCTTCCATAGCATATTATTACGAGCCTGAGTCAGTGAGTGTGGTTGGGCGCAATGAGTTGGCAAACATCAGTTAGAAAAGCAACGGCGTACAGTATTCTCATTCAGAACCACAGACAGCCATTGTCCCTATAATAAATGGCTTTGTTATTTGGCAGACATAATGTCATTGACATTGAATGTATTTATTGTTTTCTGACAAAATCCCTTGTTTTGTCATTGCAGTGGTAAACCCGCCTTACACCATCTACATGGGGAAAGACAAATATGAAAGTAAGTAGATTCTATTTATGACAACCATGCATAGCTCAGTACAGACCAAGTTTAGATCTGGTTTCAGTGAGGGTGGTGGTGTTGCATATGACAACATGGCCATGAAACGACCCGTTGACATTGGATTTTATCTAGCCTGTTAAACCATGATTTATAAAAAATAATTGATTCTATATTCTTTAGAAATATGTCTCAATACATTGTTAAAGCTATATGTTGTGTGTGTGTGTGTGTGTGTGTGTGTGTGTGTGTGTGTGTGTGTGTGTGTGTGTCTCTTCTAGATGAGGACTTGATCAAATATGGATGGCCTGAAGATGTTTGGTAAGAGACCTACTAATATTTCCTTGGTGACACAGAGTGGCCTTGTTAGAAAAAGTTTGAGAACCGCTGATGTAAGGGATATTTACTAACCAGAGATTATAGGTTACATTCAATACTATTAAATGAAGTTTATATTCAATTCTCTAGGATAAAGGCCATATTCATATATTCAGCACCCAAGTATGTAGCCTGTATTCAAAATCAGAGTGTAAAGGCAGGCTACATTCATTATTTTAATTGAGACAAGCAGAGCTTCTTCTTTTCTGTTTCAGGTTTCACGTGGATAAACTCTCATCTGCTCACGTTTATCTGAGGTTGCCCAAGGTACAAGTTACAGCATTTAGCTCTCAACAATAAACTGGTTGGTTGGCTGAACCCCTCTGTCCCTTTCTTTGTTCATTTTGAAATCTTTTCTTTCCCCCATTTTTTCCATCTTGTCACTAAAGGGTGTGGCAATAGAGTTCATTCCTAAGGAGGTTCTGATTGACTGTGCACAGCTGGTGAAGAACAACAGTATCCAAGGTAATGACTCATTTCATACATGGCTATCCTAGCAGACACAGGTTAAATTGATAAGCTAATTTCCTGAATGGTTATCCTAGCAGACATAGGTTAAATTGATAAGCTAATTTCATATATGGCTATCCAGTCAGACACAGGTTAAATTGGGGTAGAAATAGTTGTCTGTCTCGAGTGCAAAAGTGGATAAGGTTTGTCCTTAGGTAGTGTTTATAGTTGATTCTGTTATTTTAGTCAAAAATACATCCCAGGAAGCATGATTTAATGTATATTGTTTTGCTTGCCTTATGTAAAGCACATTTAGTTCCCTGTGTATGAAATGTGCTATATAAATAAATGTAATGTGACTTGGATTAACAAAACACAAAATGTAACAAGGAAATTGGGTTTGTATTAGATAGATGAACAGTTGAATAAAACAAAGGATGTTATTTCTTGTCGTTTTAAAGCCTTGAGGATGTTGTTTGTCCCTTCCCACAGGGTGTAAGATGAACAACATTAATGTTGTGTACACACCGTGGGCCAACCTTAAGAAGACAGGAGACATGGATGTCGGACAGATCGGCTTCCATCGTCAGAAAGAGGTCAGAAAGGAGAGTGACGTCACTTCCTGCCAGTGGCTCAGTGTTCTGTTGTGTTCTAAATTAGCGGTGTTTACTTTTACATTTTTCAGAGTGAATATTTCTGTAAAGTTGAAAATGATATTAATAATAATAATAAAAAAAGAAGCCATTTAAGATAATGTGATGTCCTCTTTCTCTGCAGGTGAAACTTGTGTTGGTGGAGAAGAAAGTGAATGAGATTGTGAACCGTCTGGAGAAGACCAAAGATGAGCGGTACCCTGACCTGGCAGCAGAGAAGGAATCCCGAGACCGGGAGGAGAGAAACGAGAAGAAGGCTCAGATACAGGAAGTGAAGAGGAAAGAGAAGGAGGAAGTGAAGAATAGGAAAGACGCAGAGGATCTCCGGTACTGTAGTCTTTTCTTCATTTTTATTTTACTAACTGACTCCATCACTCTGGTCTAGAGTCCCAAGCCAGATTAAAGATCTATGATCTGAATTTTAAACTGCTTTATTGTCATGTTGTGTAACTGTTGTTTTTAAATTATTAAGCAGAAACAACTGAAATTGTTTCAATTGAATAGACATGTTATAAAAATATGTATAATTACATAAATGTGTAATATATGCATATTTGGTCCTTGCCTCTTTATAGGAGTTACTCTTCGCTCATGACAGATGACAAAATGACAACCAATGAGGTAAGTTGAAATCATAAAACATGTTATATTGTATGTTGGTGGTGTAATAACCTTGAATGGATGTTTATTAATATACAGGTGCTTCTGTTTCTAGGATGGCAATGACTCCGATGACTTCATGTAAGCAGAGAGGGAGTACTCACAGGCAGGCAGATGGAACCTGTCCTCCAGCACAGACACAGTTTGGCTGGGAGGCGGCCATCTTCCATCCTGTCACCTGACACTGTGTCGACTATACACGCACACATACATACAGACTGACAGGTGGGGGCTTTGCCACGGGACACTGGCAGCCTGTGACCAATAACGGAACAATTTCAGGATTGTCCCACATGCTGATTGGTTCAAATTGTGCTTCTAACCTCTGCTGATAGGTTAAAACTGTCGTTCAGGCGGTAATGGCATTCTCTTTCTAAATCAATACGAGCATCCTGCTAGGCTGAAGGTGAAAACACTATTTCCCAGACAGACTTGGTTTTGGACATTAATGATCTTCTCAGTGATGTCATTCAATCCTTCCTGTTTCTGTCGCCTGCCTAAAAGCTGAACCGACAAAAACACACGGCATCTTTTCAGTTCTATCCAAGAAGAATGCTAACAGTAAATCAAAAGGCTGTATTACTAACAGACCACATTAATAGGTCTTCTATTTCAATCTGTTAAAGAATCTGTTAGATTTATTGACTTTGGATGTTGTTATGATTCCTGTTTGACTTCTATGGAATTTATGATACAATTGAGATTGACTGACAATTCAGTAAGTTGATTATTATGTGGTAAAAAATGGCTCATCCAAAAACACACATCACTGGTTTCCTGTACATAGATTAAGCCAAGTCCTAGATTTAAAAATATTTTCAATGAAGAATCTCAATTGACATTGAGATTAAGTCTAGGACTAGACTTAATCTGTGTCCAGAAAACTGGCATACCTGGAATATTTTTTTTTTTAAATGGGATGTGATGGCGCCCTCAGCGGTGTCAGTACACCTTTCAGATATTTGTCTAGGGTATTCCCCTATCAGTGCATGGGCATAACAAGATGGAAGATATCTGTTTTTCCAACGCCTCTGGTGAGCTGCACTCTAAGATTGGGGTCACTAAGTAACACTGCAGAGCTTTTGATTTTTAAATATTTGCTTTGCTCACTTCTTTATTCATTGCATGTTTCCTCCCATAATAGGACAATATTACACCTTGCAACCCTATGTAACTTACTTTGTGGTTAAGTGAGAAGAGTTTGTTGTACATTTAATTGTGTTGTGATCCTGATCCTGACATATCTCCAATACTTTGAAAAGCTTCAAATTACTTTTGATTTGATGAGCGTCAGACAATTAGAAAGAATAATTCCACGTGGAAATAAAAACCTTTTCACTTTTCCAATGTTTTGTAACCGTATATCTGGCCAAGATCTGTTGACGTGTGGTACACCTGTTGTACACTGCTAAGAGATCCTACCATGACTTCACATGTCACGTAATGTCAGAAAGCCTCATGTGGTCATTGTTCCATGTTAAGTGACACATGGAAGGTGCTAGTTGTACGCCAGATTTCTTTGTGAACAGTTGACCATGCTAAAGAGCTGGCTGCATAGAGGTGTGTGGGTTTTTTATCCAAGCCAGCAGTAAGGGGGGGTTCAACGGGGCCCAGAGTGGTCCGCAGGGCTACTTCAAGGGTTCACGTCAAGTTATTTTAGGTAACGGTCATAAAAACAAGTTATCGTTTTGTGCTGGAAGTTGTACATGAAGTTCCCCCTTGTGAATCTATGGTAAGATCTTCAGTACGTTAAATGTAATGTTTGTGCGTGAGTTTAAGGTGTGGGTTGTATATTATTTCTCTGCAGCATGAATACATTTAAGTTCACTGAGGAGTATTAATATAAGCACTCCAGCACCTCTCACAGGTTAATTACAAAAACGACTATAGTAGCTTAAAGAAGCATTCTTCGCTGTCAGATTCATTAACACCATTGCCTGTTTTGACATTAAATGATTTCTAGGACTTTATTTGGCTTATCATTGCATTTGAAATTAATAAATGAAATAAAATAAGAATTATTATTAAATAATGTACCCACATTTGACCAAATAAATGACAAATAATCACTTGTGCTTGGCTGAAGTGGTAAAATGACTAGATTTAATGAAAAGACTCAAGCAGTTCGATCTATTTACATGAACTGACTAATGAATCGAGTCATTCGAACTGCACATCACTAACAGTGAGGAGCCGGTTTCTAGCGCCATCTAGTGGAAAATCAAGCAAACAATATGGAAGTTGTAATGTAGTTTAATGTAGTTAAAACTTGCGATAATTTGAATTACTATTCATTTTAAGACTTACAAATACCACTTTTGCTTAACAAATCCACATTGCTTAAAGGTAGTTAAATACTCACAAAATCCTGTTAGTTTACGGCACCAGACTATTCTCAATTTTCTATTGGAGCAGAGGTTTGCCACGTGATCACAAAACCCTGACTCTCTTGTTCGTTTATATATAATAGTTTCGCAGAATTTGCCAAAATATTGCCCGGTATCTCTCTACTTTTAGCATCAGCTCTCTGTATTTAGGGACTGTGTAGAAAATATTTCACCTCGTGAGCAAGTTTGACGTTGCCGTAAACTACTCCCCTACCTCGAATCCAGTTAGGGTATCGCTTCTCGGCCTTTTGGCTAAGATCAAGTGTAGTATCTGTTCTTATCAGTTTAATATCTGATACGTCCCCTACCCGGGGACCATATATTAAATTGATTTTTGGAACTGGGAGATGGAATAGGGGCTTGCTCCGTCCACTCCACGCATCGACCTGGTATTGCAGTACCTCCAGGAACGGTGCACTCCCCCCGGGGAAACATTGCTGTGAAAGAAAATGAATCAACTGCCCCTGTGCTGTTAATAAATGTGTTATCTATGCCAGGTCTAATTTTTGCAAGGTATCAATCGAAATTGTGTGCTTTAAATGTAATGTTATTGTTCACAAATTTAATCGAAAAACATGCGTAGACTTGCTGTAGCCTGTTCAGAGTAAGGATCCCAGTTGCGGGGGCAGCTTCTGATATCTAACCTTACTTTCTTACTTTTTTTAAAGATTGTTTTCTTTGTGTGTTTTTCCACGGGTTGCGAAAGTTTTCTTTTCTTTTCAATCCTACTAAGCTTCTTCTGTAAGATCAAACGTCTGTCTGGCACTGCTTAGTTAATGTTAGCCAGCAGAGGCGAAGGGCTGGGTCATAGATTTATACATTTCAATTAATTTCAAGTAGCATTGCTTACTTTCTTATTTCCTAAAGTCCACTGTTATGTCAGGCAGTGCCAAAACATTAGACTTTAAAGCATAAAGCATTTCTCAATCACAGACGCTATTCTTCCAATGAGCCACTAGATAGCACTAGACGTTTGCTATTGTCCAGAACCGCTTGCCTTCTATAAAAAAAATATATAAATAGGCTGCATTTACAAGAAAGTCTTTCTTTACAATAAAATTGAATAAAATATGTCTTTTAAAGTAAGACTGGGTGTGGGGTGTCTATGTTGTCTTTCCCTTGAATGGGAAAGCGTGTCCAAACCTTTGTCTGGTACTGCATGTGAACTTGTGAAGATAAAAGTGAAATGTCTCTGCAAAAGTATTTCTTCCAGCTTGTTTTGAAGTGGAATTCCGTCGGGGTAATTAGCCTGGAAACAAGTTTGTTGGAAATTAATTAACCTTTGTATAACAATTTAAAAGTGCAATTCAATTCTAAGATGGTAACTGACATTTTAGTTCCTGGTAATTGTAATATTTTTGCCTAAAAACGATGACCAACAGAAGACTTTCAAATGTTGGTCAGCTTCAAATGAATCTAGAATAAATAATAACAGAATAATGACTATTCCGTTTGAAGTGGAGACTAACAGACAAAAAAGTCAGTATCACATCCTCTGAACGAAGACTAATTCTGTGTTATGTTTTATTAGATATCATTCCGTAATTCAAACAGCAGACGACCTCTTTAAAAACCTGAACACTCAGAGATGTTTTTTTATTTGATTACTACTCTGGTATCAATTGATGACATCAGAAGACAAGTTCAGACATTGTGGTTTAGCAAATTGTTGTTTTTATTTAAACATTAACAAGTAAACTTGGGTGAGCAGTTGACAGCATTCCGATCGCTCTCTGTGTATGATATTCGTAAGTCTGCCTGCTTCCTAGCTGAAGTTCTCATTTTCTAAAATGTAGCTAGCGTGTTTTAGCTCAGAGATCTGCCTATGGACACAGAGAGCAGGAAAGAAAGAAAGAGATGTTTCTTCAACAGTGGTCACAGATCATACAGGGAATTGAGAAAGGGAGAGAGAGAGAGAGATGGAGAGAGAGAGAGAGAGATGGAGAGAGAGAGAGAGAGAGAGAGAGAGAGAGAGAGAGAGAGAGAGAGAGAGAGAGAGAGAGAGAGAGAGAGAGAGAGAGAGAGAGAGAGAGAGAGAGAGAGAGAGAGAGAGAGAGACTACAGAGAGTCTACAGAGAGTCTACAGTGTGTGAGGCCCATCACGGTGGTGGTTTGTGTCAACAGTGTTTCTGCTCTCAGTCACAATAACCACTGCAGCGGTCACACCATCACCATCTGCTGGCTAGGACCACACACACACATACACACACACACACACGTAATTTACGCACAGGCTGCCATGTAATAACTGGACAAGCAGGGCCAAATAGAGGAGACCACCCCACTGTCATGACGAACACACACACACACACACATACACAATCAAACACACACATGCACACACCATTCACGCACCATACACACACACACACACACACTCACACACACCATACACGCACACTCACACACACAGCTCCACTGTGGTCTGACATGTCTTTTCTCTCCAGCTGGATTCTTCCACAAAAGCAAACAGGGTTATTAAATGCTGCTGAGGAGGGCCTACATGTGTGTATGTATGGTCAAATGTGTGTCTGTGTTCTCAGTGTGTGTGTGTGTGTGTGTGTGTGTGTGTGTGTGTGTGTGTCTGATTGCACATTTCCTCCTCTGTGTAATAAGTCAAAGGTAAAAGGTGAAAGGTTAATAAAAGAAAACATCACAATAATACAATGTCACTTTGCATGGTTTACCTGCAGACTCACCACACACACACACACACACACACACACACACACACACACACACACACACACACACACCAACAAGAATGTAGAATGTAGACAACACCCTCCACAAAAACCAGCAACGACGGCCATCACCTACTCTAGTTACCAAGGAGACACGACAGACAGCAGAGGTCAGAGTTTATCTGGCTCCAGTGAGCCTTCCACCAGTTAAAGAAAGGATGACTCCGTCATAGGTCACCATGCAAGAAACACTTGATGGTCTCAGTCTTGTGCTATTATCATCCATGTTATCATTATTATTATTAGGGTTAGGGTTAGGGTTAGTGATGGTCTCAGTCTTGTGCTATTATCATCCATGTTATCATTATTATTATTAGGGTTAGGGTTAGGGTTAGTGATGGTCTCAGTCTTGTGCTATTATCATCCATGTTATCATTATTATTATTAGGGTTAGGGTTAGGGTTAGGGTTAGGGTTAGTGATGGTCTCAGTCTTGTGCTATTATCATCCATTATTATACTTTATTATTATTATTATTATTATTATTATTATTATTATTATTATTATTATTATTAGCTACTCGCTAGGTAGCATGGGTGTTCTTTGAATGTAAAGCCTAAAATGTATCCTTACTGTGGTCTTGATCACTCTATTTTACACATGGGGCATGTCATTAGTTAAAGCTAATAGTTAGTAGTTAATAGTTAGCTTTTAGTTAGCTACTTTCAAATATAAGAAAATGAGACAACACACAATGCCATGATTCATAAAATGTATGTAGCGCTTTTCAAAAACCCAAAGCACTTGAATGGCTCCTAGGAGGCAACTTAAGAGGCATAAGAGGCAACATCTTATTTTGGAAGGAAACCCGTCCCTCCCTGGGTTTGATAATGACACTGGATTCTTGGGCCGAGTGCCAAAAGGAAAGAAACAATTTCTTCAATTGGTGACCGAGCCAAAAAACCATCCTCTGTAAGCGTAGTTTATGACTCTGGAGAAAAAGCACATTTGTGTCTTCCAAGCCTCACTAAATACTCCTATGCTCAGTTGTTCTGTGGAATCATTCACTCACATGGTTTTGCGAGGCCATATTTTTCACAAAGTCTTTCTTTGGCTCGGGGGAAACATGTAGGACAAAACCTAGAATCCATCCATAATGGGAATCACGAATTTGGGAATTTTCAAAAGTCTGTGGTTTGAATTGACTGTTTTGAGGTTTGTTTGTTTATGAGGAAAACTACAAAACTTGTTTATTATTATTAAAATGTAATATTATGTCTAGACAAGACCAGACCAGAGTCCTCCTCCTCCCTTGATGGAAGCACGCAGGTGAACAGCTCATAATCATCCACCCCAATCATCCAATCCAGTGAATTGTATATAATAGTGATGAATGGATTGGCTCTGATGTCATCCAAATCATGTACACATATATCATCTACCCAGCACCCACACAAATGAATTATCTTCTTATATATAGAGACTCGCACCCCATCATATATTATCATTATTTGTCACTGGAATATACTGTATGTAAGCATTATGATATGGTAACATATTACACTGAAGTAGGCTGATTTTGACTAAATATACATTTATTTAATGTACAAATTGTAATAGGTATTTGCACAATAACACAGGCTGACATCTTTAATACTTTCAAAATGATGAAGGAAATATCATAATGTCACTGCAGCCTTCCCAAATACAAACACCTATTATTATTCCCCACAACCCATCCGCCATGAATCACATGGTTATTCTTTTAAGCTGCAGGATGTAACTCTGATCTGCGGATCACTAGTATCTACATGTGTCTCTCTGTATATGTGTGTGGGTTTGGCTGTGTGTGTGTGTGTGTGTGTGTGTGTGTGTGTGTGTGTGTGTGTGTTTGGCTGTGTGTTTGTGTGTGTGTGTGTGCGTGTGTGTGTGTGTGTGTGTGTGTGTGTGTGTGTGTGTGTGTTTGTGTGTGTGTGTGTGTGTGTGTGTGTGTGTGTGTGTGTGTGTGTGTGTTTGTTTGGTTGTGTGTGTGTGTGTGTGTGTGTGTGTGTGTGTGTGTGTGTGTGTGTGTGTGTGTGTGTGTGTGTGTTTGGCTGTGTGTGTGTGTGTGCGTGTGTGTTTGTGTTTGTGTGTGTGTGTGTGTGTGTGTTGGATGGCCTTTCTACATGCATCTGTTAAAGCAGTGAGCTGATGCCATTGGAATCCTCTCTTTCCTAACCATGTGTCAGGCTGCCTGCGTGCCTTTACTTTCCAACAAGCTCATCTAGCCTATTAGTGTGTGTGTGTGTGTGTGTGTGTGTGTGTGTGTGTGTGTTTGTTTGTTTGTTTGTTTGTCTGTGTGTGCCTGGGTGCATGTGTGTGTGTGTGTGTCTGTCTGTGTGTATGTAAAGAGAGAGGAAAAAGTGTGTTTGTGTTATGCGTATGGTTGCATGCAAGCATTTCTGTGTGTGTGTGTATGTGTGTGTGTGTGTGTGTGTGTGTGTGTGTGTGTGTGTGTGTGCGCGCGCCTGCATATACACATGAATGTCTCCTGGTCTTAAAATCCCTTTGGCAGGGCCTTTGGGTTAAATAGGGGCCTTCAGAAATATTTGGACCGTTTGCTTGAGCCTGCCTGAAGCTTCATATGGGAGTGGTTTGCTCCTTTTGGTACTCCTTCATTGGTTCCACTGTGACAGGCTCAGTACATCAATCCCAGATGAGCCTCCTTAATGGCAGTTTGACCCAGGTCTGGCCTGACCCAGCTCGCAGGAAAAACAGTTTGACAGTTGAAAGGCCAAATTAGTTGGTAGTATAATTATATCTGTATTTGTTTATATACAGTAAATAGTACTGTTTATTTATATATTATATTTCACATAACAAGAAAATTATGCAAGCTGTGGCCAAACAACTTGACAGTTATGGTTTCTGAGAGAATGTGTGACCTAGCTTTGCTCTGACTGGCTCTGACCACTGCACCACTGCACAACAAAATGACAGATGGGTCGCCAGTTTGGCTGTTTTTCTGAGAGGGCTTTTCCCCGCAGCCACTTCCTTAAGCCCTAAAACCACCAAATTGTTTACCTGTTAAGACTCAAGGTATCACTCAACCCTGTGGATTTGAAATCATGTGACATTATGGACAGCCCATAATTAGTTTGTTAGATTGTTATTGGCAAAAACCTCAACAACAAACCTTTAAAATTGTTTTGGCAACCGTTATTTTTACAGCTCTTACTGCATGACAACAATAAACTATATTATTATATTAATATAATGTATAAATCTGCTGACTGACTCACTTTTTAGCATTCGCATTTCCAACGTTTTAAGTGTTAGCATTAGTTAATACGGTGTAGAACACATTAAACGTTAGTATCAGTTAGTATGGTGTAGGACACATTTGTGTTAGCATTAGCTAGTAAGGTGTAGTACACATTAAGTGTTAGCATTACTAGTTAGTATGGTGTAGTATGTACATGTTGTGTTCGCCAACTATGTCTAGTCCTACATGTCTCCTCTAGTCTCACCTCAGCTACGCTAGTCTCACCTCAGCTACGCTAGCCTCACCCCAGCTACGCTAGACTCTTTTCAGCTACTGCTGTCGGTCACGGACTAAGGGAGTTTCAAATTGCCAGGACCTGTGATGTTGTTGTACCTCGATAACAACAGTCGTCTCTTTCAACAATTCCCTAATAATACCAGGGTCCGTGCATACAGTACAGAGAAAAAGTTTGTGTGTGTATGTGCGTCCGTGCGTGCGTCATGCTAAGGAAAGAGGGTGTGCTGTGTTGTGGTGAGTTACGGCTCAGTTGTATGTCAGTGTGTGTGTGTGTGTGTGTGTGTGTGTGTGTGTGTGTGTGTGTGTGTGTGTGTGTGTGTGTCATGCTATTGGGAAATAGGGTGTGCTGTGTTGGCCGTAGAGGAAAGTGTCTGAGATGGACGATTAAAGCCCCTAACTAAATGTCTTCTTCTAATGTCCTTTTCTTCTTCTTCTTCTTCTGCAGCCACTGGTAGCAGCTTCCCCTCCCCTTCTCCCCTTCTCTCCTCGTGTCTGAAACCACATCTGTTTGGAGCTATCCCTAGCTAACCCTAACCCTAACCCTAACCCTAACCCTAACCCTAACCAGCCCCGTCCTACCCCACTCACCCCTAACTCACACACGCAAGCACACACACCAACACCCTAACTAACACATACACACACACACACACACACACCAACACCCTAACTAACACATACACACACACACACACACACCAACACCCTAACTAACACATACACACACACACACACACACCAACACCCTAACTAACACATACACACACACGCACACACACACCAACACCCTAACTAACACATACACACACACACACACACACACCAACACCCTAACTAACACATACACACACACACCAACACCCTAACTAACACATACACACACACACACACACACCAACACCCTAACTAACACATACACACACACACACACACCAACACCCTAACTAACACATACACACACACACACACACACCAACACCCTAACTAACACATACACACACACGCACACACACACCAACACCCTAACTAACACATACACACACACGCACACACACACCAACACCCTAACTAACACATACACACACACACACACACACCAACACCCTAACTAACACATACACACACACACACACACACACCAACACCCTAACTAACACATACACACACACGCACACACACACCAACACCCTAACTAACACATACACACACACACACACACACACACCAACACCCTAACTAACACATACACACACACACACACACACACACACACACACACACACACACCAACACCCTAACTAACACATACACACACCAACACCCTAACTAACACATACACACACCAACACCCTAACTAACACATACACACACCAACACCCTAACTAACACATACACACACACCAACACCCTAACTAACACATACACACACCAACACCCTAACTAACACATACACACACACACACACACCAACACCCTAACTAACACATACACACACACACCAACACCCTAACTAACACATACACACACACACACACACACACACACACACCCTAACTAACACATACACACACACACACACACACACACCAACACATACACACACACACACACACACACACACACCAACACCCTAACTAACACATACACACACACACACACCAACACCCTAACTAACACATACACACACACACACACACACACACACACACCCTAACACATACACCCAAACACATACATCCACATGCACACCAGTACATACATACATCAACATGCACATCAATACATACATACACACCAGTACATACATACATCAACATGCACATCAATACATACATACACACCAGTACATACATACATCAACATACACACCAGTACATACATACATCAACATACACACCAGTACATACATACATCAACATGCACACCAGTACATACACACCAGTACATACATACATCAACATACACACCAGTACATACATACATCAACATACACACCAGTACATACATACATCAACATGCACACCAGTACATACATACATCAACATGCACACCAGTACATACATACATCAACATACACACCAGTACATACACACCAGTACATACATACACCAGTACATACACACCAGTACATACACACCAGTACATACACACCAGTACATACATACACACCAGTACATACACACCAGTACATACATACACCAGTACATACACACCAGTACATACACACCAGTACATACATACACACCAGTACATACATACATCAATACATACATACACACCAGTACATACACACCAGTACATACACACCAGTACATACACACCAGTACATACACACCAGTACATACATACACCAGTACATACACACCAGTACATACACACCAGTACATACATACACACCAGTACATACATACATCAATACATACATACATACCAGTACATACACACCAGTACATACACACCAGTACATACACACCAGTACATACACACCAGTACATACATACATCAATACATACATACACACCAGTACATACACACCAGTACATACACACCAGTACATACATACACACCAGTACATACACACCAGTACATACATACATCAATACATACATACACACCAGTACATACACACCAGTACATATATATTCATATGAAAAGGCCTCTCAGGCACATGCTCCTTCACTTTCACACAACTGCTGCAGTCAGCGTACATTCCACCACAAAGCAACACAGTGCATGCGCACACACACACCGTACACACACACACACACACACATACACACACACACACACACACACACACACACACACACACACACACACACACACACACACACACACACACACACCACCCTTCCCGTAGGGTCCCGCTCTGGCGACCCAAGAATGATGAGCTCAGCACAAAGGAAGGAATAGTGGAGGAAAGAATGCAAAGAGAGAAAGGTGGAGAATGAAAGGGTTAATGATGAAGAATGAAAGGGTTAATGATGAAGAATGAAAGGGTTAATGATGAAGAATGAAAGGGTTAAGGGTGGAGAATGAAAGGGCTAATGATGAAGAATGAAAGGGTTAAGAGTGGAGAATGAAAGGGTTAATGGTGGAGAATGAAAGGGTTAATGATGGAGAATGAAAGGGTGAATGATGAAGAATGAAAGGGGTAAAGGTGGAGAATGAAAGGGTTAATGATGGAGAATGAAAGGGTTATGGGTGGAGAATGACAGGGTTAATGATGGAGAATGAAAGGGTTAAAGGTGAAGAATGAAAGGGTTAATGATGGAGAATGAAAGGGTTAATGATGGAGAATGAAAGGGTTAATGATGAAGAATGAAAGGGTTAATGATGGAGAATGAAAGGGTTAATGATGAAGAATTAAAGGGTTAATGATGGAGAATGAAAGGGTTAATGATGGAGAATGGTATGAAGGAGAGAGGGAAAGAAACCAGAAAGGCGGGAAGAGAGGGAGGTGGAGAGGTGGAAGGAAGGATTTGAAGAGAGAGAGGGAAAGGATCTGATCTATCCCATCTAGTTCCCACGGACTCTCCTCATCAGCTAAAACCTCATTTACAATGTCAATGCCTGAGTGACAGTTCTCTAAATCAATGCATGGCAGGATGTGGACATCATGTGGTTAGAAGCACCAGGATGTCCCGCCTCCACATTTCCGCCATTTTCAGTTTTCTCTGGACCACAATAATTATCCATGCGGCCTGAGAGCTCCAAAACAGGAGCATGAAAGTCCATTTTCAAATGTTTAGACTTCTAAGCAGGATGATTGTGCTGTCCAGTGGCATCGGAGCATGGAGGTCTCCTTATGTAAGCAGGCTGCAGGTTTGTTTGTTCCTGTAATAGCCCACATCCCTCCCCCTGATACGACCATTTCATAATAAATTAAGGTACTACGGACTCACTGCTACTGAGGAGAGACAGGACCTCAAGCTGTGGTTTTAATCCAGGAAATGAACAGTGTGTGTGTGTGTGTGTGTGTGTGTGTGTGTGTGTGTGTGTGTGTGTGTGTGTGTGTGTGTGTGTGTGTGTGGCTGTGTGTGGCTGTGTGTGGCAGTGTGTGGCAGTGTTTGTCTGTGTTTTCAAGTTTGCAGGGTAAATTCTCTCAGAGCCTCTTGGTAATATTTGATTTGGCTTGTCTAATATAACTGTGTTTATCACTTCAGTTTGAGGTAATCCCAGTAACTTTGGCGCTGTGTCAGATAGAGAATAGTTAGAGAGAGAGAGTGGGAGAGAGAGAGAGAGAGAGAGAGAGAGAGAGAGAGAGAGAGAGAGGGGGGGGGGGGGGGGGGGGGAGATAGTGTGTCTCTGGATGTGTGTGTGTGTGTGAGTGTGTGTTTTTCTCTGCATGTGTGTTTGTGTAGGTGGGTTTGTGTCTGTGTGTGTTTGTGTCCGCGCTTGTGTGTGCGTGTGTGTACGTGTGTCTGCGTGTATTTCTGTTTGTGTGTGTGTGTGTGTCTGTTTGTCTGCGCCCATCACTGCCTCATTCCACTACAAAGTCTACAGTAGCAGATAGAGCTCATTGGTGTGAACACACTCATAGATCAGCTGACTTCTCGTCTCGTTCAGAAGAGTTCATAAACAAATTATGGAAACCTATAATTCTAAGAGTGGAAATTATAAGGGTATCTCATCCTGTTTTTAAAGTGTATAGAAACATCAGAGGTGACAAACACAATCCAGACCGATGTAAGATCCACAATGACGAAACCGTTAAATATAAGTAAAAAAAAAAAGAAAAGAGCAAATTAAGAGGGGAAAAATGAAAGAAAAAATGGCCGCATGGTCTTGTGG